>JACDQD010000011.1:18567332-18932332 GCA_019843655.1 Lethocerus indicus
GAGGACGACGCCCAAAGTGCCTACTGAAGATGGCGAACGGCGACGTGAGACGGAGACACGAAATCTACGGCTATTGGAATACATTTTGAATACAACGAAACTATTATTTATTACCGCTCGTTGCGGTTTATATCTGTACTTGGAGTACATTCAATATTTATTCTGGACGAAACCGTATTCAACTTTGCGAAAAGTCCCTTTGTGCGTCTACAGTATGTTATCGGGCGGAGACTGCATGGATGCACCGTGGCGAGTGCATCTCTAAAATGCACCACTGTGGTGTAAACAGAGGCGGAGATTGAGAGAGGGACGAGGGTTTACTGACCTTTCGCCGGGGATCGATCAGTTCCTGCACCAGCGGCACGTCCCCCAGGGCATTTATTCCCGGGGGAATTTATATTTAAATACATTTTTCTATTACAATTCGCAATTCGGTAATTACCCTCTCTGTGGCGTAAAAGTTGTAACGACAGTCGCCCAAACACAACAGGAGAAAAATGACTGTATGTAACCGTCGAAATTCCTCCTGTACGAATAGATAATAAATAAAATACAGCGTCGAAAAATTTCACATTTTTCAGATACACAAACTTTACGTCTGATCGTCGTCGTACGAATT
Source organism: Lethocerus indicus (assembly GCA_019843655.1). Taxonomy (NCBI): domain Eukaryota; kingdom Metazoa; phylum Arthropoda; class Insecta; order Hemiptera; family Belostomatidae; genus Lethocerus; species Lethocerus indicus. The sequence goes on from JACDQD010000011.1 coordinate 18,567,952, forward strand.
TTATCAACACAACGTCGGTGACGTCACGTCCCAATCGCGGCCCGGCCGTGACGTCACTGATAAAGAGATGAAGAGTTTTACGACATTTTCAACTGAAGACGATAATTTCTAATTACAAATTCGTAGGAAATCAACGGCAGTTTCGTGATGTTTCTGTCGCCTCTCGCCGAGGTTCGGTCTTTCGCCAGACCGGTTTCGCCATCTTCAGTAGCGCTGTTGGCACTTTGGATGTTTCTTGAGGCATCCTCACCGCTCCACTGTCTGTCACCCGTACTGTCACCCTACTGTCAACCTGTACTGTCACCCTACTGTCACACCTACTGTCTCCCTACTGTCACCCCTACTGTCACCCCTACTGTCACCCGTACTGTCACCTGTACTATCACCGTACTTTGACATTACAAGTACCGCAGTACAAGTGACAGTGACACAGTGCAGGGGGTCTCCTGAAATTCTCTCGCCGGTTTTGTCTTTTGTTAGATTGTTTCAGCTGTCTTCAGTAGCGCTGTGTCGGTCACCGTCGGTCACTTTTGATGTTTTCTGGGGCATCCTCACTGCACCGTTACTCGACAAGTGCAAGTGAAAGTAACAGTGAAACTGACACAGCGCTACTGAAGATGGCGAGCGGCCGAAACCGCGGTCCGGCGAAAGACCGAACTGGAGCTGAAGGATATTTAATTTGGCCTATTCAGACTTAGGAGTGTGCTAAGTAATAAGTAATAAAAAAGGGGTAATAGAAAATGCCTTACTGAATTCACTTAATCTCTAGCGTGTATTGCGGTTTAGTATTTTGACGGGGTTCCGGGCTGATGCTTGTGCTTCGTAACGCCGGGCTTTAAATTACAATTAATTGTTTTCTTTTATGTTTAATTAAGCACAACTTCGTGTTAAAAGCTCAGTTGACTATTGTAAAAGCGCAAAATTGCAGGAATTAAGGATAATAATTTTGTCCCAGTACGAACCAAGCATCGTGTCTCAGATGCGTTCACAGCATTTATGTCACGTGACTGATTATATATATATATATATATATATATATATATATATATATATATATATATATATATATATTTCTTTATCATGACAGAATCATAAATCATTTGCACTGATAACATTCTAGACAATGTTGATCTGTACATTTGTAGACCGCGTAAAGTGTTAGAATGAGTAGTTTAATGATGGATTTAGTGGCCGCTCGCCATCCATCTTCAGTAGCGCAGTGTTAGTCACTTTAGGGCGGCAGTGCAAGTGACAGTGACACAGTGTAGTGAGTATGCCCAAGAAAAACATCCAAAGTGCCAAAAGTGACCTTAGGTTTGTGGTGTTTATGTCTCCTCTCGCCGGTACGGTCTTTTAAGCGCAGACCGGTTTCGCCATCTTCAGTAGCGGTGTCAGCTGTTTGGGCATCTTGCTGCACTTGTACTGCACTTGTACTGTCACTTGTACTGTCACTTGCCACTGTACTGTCACCTGTACTGCCTGTACTGTCACCTCTGACTGTCACTTGTACTGTCACCGTACTGTCACCCGTACTGTCACCCGTACTGTCACCTGTACTGTCACCGTACTGTCACGGCCTGCACCTGTACTGTCACTGTACTGCCACGTCACCCATTGTCACCCATACTGTCACCTGTACTGTCATCCGTACTGTCAAATACTACTGTCACCTGTACTGTCACCTGTACTGTCACCTGTACTGACTCTCCCCTGTCACTTGTACTGACTGTCACTTGTACTGACTCACTACTGACTGTCACCTGTACTGACTACTTGTACTGAACGTCACATGTACTGACCGTCATACTGTACTGACTGTCACCTGTACTGACTGTCACCTGTACTGACTGTCACCTGTACTTTCACTTGTACTGTCACTTTCTGTACTGTCACCTGTACTTTCACTTGTACTGTCACTTTCTGTACTGTCGCCTGTATTGTCACCTGTACTGACTTTCACTTGTACTGACTGTCACCTGTACTGACTGTCACTTGTACTGACTGTCACCTGTACTGACCGTCACCTGTACTGACTGTCACTTGTACTGACTGTCACTTGTACTGACCGTCACTTGTACTGACTGTCACCTGTACTGACTGTCACCTGTACTGACTGTCACCTGTACTGACCGTCACCTGTACTGACTGTCACCTGTACTGACTGTCACTTGTACTTTGGACACTGAAAGTACCGCAGTACAGGTGACAGTGACAGAGTTGCAGTGGTGACGCCCCCGAAAAACACTCTTCCACCAGTGACTAACACCGCTACTGAAGATGGCGAACGGCAGCCGAAACCGGTCTTAAAATGACGTACGGACTTCCTGTTTTTTTCTTCAATCTCTCCCATTAAAAATAGACCGATCCGTGTTTGTATATATCGCGAGTCCATGTCCTTGGTCCTTGGCGTTGCTTCATTTTATGACGTTGTTGCACAACGGTATTATACCGCCGACTTACTGCCGGCTGAAGAGGGAGATGGAATAGACCAAGGAGTGGTGTACGAAGGGGAAAATAAAGGGGGAAAAAAACGTATTTGAAAAAGAATAAAAGGATGATAAGGATGAGAAAATCCCCGAAGGAATAGCTTGTTTTTAGCCGGGTGACGTCGCCCACTCGGCTTCCTGAAACCTTGCGCTCGCTGATGCAAACCTTGGCCGAACCTTCGGCAATAATTCCGCACAACAACAACACCGCTCACTGCGCCCTACAGACACCAACTGAAACTGACCCTCTACAAAGGGCAATTGAGAAAAGTTTTCCGGCGGCCTTCCGGCCGGACCGGTTTCGGCCGCTCGCCGCCTTCAGTTGCGCCTTCGGCACTTTGAACGTTTCTCGTACAAGCGACACAGTGCAGTGAGTGTGTCACCTCCCAAAAAAACATCTGTCTCATGTCTTGCTGGGTTCGGCCTTTCGCCAGACCGGTTTCGGCTCGCCGCCTTCTTAGTGTAGCGCTTCGGTACTTTGACGCTTCTCGTACAAGCGACACAGTGCAGTGAGGATGCCCTCAAAACAAAAACATCAGTGTCATGTCTTGCTGGGTTCGGCCTTTCGCCAGACCGGTTTCGGCCGCCGCTCGCCGCGCGCCTCCAGTTGCGCCTTCGGCACTTTGACGTTTCTCGTACAAGGACACAGTGCAGTGATTGTGTCACCCCCCCAAAAAAAAACATCTGTCTCATGTCTTGCTGGGTTCGGCCTTTCGCCAGACCGGTTTCGGCCGCCGCCGCCGCCCTTCAGTTGCGCCTTCGGCACTTTGACGTTTCTCGTACAAGCGACACAGTGCAGTGATTGTGTCAAATCCCCAAAAAAAAACATCAGTATCATGTCTTGCTGGGTTCGGCCTTTCGCCAGACCGGTTTCGGGCCGCTCGCCTCCAGTTGCGCCTTCGGCACTTTGGACGTTTCTCGTACAAGCGACACAGTGCGCAGTGATTGGATGCACCCCAAAACAAAAAAACATCTGTCTCATGTCTTGCTGGAGCCTTCGGCCTTTCGCCGGACCGGGAAATGGCCGCCAGCTCGCCTGCCATCTTCAGTAGCGCTGTCAGTCACTGTCGGCACTTCGGATGGATTTTTTTGAGGGGGCATCCTCACTGCACTCCGTCACCGTGTCGCTTGTACGAAAACGTCCAAAGTGCCGAAAGTGACTGACACCGCGCTACTGAAGATGGCGAGCGGCGGTCGAAACTGGTCTGGCGAAAAACCGGACTGTTAAAATAAATTCTCCACCCAGAGAAAACTTTCCTGTATTACCAATTATTCGGTGTCAGTCACTCACTGCGGTGTCTGTCAGTTTGTCGCGCCTTAATATGCGCAGCGAAACCGGTCTAGAAAAAGACACCAAAGTGGCGAAAGTGACCGACACGCTACTGAAGATGGCGAGCGGCCGAAACTCCGGTCTGGCGAAAGACCACAAGTACCGCAGTACAAGTGATACAAATACAGTGGTACTCTGTTAACAAATACAGTATATCAATTAATACTTGTATATTCAACGCGGTTGTAATGATATTTAAGATTGGAACAGTTGTAGATGAGGGTTTCGGTTGGTAGAGCGACTGGAGGAGGCCGTACAGGCCTTGGTCTAGGAATAGTTGAAAATGGACGTTAGACAAGGACAGGACAACTCTTCAAATGCTTTTCTCCCCAACCCCACCCCCAACCCCAACCCCTATTTCACGATTCACAACTTAAGCTTTCGTTGTGTTTCTCGTAATACTAGAGACGCTCACTTAGAGCAAATTCAGGCGGCTTTTCAACGAGCCGTGGCTTTAGACAGGTGTAAAATACAATTATGAAACTTCTTTTCACAGTTGTATTTTTAAAGTAAGCTCAATTTCTATTTAAAAAAAGCTGCAAAAGTGTATAAGTTGGTTTGTGTCGAAAATTTCATCGAATCCGGCACAAATGAATAGGGAACGAGAGGCGAAAATTTGGCCAATTTTCGGCCGAATTTCCCTTCGGAAAAAATGCTTTTCTTCGAAAATTGCTTGAACGAAAAATCCAATTAATTACAGTCCCATGCGGACTATAAACGGCTTCGATTGCAATAAGTTCCCGAAATTTTATGTTCGATACATGAAATACAGTCGACTAAAATATTTAGTTGAAATTAAAGTATTTTCACGGAATTTAGATTGTCATATTGAAAAGGCTTTCTCAAGTAGAACTGTATCCATTTTGACAGCACGGGGGATATAAATATTTTACTAAATATGTCTCCTGTCTCGCCGGAGGTTCGGTCTTTCAGACCGGTTTCGGCCTTTGCTCGCCGTCTTCAGTAGCGCTGTGTCAATCACACTGTACTGCGCAACATCCCTCCAAAAACACAATAACAAGACAGACGACAAACACCGCAGTACAAGTGACTGTGACAGTGCAGTGAGAGGACGACCGAAAACCATTCGGTTTTCGGCCGCTCGCCATCTTCAGTAGCGGTGTCACTGTCATTTGTCATCCCCCCAAAAACACAATAACAAGACACACAAACACCGCAGTACAAGTGACGTGACAAGTGTCAGGTGAGGACACCGAAAACTTCCGGTTTTCGGCTGCTCGCCATCTTCAGTAGCGGTGTTACTGTCACTTGCACTGCGGCAACATCCTCCAAAAGACACTTGGTACTGTCGGCGTCAAGTGTCAAAAGTGCACTTGGTGAGGAAAACGTCCCAAAAGTGCCAAAAGCGATTGAACACCGCGCTACTGAAGATGGCGAACGGTAGCCGAAACCGGTCTAGCAGCGAGACGGAGACAGAAACACACGAAATCTACAGTAGTTTCGTTGTACACCAAATTGGAATAAGTTTCGGCGCTCCGTCCCCCCCACCTCCTCGTTGAATGTGACTACTGAGGTCAAATATTGCGGATATCGCGATTTTATCATCAAATGATAAAATTTCTTTTCCGACTTGACTTCCGAAAACATTTTGCGCTTTCGTCGTTGTGCTGCAACATTCAGCGAAATTCGACATTTTGATTTTCGCTTCAACATTATCGTTTCGGCGAAACTAAATAACGTTTATATCTTAATTTCTGGGTTTTTTGGTTTTTTTGGGTTAATGCCCACGCCATCGTCGTCAAGCGTACAACATATCACCTGGCAGGATAATGGCGGAACATCTAATTTTTGAATCTGAGATACTGCGATAGAATCGGGCACGTTTATCGGCACGTAGACGTGCCGAAAATAATGGAATAAATAAATAACAGTATCTGATTTTTGATTCCTCGCCCGTTGAACGTTTTCGATATATTTTTCGCTATCCGATCGCGATTTCCAGACTCGCCAATGGATCTTTCTTCGCCGTTCCTGTCGCCGTCCCGGTCTAATACGGTATACAGTAGATTTCGCCAGACCGGTTTCGTCGGCGATGCGGTCGCGGTATACCGTAGATATCGCCAGACCGGTTTCGCCGGCGAGGCGGTTCGCGGTATACCGTAGATTTCGCGGTGTTTCCGTCACCGACTCGCCGGTTCGGTTCGGTCGTTCGCCAGACCGGTTTCGTTTGGCAAAACCAGGGGGACGGCTTTGAATTTTACAATACCACGTTTTGTGGTCCGCCAGGGGTTGAAATACCGTAGATTTCGTCGTGTTTCTTCCGTCTCTCCTGCCGGCTGGTCTGGTCTTTTTCTAGACCGGTCTAGCAAACCAGGGGACATTTCTGAATTTTCGGAATACCATTTTTTGGTCCGCCAGGGGTTGGAATACCGAGATTTCGTCGTGTTTTCCTTCTCTCGAAGTCAGGGTTTGGTCTTTCTTTCTAGACCGGTATAGCAAAACCAGGTGGACGGCTTTGAATTTTACAATACCACGTTTTTTGGTCCGCCAGGGGTTGGAATACCGTAGATTTCGTCGTGTTTCCCTCTTTCCCTCGCCGGCCAGGGTTTGGTCTTTCTCTAGACCGGTATAGCAAAACCAGGGGGACGGCTCTGAATTTTACAATACCATGTTTTGTGGTCCGCCAGGGGTTGAAATACCGTAGATTTCGTCGTGTTTCTCTCCTTCTCTCGCCGGCCGGGGTCTGGTCTTTTTCTAGACCGGTCTAGCAAAACCAGGTGGACGGCTTTGAATTTTACAATACCACGTTTTGTGGTCCGCCAGGGGTTGAAATACCGTAGATTTCGTCGTCTTTCCCTCCTTCTCTCGCCGGCCAGGGTCTGGTCTTTCTCTAGACCGGTATAGCAAAACCAGGTGGACGGCTTTGAATTTTACAATACCACGTTTTGTGGTCCGCCAGGGGTTGAAATACCGTAGATTTCGTCGTCTTTCCCTCCTTCTCTCGCCGGCCGGGGTCTGGTCTTTTTCTAGACCGGTTTTGCAAAACCGGGTGGACGGCTTTGAATTTCAGAATACCACGTTTTGTGGCCCGTAAATTAGTCCGAAACTGTCTTTTCAAAGACGATTAGCCGGATTATCCGTTCTATAGATATGGGGCGGCGGTTCAATCGCCATTGGCCGACGGAAAAATCCCCCAAGGTAATTTTCCTTTTTCCTTTCCCCTTTAGGAACCTGTGACCGTTTTCGGCCGGTCTCGTGCCGAAATCGACGTGCCGTTGGATCCGATATCGATATTGGATACCGCATCAACGGATTGGATATCGTCAGACGGGAGTAAAATGTTTATACACAATGTTGCTTTGGACAATATAATTTCTGCGTACGCACCGTTTCAACAAATATTATTATTCTCCGGCTGCCCTCGCCCTATATGGAATTATCGTCACTCGGTACACTGTTTATTGTACCGAACGTGACTTCCACCGAAGACGAACGGTATCACGGTTTTTTGGCGGTTTGGGGGGCCGCGGGGGGGCTAATATCGCAATTTTCGATTAGCCCAATAATAATAAGTGATTTTCGTGAATCTCCTCACGATAGGTCGTATTTTCACATAGTGTTGTCCGGAGACCAAAATTGAAAAAAAAAAATGTATAATTAACCCTCGACGAAAGGTACCGATTGTTACGGAAATCTGGCTACCGTCAATTTATGAAAAACTGGTGAAAAACTGGATCCGGTCGGTACCAATCTGTCGTTTGCGGAACGAGCGCAATTTATACAATTCTTGCCCCAGAAACAACATAATTTATATTTTCAATTTCGCCGAAGGCCCAAAATGTTGAAATAAATAGCTTTTGGCGGTCATAAAAAAAAATTGGACGTATTTCGGTTTTGTGTCTCTTCGAAACGACCGGCTCTAATTATAAATTTTAAACTATTCCTCCTGAAAATGTATATATTTTGATTTGAAAATGTATGTGTATAATTTGATTCGTACTCTGTTGTATAAATTTATATACGGCGGGACCTGCCCTACAAAAGATACAGTTAATTATACGTTTCCGACATAAAATAAAAATAAAATTATATATATATATATATATATATATATATATATATATATATATATATACTAAAATATATATATTTATTCCAAAAATGAAACCAAAATGTTTTAGGCCCAAAATCAGCGGAGTCCAAAATGCAGTTTTAGGCCCAAAATCGGCCAAAAATGTTCTAGGCCTAAAATGCGGTTTTTAGGCCAAAATCGGCCTAAAATGCCTTTAAGGCCAAAATGTAGTTTTTAGCCCAAAATGGGTTTCTAGGCCCAAAAATGCGGTTTTAGGCGCAAAATCGGCCCAAAATGCTGTTTTAAGACCAAAATGAGGTTTTTAGGCCCAAAATGTGGGTTTTAGGCCCAAAAATGCGGTTATTAGGCCCAAAATGCGGTTTTAGGCGCAAAATCGGCAAAATGCTGTTTTAAGGCCAAAAATGAGGTGCGGTTTAGGCCAAAAATGTGGTTTTAGGCCCAAAATGGTTTTAGGCCCAAAATGGTGTTTACAGGCTCAAAATGGGCTTTCTAGTCCCAAAATGCTGTTTTTAGGTCCAAAATGACCATCAAAAATGCGGTTTGAGAGCCAATATTGGCCCAAAATGCATTTTCAGGCCAAAATGGCCGAAAATGGGGTTTTAGGCCCAAAATGGTTTTTAGACGAAAAACGCCCAAAATGGGTATTTCAGGCGCAAAATCGGATCAAAAATGCGGTTTTCGGACGAAAAATTGGCCAAAACTGGGGTTTTAGACCCAAAATGCCTTTTCTGTAATATATATATATATATAGTATAGTGCTAAGTAACTAGCTGGTGCGATATGAAATATATAAAACTTCTTCACCAGTGCAGTGAGGTTGTCCAAGAAAACGTCCAAAGTGACTCTAACGGCGCTACTGAAGACGGCGAGCGGCCGAAACCCCGGTCTGGCAGAAGACCAAACCAACGGGTAGGAGACTGAAACACACTAAATATATAAAGTTTATTCGTGTTTACGCCTTCAGCTCTCGTTACAGACAGTGGACAGTAAGAATATTTCCGCGAATATTTCCGCACTGCGCGTCCGTTTGCGGCTGTAAAAGGGGGGTCTGTAATTGAGATGAAAGCGTGGGTGACTTTCACTTTAGGGCGGCCGCTACGAGCTTTTAAAACTTTCCCCAATATAAGTGCCGACCGTCCGTTTCCACACTTTCACTATTATTCCTCAACAGGACCGTTCCGACAGTAGTTATCATTGCGAAACTGTCTCATCGCCATTTCAGTATTTATCCCCGTGTACAATGGAAATTATTTAAAATAGGCCCACAGTTATATCACCTTACATGCGGTACAGTCGGATCACCTGATGAAGCGACCGGTCGAGGGTTCCGAAACGTCGGAAGCGGACACAGAACGAAAAGGGCAAATAAACGCACACCATAATCTTTTCGTTTATTATGGTGCTTCACTTTGGTTCTTCGAAAATTTATATTCGAGCGGCGAAAGGCCGAAACCGGTCTGGCGGAAGACCGAACCGGTCTGGAGGAAATCAAGAGTATTCCAACCCCTCGCAGACCACAGAACAGAAGACCTCGCGAAAGAAGAACGTTTTAGCGAATTCAAAGTTTATAATTGGGTTTTTCGGTTCGAAATCGGCCTCAAAATAACGTTATAATGCCAAAAATGCGGTTTTTAGGCCCGAAACTGCGGTTTTTAGGACAAAAATCGCCAGAAAATTGAGCTTTTAAGACGAAAAATCGGCCCAGAAATGCGGCTTTAGGCCCAGAAATACGGTTTTTAGGCGCAAAATGAGCCCAGAAATACGGTTTTTAGGCGCAAATTGAGCCCAGAAATACGGTTTTTAGGCGCAAAATGAGCCCAGAAATACGGTTTTTAGGCGCAAAATGAGCCCAGAAATACGGTTTTTAGGCGCAAAATGAGCCCAGAATTACGCTTTCTGGGCGCAAAATGAGCCCAGAAATACGGTTTTAGGGCGCAAATGAGCCCAGAAGCATACGGTTTTAGGCGCAAAATGAGCCCAGAAATACGCTTTTGGGCGCAAAATGAGCCCAGAAATGCGGTTTTAGGCGCAAATGAGCCAAATGTGGTTTTCAGGCGCAAAGGAGCCCAGAAATGCGGTTTTAGGCGCAAATGAGCCCAGAAATGCGGTTTGGACAAAATGAGCCCAGAAATGCGGTTTTAGGCGCAAATGAGCCCAGAAATACGGTTTTTAGGCGCAAAATGAGCCCAGAAATGCGGTTTTTAGGCGCAAAATGAGCCCAGAAATACGGTTTTTAGGCGCAAAATGAGCCCAGAAATACGGTTTTTAGGCGCAAAATGAGCCCAGAAATGCGGTTTTTAGGAGCAAAATGAGCCCAGAAATACGGTTTTTAGGCGCAAAATGAGCCCAGAAATACGGTTTTTAGGCGCAAAATGAGCCCAGAAATACGGTTTTTAGGCGCAAAATGAGCCCAGAAATACGGTTTTTAGGCGCAAAATGAGGCCAGAAATACGGTTTTTAGGCGCAAAATGAGCCCAGAAATACGGTTTTTAGGCGCAAAATGAGCCCAGAAATACGGTTTTTAGGCGCAAAATGAGCCCAGAAATACGGTTTTTAGGCGCAAAATGAGCCCAGAAATACGGTTTTTAGGCGCAAAATGAGCCCAGAAATACGGTTTTTAGGCGCAAAATGAGCCCAGAAATACGGTTTTTAGGCGCAAAATGAGCCCAGAAATGCGGTTTTTAGGCGCAAAATGAGCCCAGAAATACGGTTTTTAGGCGCAAAATGAGCCCAGAAATACGGTTTTTAGGCGCAAAATGAGCCCAGAAATACGGTTTTTAGGCGCAAAATGAGCCCAGAAATACGGTTTTTAGGAGCAAAATGAGCCCAAAAATACGGTTTTAGCGCAAATGAGCCCAGAAATACGGTTTTAGGCGCAAAATGAGCCCAGAATACGGTTTTTAGGCGCAAATGAGCCCAGAAATACGGTTTTTAGGCGCAAAATGAGCCAGAAATACGGTTTTAGGCGCAAAATGAGCCCAGAAATACGGTTTTTAGGCGCAAAATGAGCCCAGAAATACGGTTTTTAGGCGCAAAATGAGCCCAGAAATGCGGTTTTTAGGCGCAAAATGAGCCCAGAAATACGGTTTTTAGGCGCAAAATGAGCCCAGAAATACGGTTTTTAGGCGCAAATGAGCCCAGAATGCGGTTTTAGGCGCAAATGAGCCCAGAATATGGTTTTTAGGCGCAAATGAGCCCAGAAATGCGGTTTTTAGGCGCAAAATGAGGCTAGAATGCGGTTTTAGGCGCAAATGAGCCCAGAAATACGGTTTTTTGGCGCAAATGAGCCAAATACGGTTTTAGGAGCAAAAATGGAGCCCAGAAATACGGTTTTTAGGCGCAAATGAGCCCAGAAATATGGTTTTTAAGCAAAATGAGCCCAGAAATACGGTTTTTAGGCGCAAAATGAGCCCAGAAATGTGGTTTTTAGGCGCAAATGAGCCCAGAAATACGGTTTTAGGCGCAAAATGAGCCTAGAAATATTTTCAGGCGCAAAATGAGCCCAGAAATACGGTTTTAGGCGCAAAATGAGCCTAGAAATGCAAAGTTTTAGGGCAAAATGAGCCCAGAAATGGTTTTTAGGCGCAAAATGAGCCTAGAATATGGTTTTTAGCGCAAATGAGGCCAGAAATGCAGTTTTAGGGCGCAAAATGAGCCCAGAAATGCGGTTTTAGGCGCAAATGAGCCTAGAAATGGTTTTAGGCGCAAAATGGCCCAGAAATGCGGTTTAGCGCAAATGAGCCCAGAAACATGGTTTTAGGCGCAAATGAGCCCAGAAATGGTTTTAGGCGCAAAATGAGCCCAGAAATACGGTTTTAGGCGCAAATGAGCCCAGAAATACGGTTTTAGGCGCAAAATGAGCCCAGAAATGCGGTTTTAGGCGCAAAATGAGCCCAGAAATACGGTTTTAGGCGCAAATGAGCCCAGAATACGGTTTTAGGCGCAAATGAGCCCAGAATACGGTTTTAGGCGCAAATGATTCAGAAATACGGTTTTAGGCGCAAAATGAGCCCAGAAATGGTTTTTAGGCGCAAAATGAGCCCAAAATGCGAGGTTTTAGGAACAAATGAGCCCAGAAATGGTTTTAGGCGCAAAATGAGCAGAAATGACTGGTTTTAGGCGCAAAATGAACCCAGAACATGGTTTTGAAAAATGAGCCCAGAAATGTTTTAGGCAAATGAGCCCAGAATATGGTTTTTAGCGAAATGAGCCCAAATACGGTTTTTAGGCGCAAATGAGCCCAGAAATACGGTTTTTAGGCGCAAAATGAGCCCAATACGGTTTTAGGCGCAAATGAGCCCAGAACATGGTTTTTAGGCGCAAAATGAGCCCAGAAATACGGTTTTAGGCGCAAAATGAGCCCAGAACATGGTTTTAGGCGCAAATGAGCCCAGAAATACGGTTTTAGGCGCAAATGAGCCCAGAAATACGGTTTTAGGCGCAAAATGAGCCCACAAATACGGTTTTTAGGCGCAAAATGAGCACAGAAATACGGTTTTTAGGCGCAAAATGAGCCCAGAAATGCGGTTTTTAGGCGCAAAATGAGCCCAGAAATGCGGTTTTTAGGCGCAAAATGAGCCCAGAAATATTTGGTTTAGGCGCAAATGAGCCCAGAAATGCGGTTTTAGGCGCAAAATGAGGCCCAGAAACCGGTTTTAGGGCAAAATGAGCCCAGAAATGCGGTTTTTAGGCGCAAATGAGCCCAGAATACGGTTTTAGGCGCAAAATGAGCTCCAGAAATACGGTTTTTGGCGCAAAGCCCAGAAATACGGTTTTTAGGAAGTCAGGTTCAGCAATACGGATTTTAGGCGCAAAATGAGGCCAGAAATACGTTTTAGGCGCAAATGAGCCCAGAAATGCGGTTTTTAGGCGCAAAATGAGCCCAGAAATGCGGTTTTAGGCAAATGAGCCCAGAAATACGGTTTTAGGCGCAAATGAGTACAGAAATACGGTTTTGGCGCAAAATAATCCCAGAAATACGGTTTTTAGGAGCAAAATGAGCCCAAAATACGGATTTTAGGCGCAAAATGAGCCCAGAAATACGGTTTTTAGGCGCAAAATAAGCCCAGAAATACGGTTTTTAGGAGCAAAATGAGCCCAAAAATACGGATTTTAGGCGCAAAATGAGGCCAGAAATACGTTTTTTAGGCGCAAAATGAGCCCTGAAATGCGGTTTTTAGGCGCAAAATGAGCCCAGAAATACGGTTTTTAGGCGCAAAATGAGCCCAGAAATGCGGTTTTTAGGAGTAAATGAGCCCAGAATACGGTTTTAGGGGCGCAAAATGAGTACAGAAATACGGTTTTTGGCACAAAATAATCCCAATACGGTTTTTAGGAGAAATGAGCCCAAAAATACGGATTTTAGGCGCAAAATGAGGCCAATTGTTTTTAGGCGCAACACCCTGAAATGCGGTTTTTAGGCGCAAAATGAGCGCAGAAATGAGGTTTTTAGGCGCAAAAAGAGCCCAGAAATGCGGTTTTTAGGCGCAAAATGAGCCCAGAAATGCGGTTTTTAGGCGCAAAATGAGCTCAGAATTACTCTTTTTGGGCGCAAAGCCAGAATACGTTTTTAGGCGCAAATGAGCCCAAACGGTTTCAGGGCGCAAATGAGGCCAGAAATGCAGTTTTAGGCAAAATGAGCCCAGAAATGCGGTTTTTAGGCGCAAAATGAGCCCAGAAATACGGTTTTTAGGCGCAAAATGAGCCCAGAAATGCGGTTTTTAGGCGCAAAATGAGCCCAGAAATGCGGTTTTTAGGCGCAAAATGAGCCCAGAAATACGGTTTTTAGGCGCAAAATGAGGCAAAATGACCCAGAATGCGGTTTAGGCGCAAAATGAGCCCAGAACATGGTTTTAGGCGCAAATGAGCCCAAAGTGGTTTTAGGCGCAAATGAACCTTAGAAATACGGTTTTTAGGCGCAAATGAGCCCAGAAATACGGTTTTTGCGCAAAATGAGCCCAGAAATACGGTTTTTAGGGGGCAAAATGAGCCTTAAAAAATACGGATTTTAGGCAAATGAGGCTAGAAACATGTTTTTAGGCGCAAATGAGCCTAGAATACGGGTTTTTAGGCGCAAAATGAGCCCAGAAATGTTTTTAGGCGCAAATGAGCCCAGAAATACGGTTTTTAGAAAAAATGAGCCCAAAATACGGTTTTTGGCACAAAATAATCCTAGAAATACGGTTTTAGAGTAAATGAGCCCAAAATACGGATTTTAGGCGCAAAATGAGGCCAGAAATACGTTTTTTAGGCGCAAAATGAGCCCTGAAATGCGGTTTTTAGGCGCAAAATGAGCGCAGAAATGAGGTTTTTAGGCGCAAAAAGAGCCCAGAAATGCGGTTTTTAGGCGCAAAATGAGCCCAGAAATACGTTTTAGGCGCAAATGAGCTCAGAATTACTCTTTTAAGCAAAATGAGGCCAGAAATATTGGTTTTAGGGCGCAAAATGAGCCCAGAAATACGGTTTTTAGGGCAAAATGAGGCCAGAAATGCAGTTTTAGGCGCAAATGAGCCCAGAAATGCGGTTTTAGGAGCAAATGAGCCCAGAACATGGTTTTAGGCGCAAATGAGCCCAGAAATGCGGTTTTAGGAAAATAACGTTAATGAGCCCAGAAATGCGGTTTTAGGCGCAAAATAGAGCCCAGAAATACGGTTTTTAGGGCAAAATGATCGCCTCAGAAATACGGGCTTTTCAGGCGAAAATGAACCCAGAAATACGGTTTTTAGGCGCAAAATGAGCCCAGAAATACGGTTTTTAGGCGCAAAATGAGCCCAGAAATACGGTTTTTAGGCGCAAAATGAGCCCAGAAATACGGTTTTTAGGCGCAAAATGAGCCCAGAAATACGGTTTTTAGGCGCAAAATGAGCCCAGAAATACGGTTTTTAGGCGCAAAATGAGCCCAGAACAGGTTTCGGCGCAAATACCCAGAAATGCGTTTTTAGGCGCAAAATGAGCCCAGAAATACATGGTTTTTAGGGCGCAAAATGAGCCCAGAAATACGGTTTTGGGCAAAATAGGCAGAAATGCGGTTTTAGAGCAGAAATGAGCCCAGAAATACGGATTTTAGGCGCAAATGAGGCCAGAAATACGTTTAGGCGCAAAATGAGCCCAGAAATGCGGTTTTTAGGCGCAAAATGAGCCCAGAAATGCGGTTTTTAGGCGCAAAATGAGCCCAGAAATGCGGTTTTTAGGCGCAAAATGAGCTCACAATTACTCTTTTTGGGCGCAAAATGAGGCCAGAAATACGTTTTTTAGGCGCAAAATGAGCACTGAAATGCGGTTTTTAGGCGCAAATTGAGGCCAGAAATGCAGTTTTTAGGCGCAAAATGAGCCCAGAAATGCGGTTTTTAGGCACAAAATGAGCCCAGAAATACGGTTTTTAGGCGCAAAATGAGCCCAGAAATACGGTTTTTAGGCGCAAAATGAGCCCAGAAATACGGTTTTCAGGCGCAAAATGAGCCCAGAAATGCGGTTTTTAGGCGCAAAATGAGCCTTAATTACGTTTCAGGAGCAAATGAGGCTTTAGGCGCAAAATGAGCCCAAATACGGTTTTTAGGCAAATATTGGAAATGCAAAATGAGCCCAGAAATACGGTTTTTGCGCAAATGAGCCCAGCCCAGAAATGGTTTTTAGGCGCAAAATGAGGCCAGAAATGCAGTTTTTAGGCGCAAAATGAGGCCTGAAATGAAATGCGGTTTTAGGGCGCAAAATGAGCTCAGAAATGAGGTTTTAGGCGCAAAATGAGCCTAGAAATGCGGTTTTAGTGCGCAAATGAGCCCAAAATACGGTTTTAGGCGAAATGAGCCAGAAATGCCTTTTACAGTTTTAGGCAAAATGAGCGCCAGGTTTTAGGCGCAAATACGAAATACGGTTTTAGGGCGCAAAATGGATCGCCTGAATAGGGTTTAGGCAAAATGAAGAAATGCAGTTTTTAGGACAATGAGCCCAAATACAGTTTTTAGGCGCAAAATGAAGCCCAGAATGGTTTTAGCACAAAAAGGAAAATAAGCCCAGAAATACGGTTTTAGAACCCTGAAAATGAGCGCAAAATATACGGATTTTAGGCGCAAAATGGATTTGGGCTGAAATGCGGTTTTAGGCGCAAATGAGGCCACAAAATGAGGTTTTTAGGCGCAAATGAGCCCTGAAATGCGGTTTTAGGCGCAAATGAGGCCACAAAATGAGGTTTTTAGGCGCAAATGAGCCCTGAAATGCGGTTTTAGGCGCAAATGAGGCCAGAAATGCAGGTTTTTAGGCGCAAAATGAGCTCAAAATACGGTCTTTTAGGGCGCAAAATGAGGCTCAGAAATACAGTTTTAAAACGCAAATGAAACCAGAATTACGGTTTTTAGGCAAAATGAGGCCAGAAAATACGTTTTTAGGCGCAAAATAGAGCCCAGAAATGGGTTTTAGGCGCAAAATGAGGCCAGAAATACGGTTTTCAGGCGCAAATGAGCCCAGAAATGCGGTTTTTAGGCGCAAAATGAACCCAGAAATACGGTTTCAGAAATGCAGTTTTAAGCGCAAAATGAGCCCAGAAATACATGGTTTTAGGGGCGCAATGGCTCATTTTGCGGAAATGCGGATTTTCGAAAACCTAAATTTTCGATTTTCAACCCGCCCTTCAGGGGCATCTGTTTTCTAAATTTTCGATTTTCATTTCAGGGGCAAGTGTAACACACTTTGTGGGTGGAATATGGGATCGATCTGAGAAAATTTTCGAAAACCTAAATTTTCGATTTTCAACCTGCCCTTTTAGGGGCCTCACATTGGTACACTCAAATTTTCGAAAACCTAAATTTTCGATTTTCAACCTGCTCCTTTCATAACTTAGTACAATTAGGGACACTTGTGGGTGGAATATGGGATCGATCTGAGAAAATTTTCAAAAACCTAAATTTTCGACACAACCTGCCCTTTCAGGGCAAGTGGGGACACTTGTGGGTGGAATATGGGATCGATCTGAGAAAATTTTCGAAAACCTAAATTTTCGATTTTCAACCCGCCCTTTCAGGGGCAAGTGTAACTCAATTAGGGACACTTGTGGGTGGAATATGGGATCGATCTGAGAAAATTTTCGAAAACCTAAATTTTCGATTTTCAACCCGTCTTTCGGGGCAAGTGTAACTCAATTAGGGACACTTGTGGGTGGAATATGGGATCGATCTGAGAAAATTTTCGAAAACCTAAATTTTCGATTTTCAACCTGCCCTTTCAGGGGCAAGTGTAACTCAATCACTTGTGGGTGGAATTGGGATCGATCTGAGAAAATTTTCGAAAACCTAAATTTCGATTTTTTCAACCCGCCCTTTCAGGGCAAGTGTAACTCAATTAGGACACTTGTGGGTGGAATATGGGATCGATCTGAGAAAATTTTCGAAAACCTAAATTTTCGATTTTCAACCCGCCCTTTCAGGGCAAGTGTAACTCAATTAGGGACACTTGTGGGTGGAATATGGGATCGATCTGAGAAAATTTTCGAAAACCTAAATTTTCGATTTTCAACCCGCCTTTCAGGGGGGCAAAGTGTAACCAATTAGTGACACTTGTGGGTGGAATATGGGATCGATCTGAAAAATTTTCGAAAACCTAAATTTTCGATTTTCAACCCGCCCTTTCAGGGGCAAGTGTAACTCAATTAGGGACACTTGTACACTTGGGTGGAATATGGGATCGATCTGAGAAAATTTTCGAAAACCTAAATTTTCGATTTTCAACCCGCCCCTTTCAGGGGGCAAGTGTAACTCAAAGTAAGGGACACTTGTGGGTGGAATTATGGGATCTGAGAAAATTTTCGAAAACCTAAATTTTCGATTTTCAACCCGCCTTTCAGGGCAAGTAACCTGAGAAAATTTTCGAAAACCTAAATTTTCGATTTTCAACCCTTTCTTCAAGGTGGGTGGAATATGGGATCGATCTGAGAAAATTTTCGAAAACCTAAATTTTCGATTTTCAACCTGCCTTCAGTGTGGGTGGAATATGGGATCTCAATTTTCGAAAACCTAAATTTTGGGACAACCCGCCCTTGGGGCAAGTGTAACTCAATTAGGTGACACTTGTGGGTGGAATATGGGATCGATCTGAGAAAATTTTCGAAAACCTAAATTTTCGATTTTCAACCCGCCTTTCAGGGCAAGTGTAACTCAATTAGGGACACTTGTGGGTGGAATATGGGATCGATCTGAAAAATTTTCGAAAACCTAAATTTTCGATTTTCAACCCGCCCTTTCAGGGGCAAGTGTAACTCACTTAGGGTACACTTGTGGGTGGAATATGGGATCGATCTGAGAAAATTTTCGAAAACCTAAATTTTCGATTTTCAACCCGCCCTTTCAGGGGCAAGTGTAACTCAATTAGGGACACTTGTGGGTGGAATATGGGATCGATCTGAGAAAATTTTCGAAAAACCTAAATTTTCGATTTTCAAGCCGCCCTTTCAGGGGCAAGTGTAACTCAATTAGGGACACTTGTGGGTGGAATATGGGATCGATCTGAGAAAATTTTCGAAAAACCTAAATTTTCGATTTTCAAGCCGCCCTTTCAGGGCAAGTGTAACTCATTTGGGACACTTTGTGGTGGAATATGGATCGATCTGAGAAAATTTTCGAAAACCTAAATTTTCGATTTTCAACCCGCCCTTTCAGGGGCAAGTGTAACTCAATTAGGACACTTGTGGGTGGAATATGGGATCGATCTGAGAAAATTTTCGAAAACCTAAATTTTCGATTTTCAACCCGCCCTTTCAGGGGCAAGTGTAACTCAATTAAGGGACACTTGTGGGTGGAATATGGGATCGATCTGAGAAAATTTTCGAAAACCTAAATTTTCGATTTTCAACCCGCCCTTTCAGGGCAAGTGTAACTCAATTAGGGACACTTGTGGGTGGAATATGGGATCGATCTGAGAAAATTTTCGAAAAACCTAAATTTTCGATTTTCAACCCGCCCTTTCAGGGGCAAGTGTAACTCAATTACGGACACCTTGTGGGTGAATATGGGATCGATCTGAGAAAATTTTCGAAAACCTAAATTTTCGATTTTCAACCCGCCCTTTCAGGGCAAGTGTAACTCAATTAGGGACACTTGTGGGTGGAATATGGGATCGATCTGAGAAAATTTTCGAAAAACCTAAATTTTCGATTTTCAACCCGCCCTTTCAGGGGCAAGTGTAACTCAATTAGGGACACTTGTGGGTGGAATATGGGATCGATCTGAGAAAATTTTCGAAAACCTAAATTTTCGATTTTCAACCCGCCCTTTCAGGGCAAGTGTAACTCAATTAGGACACTTGTGGGTGGAATATGGGATCGATCTGAGAAAATTTTCGAAAAACCTAAATTTTCGATTTTCAACCCGCCCTTTCAGGGGCAAGTGTAACTCAATTAGGGACACTTGTGGGTGGAATATGGGATCGATCTGAGAAAATTTTCGAAAAACCTAAATTTTCGATTTTCAACCCGCCCTTTCAGGGGCAAGTGTAACTCACATTGGTACACTTGTGGGTGGAATATGGGATCGATCTGAGAAAATTTTCGAAAAACCTAAATTTTCGATTTTCAACCCGCCCTTTCAGGGGCAAGTGTAACTCAATTAGGTAATATGGGATCACTGAGAAAATTTTCGAAAACCTAAATTTTCGATTTTCAACCCGCCTTTCAGGGGTGGAATTGTGGGTGGATATGGGATCGATCTGAGAAAATTTTCGAAAAACCTAAATTTTCGATTTTCAACCCGCCCTTTCAGGGGCAAGTGTAACTCAATTAGGGACACTTGTGGGTGGAATATGGGATCGATCTGAGAAAATTTTCGAAAAACCTAAATTTTCGATTTTCAACCCGCCCTTTCAGGGGCAAGTGTAACGATCAATTTGGTAAGTGTAACAATTAGGTACTTGTGGGTGGAATATGGGATCGATCTGAGAAAATTTTCGAAAACCTAAATTTTCGATTTTCAACCCGCCCTTTCAGGGCAAGTGTAACTCAATTAGGGACACTTGTGGGTGGAATATGGGATCGATCTGAGAAAATTTTCGAAAAACCTAAATTTTCGATTTTCAACCCGCCCTTTCAGGGGCAAGTGTAACTCAATTAGGGACACTTGTGGGTGGAATATGGGATCGATCTGAGAAAATTTTCGAAAAACCTAAATTTTCGATTTTCAACCCGCCCTTTCAGGGGCAAGTGTAACTCACTTAGGGACACTTGTGGGTGGAATATGGGATCGATCTGCGAAAATTTTCGAAAAACCTAAATTTTCGATTTTCAACCTGCCCTTTCAGGGGCAAGTGTAACTCACTTAGGGACACTTGTGGGTGGAATATGGGATCGATCTGAGAAAATTTTCGAAAAACCTAAATTTTCGATTTTCAACCCGCCCTTTCAGGGGCAAGTGTAACTCAATTAGGGACACTTGTGGGTGGAATATGGGATCGATCTGAGAAAATTTTCGAAAACCTAAATTTTCGATTTTCAACCCGCCCTTTCAGGGGCAAGTGTAACTCAATTGAGAAAATTTTCGGGGGCAAGTGGTACACTTGGTGGAATATGGGATCGATCTGAGAAAATTTTCGAAAACCTAAATTTTCGATTTTCAACCCGCCCTTTCAGGGGCAAGTGTAACTCACTTAGGTACACTTGTGGGTGGAATATGGGATCGATCTGAGAAAATTTTCGAAAAACCTAAATTTTCGATTTTCAACCCGCCCTTTCAGGGGCAAGTGTAACTCACTTAGGTACACTTGTGGGTGGAATATGGGATCGATCTGAGAAAATTTTCGAAAAACCTAAATTTTCGATTTTCAACCCGCCCTTTCAGGGGCAAGTGCAACCCAATTAGGGACACTTGTGGGTGGAATATGGGATCGATCTGAGAAAATTTTCGAAAACCTAAATTTTCGATTTTCAACCCGCCCTTTCAGGGGCAAGTGTAACTCAATTAGGGACACTTGTGGGTGGAATATGGGATCGATCTGAGAAAATTTTCGAAAACCTAAATTTTCGATTTTCAACCCGCCCTTTCAGGGGCAAGTGTAACTCAATTAGGGACACTTGTGGGTGGAATATGGGATCGATCTGAGAAAATTTTCGAAAACCTAAATTTTCGATTTTCAACCCGCCCTTTCAGGGCAAGTGTAACTCAATTAGGGACACTTGTGGGTGGAATATGGGATCGATCTGAGAAAATTTTCGAAAACCTAAATTTTCGATTTTCAACCTGCCCTTTCAGGGCAAGTGTAACTCAATTAGGGACACTTGTGGGTGGAATATGGGATCGATCTGAGAAAATTTTCGAAAAACCTAAATTTTCGATTTTCAACCCGCCCTTTCAGGGGCAAGTGTAACTCAATTAGGGACACTTGTGGGTGGAATATGGGATCGATCTGAGAAAATTTTCGAAAAACCTAAATTTTCGATTTTCAACCCGCCCTTTCAGGGGCAAGTGTAACTCACATTGGTACACTTGTGGGTGGAATATGGGATCGATCTGAGAAAATTTTCGAAAAACCTAAATTTTCGATTTTCAACCCGCCCTTTCAGGGGCAAGTGTAACTCACTTTGGTACAATTGTGGGCCGAATATGGGCAAAATCGGTCGACTTTTTTGAAATTAGTAACCGCATTTTTGGGCCAATTTTGGGTAAGAAAAACGCATTTTTGGGCCAATATTCTACCTAACAACCTCATTTTTGGGCCTAAAAACCTTATTTTTGGTGCGATTTTCGGCCTAAAAACCGCATTTGTGGGCCGATTTTGCGCCTAAAAACCGCATTTTTGAGCCCATTTCGGGCCTAGAAACCGTATTTTTTGGACGATTTTGGCCCTAAAAACCTCATTTTTGGGCCTAAAATCCGCCTTTTGGGGCCAATTTTGCGCCTAAAATCGGCATTTTTGAGCCCATTTCGGGCGTAGAAACTGTATATTTTGGAAGATCTTGGGCCTAAAAAGCTCATTTTTGGGCGTAAAAACTGCCTTTTGGGGCCAATTTTGGTCCAAAAAGCTAATTTTTCTGCCTAAAACCGCATTTTTGGGCCAAAATGTTTGCCTAAAAACTATATTTTTTGAGTGATTTTGGGCCTAAACAGCCGCATTTGTAGTCCGATTTTGTGCATAAAAACCGCATATTTGAGCCCATTTCGGTCCCTAAAACCGCATTTTTGGGTTGATTTAGTGTCTAAGAACCGCATTTTTGGGACTAAAAATCACATTTCCTTACCTAAAAACAGCATTTTTGCTCCTAAAAATAACATAATTGGTCCGATTTTCTGGTTTCAGTTCAAGAGGAGGAAGATCCACCATGATGTGGGCCTTAAAACCTCATTTTTGCGCCTAAAAACCGCATTTTTGTGCTGATTTTGGGCCTAAAAACCTCATTTTTGCTCATAAAAACCGAACTTTTTTTATCGATTTTGCGCCTAAAAACCTCATTTTCGGCCTAAAAACCGCATTTCTGGGCCGATTTTGGGTCTAAAGACCGCATTATTGGGTCGATATTGGGCCTAAAAACCTCATTTTTGCTTCTGAAAACCGCTTTTTTGGGTCAAAAAATCGCGTTTTGGGTCCTAGAAACCGTATTTTTTGGACGATTTTGGGCCTAAAAACCGCATTGTTGGGATGATTTTGGGCCTAAAAACCGCATATTTTAGCCCATTTCGGGCCTAAAAGCCGTATTTTTGGGCCGATTTAGTGTCTAAGAACCGAATTTTTGGTCCTAGAAACGGTATTTTTTGGACGATTTCGGGTCAAAACCTCATTTTTGGGATGATTTTAGGCGTAAAAACCGCCTTTTGGGGCCGATTTTGCGCCTCAAAACTGCATTTTTGACCTCCATTTCGTTCTTCTACAATGTATTTTTGGTACTTTTTCGCTGTTGAAACTACATTTCTAACCCTTATTTCGTTGTTGGAAACTGTATTTTAGGGCGTTTATCGCCGTTTGGGGTTGAAAACTGTATTTTCGGTCCTTTTTTCGCTGTTTGAATTGCCGATTTACGTTTTCATAACTATTTTAGATCTTTTCTTCGCCGTTTAAAATTGCATTGTCAACCCGATTTCTGTTGAATGAAATTGCATTTTGATTAGGTTTTTGGTTAAAACTGCCTTTTAGGGCGATTAACGAAATTCCACCCTCCCCCAACAGAAAGAAGTACCGTCGGCGGTACAGTGACGGTGCAAAGTGCCAAGAAGTGACTGACACAGCGCTACTGAAGATGGCGAACGGCCGAAACCTCGCGTCAAATCTACATTGTTGTAATTGCGGTACGTGATTCAGTCGGCTATGCCGTACGATTTACGTGTGCCGGCACGTATCGATCGATACGTCCGTATCGGACGTTTTCGAAACCGTCAATATCAATAATATGAACGGCGTTCGTGCGCCCACTAATTACGTCGTCGAATTCGGTACCAAACAGTTTCGGTACCGTTAGCGAGACAGTCCCCGACAGCGTACCTATACGTTGTTGTTGTTGTTTTATAACCACAGTATATATATATATACACATATATATATAGATCGTGTCTATGTTGGTACCAAAAAGGTACGAAACACGCACGTCATCGCATTCACCGTTTTGTGTACCGTTTTTTTTTGGCCCGAAATTGAAACGGATCGAGACGGACAACATTTTGTTGCACGAAATCGTTATCGGTGGGGACGAAATAAACGAAAACAATAAACTGAATGAGGTCGAATGTCACAACACGCGAAAAGACGAAAATAAAATAAAAAGAGTGTAAACCTAAACACAATTCGCCTAACCCAAATTGTAAATTTCAGTCCCATCACTTATCGATAATTTGGATGATTAAGATAGATAAATTACGACGTTTAAGGAGAATATTCTCTGCGAATTTTTTCATTCGAATTGTTTATTACACTATAATAACTGTATGTTTGGGTCGTTCATCGCTATTAGAACTGCATTTTTGACCCCCCCCCCCACCATTTCGGTGTTGAAAATCGGTGTTTTTGGTACATTTTCGCGGTTTAAACTGGATTATTGAACCATATTTCGGTGTTTTAAACTGTATTTTTGGCACATTTTCGCGGTTAAAACTATATTTTTGAACCCTATTTCGGTGTTTTAAACTGTATTTTTGGTACTTTTTCGCGGTTAAAACTGCATTTTTGGTACTTTTTCGCGGTTAAAACTGCATTTTTGGTACTTTTTCGCGGTTAAAACAGCATTTTTGGTACTTTTTCGCGGTTAAAACTGCATTTTTGGTACTTTTTCGCGGTTAAAACCGCATTTTTCGTATCTTATTTCGGTGTTGAAAACCGTGTTTTTGGTCGTTATTTGCGGTTAAGACTCGATTTTTGACACCTATTTCGGTGTTTCAAACTGTATTTTTGGTACTTTTTCGCTGTTAAAAGTACAATTTTGAATGTTATTTCGGTGTTGAAAACTGTGTCTTAGGTCGTTTATCGCTATTAGAACTGCATTTTTGATCCCTATTTCGGTGTTGAAAATCGGTGTTTTTGGTCGTTTTTTGCGGTTAAAAGTGCATTTTTGGTCGTTTTTTACGGTTAAAACTGCATTATTGAACATTATTTCGGTGTTGAAAACTGCATTTTATGGCGTTTATCGCTATTAGGACTGCAGTTTTGACCCCATTTCGGTGTTGAAAACTGTGTTTTTAGTCGTTTTTTGCGGTTAAAACTGGATTTTTGACGCCTATTTCGGTGTTATAAACTGCATTTTTGGTAAATTTTCGCGGTTAAAACTGCATTTTTGAATCTGATTTCGGTGTTGAAAACCGTGTTTTGGTCGTTTATCGCTATTAGTACTGCATTTTTGACCCCTATTTCGGTGTTGAAAATCGGTGTTCTTGGTCGTTTTTTGCGGTTAAAACTGCATTTTTGGTCGTTTATTGCGGTTAAAACTGCATTTTTGAACCTTATTTCGGTGTTGAAAACTGCATTTTATGGCGTTTATCGCTATTAGAACTGCAGTTTTGACCCCATTTCGGTGTTGAAAACTGTGTTTTTAGTCGTTTTTCGCTGTAAAAACTGGATTTTTGACTCCTATTTCGGTGTTATAAACTGTATTTTTGGTACATTTTCGCGGTTAAAACTCGATTTTTGACCCGTATTTCTGTGTTGAAAACTGTTTTAAGTCGTTTATCGCTATTAGAACTGCATTTTTGACCCCTATTTCGGTGTTGAAAACTGTGTTTTTGGTCGTTTTTTGCGATTAGAACTGTAGTTTTGACCCCTATTTCGGTGTTTTGAAAACTGTATTTATGGTTATTTTCGTCGGTGAAAACTGCATTTTGACCCTTATTTCGGTCTTTATCACTGTAGTGATAAAGTCCTATCATATCACCGTCAATTAACGACCCCCCCCAGTTGGGGTTGAAAACTTTATTTCGGGCGTTTTTCGCCGTTAGAATTGCCGATTTAAGTTTTTGCGGTTGAGCGCATTTTGAAACCCACCGTTGGCGATCGGTTTTACGTTTTCGACCCGATTTCTGTTTTGGGAAAACTGCGTTTTTGCAGTGCCCCAGTTCGACCCGATTCAATACAACTTTACCAATCGATTCATATATCAATAGGCGATTTGTTCGCCCTCCTTCGAGGATATATCTGAAGACGGTCGGATCGTGTTCCTTTCGACACGAATTGCACAGTTCGTGAAGGACGTGAGATAATTTCGGTCCGATGGCTCGGTCGTAAATTGGCCTCGAGGCCTCGGACCATTAGCCGGCTCAGGTAAGAAATATTTTGTAAGAAATTCATAGAAGGCTATATTATTTCATACCCTACAGTGTCTTCCTCGTAAGATAATCAAATACGAGATGATCTATATTTCCTCTCCTCCCTCCCTCTCTCTCTCTTTCCATCTTTTCCTCTCTCCCTCCATTTCGGTGGAGCGGATTATTTCTTATTTCGCGATTCCCCGATTTCAGTATCGCATTTTTTTTGGTTAAACTGGATTTTTGGACCCCTATTTCGGTCTTTTAAACTCTATTTTTGGTAGTTTTTCGCGGTTAAAACTGGATTTTGACCCCTATTTCGGTGTTATAAAGTGTATTTTGGTACTTTTTCGCGGTTAAAACTGGATTTTTGACCCCTATTTCGGTGTTTTAAACTGTATTTTTGGTACTTTTTCGTGGTTAAAACTCGATTTTTGGCTCCTATTTCGGTCTTTTAAACTGTATTTTTGGTACTTTTTCGCGGTTAAAACTGCATTTTCGAACCTCATTTCGGTGTTGAAAACTGTGTTTTGTCTTTATCGCTATTAGAACTGATTTTGACCCTATTCCGGTGTTGAAAATCGGTTTTTGGTCGTTTTTGCGGTTAAAACTGGATTTTGGTCTTTCATGCGGTTAAAACTGGATTTTGACCCTATTTCGGTCTTTTAAACTGAATTTTGGTACTTTTCGCGGTTAAAACTGCATTTTCGAACCTTATTTCGGTGTTGAAAACCGTGTTTTATGTCGCTAATCGCTATTAGAACTGCATTTTTGACCCCAATTTCGGTGTTGAAAACTGTGTTTTTGGTCATCTATTTGCGGTTAAAACTGGATTTTTTCGCGGTTAAAATTGCATTTTTTGCCCCGTTTTGGGCCTAAAAATCAGATTTTTGGACCCAAAAACCGCACTTTCGGG
Organism: Lethocerus indicus; assembly: GCA_019843655.1. Lineage (NCBI taxonomy): Eukaryota > Metazoa > Arthropoda > Insecta > Hemiptera > Belostomatidae > Lethocerus > Lethocerus indicus. Next base: position 18,594,428 of record JACDQD010000011.1, read on the forward strand.
CCGATTTTGCGCCTAAAAACAGCATTTTTGGGTCGATATTGCGCCTGAAAACCTCATTTTTGGGTCTAGAAACCGCATTTCTGGGCCGATTTTGGTCCTAAAAATCACATTTCAGTACCTAAAAACCGCATTTTTGGTCCTAAAAACCACATAATTGGTCCGGTTTTGTGGTTTCAGTTCCAGAAGAAGATCAATGAGTTCGTAATTTAAATTTAAAAGAAAACTATTTTTAGTTTATCGCTGTTAGAACTGCATATTTGACCCCAATTTTGGTGTTGAAACCGTATTTTTCGTCATTTTTTGCAGTTAAAATTCAATTTTTTACCCCTATTTTAGTGTTGAAAACTGTATTTTAGGTCGTTCATCGCTGTTAGAACTGCATATTTGACCCCCATTTTGGTGTCGAAGACCGTATTTTTGAGAGAAAAACTGTCAATGATGATATCCAGAAAATATAATGAATACGGTCTATATACGGTCTAGCGAAAGACCAGACGGAGATTTCGGCCGCTCGCCATCTTCAGTAGCGCTGTGTCAGTCACTTTTGGCGCTTTGGATGTTTTTTTTGGTTGGAACCGAATTATTATTGAATTTAAAATTATTATAACAATATTATTCGTTATACAATTATAATTAATCCAAACGGGAAGTAGAAATTTGCTTACATTAAAAAATCGAATATTTAATTGTATAAAACGAAGAGAGAAAATATTGTTACGTTCGGTTTACATACCGCAAATAAGAGAAAATACCACTTTATCATTTCCCTGGAACGAAATGAGAGAATTTATATTTACATCTGAAATTTCCACTATAATTATAAAGAAAGCGTTATCATTATTAAAAGCAAACAGCAAATCGTATCCTGTTATTTAAATCAGATATTTTCCCTCCAGGGAATAGGAACGAGACTGGAACTCCTTTATTCTATTTCCAGTAAAATGGGGGAATATCGGGAAGATTTACGCAGATAACTTCCCTCTAGTTATTCCCAGATTAGCCAGGAATTCTAGACAGGATTGTAAAACTTTCGTCCTGGGGCCTGATTAATAAATTAAGATCGAAATTCCCCTTTTTGATTTTTATTATTCCAGAATTCCCCCCTCTCTCGGTCTTATAAACCCCATTTTTGGTACTTTTTCGCGGTTAAAACTGGATTTTTGGTCGTTTTTTTCGGTTAAAACTGAATTTTTGACCCCTATTTCGGTCTTATAAACCCCATTTTTGGTACTTTTTCGCGGTTAAAACTGGATTTTTGGTCGTTTTTTTCGGTTAAAACTGAATTTTTGACCCCTATTTCGGTCTTATAAACCCCCATTTTTGGTACTTTCTCGCGGTTAAAACTGGATTTTTGGTCGTTTTTTTCGGTTAAAACTGAATTTTGACCCCCTATTTCGGTCTTATAAACCCCATTTTGGTACTTTTCGCGGTTAAAACTGGATTTTTGGTCGTTTTTTCGGTTAAAACTGAATTTTGACCCTATTTCGGTCTTATAAACCCCATTTTGGTACTTTTCGCGGTTAAAACTGGATTTTTGGTCGTTTTTTCGGTTGACCTTTGAATTTCGGTCTTATAAACCCCATTTTTGGTACTTTTCGTTGAAAACTGTATTTTTGGTCGTTTTTCGGTTAAACTGCATTTTTGGCCCTATTTTGGTGTTATAAACCCCTATTTTTGGTCATTTTTGCCTTACTGGATTTTGAAAACTTTTTCTTAAACTGGATTTTGAATTTTGACTTAAAAACCCCATTTTGAAAACCCTATTTCGGTCGATTTTTGGGACTAAAAATCACATTTCCGTACCTAAAACCGCATTTTGCTCCTAAAACCACATAATTTGTCCGATTTTGTGGTTTTTTCAATCCGCTTTGAAGTGGATTTGGCCCGAAATTTTCGCGAATTCGCGAAAATTCATAAAACTGCCGCCAAAAAAAATAGTTAGTGATGTTTCTGTTCCACTCTCGCCGGGTTTTTCGGGCCTAAAACCCCAATTTTGAGTCCGATTTTGGGCCTAAAAAGCTCATTTTTGGGCCGATTTAGTGTCTGAGAACCGCATTTTCGGGACTATAAATCACATTTCCTTACCTAAAAACCGCATTTTTGCTCCTAAAAACCACATAATTTGTCCGATTTTGTGGTTTTAGTTCAAGAAGAAGAAGAAGAAGATCTACCTTGAAGTGGATTTGGCCCGAAATTTATCGCGAATTCGCAAAAACTGCCACCAAAAAAAAAAAAAAAATTAGTGATGTTTCTGTTCCACTCTCGCCGGGTTTTTCGGGCCTAAAACCCCAATTTTGAGTCCGATTTTCGGCCTAAAAAGCTCATTTTTGGGCCGATTTCGGGCCTGAAAACCTCATTTTTGGGCCGATTTAGTGTCTAAGGACCGCATTTTTGCCCCTAAAAACCACGTAATCAAATAAAAAGTTTCAGTATAAAAGTTTTCAGTGGGCGAAAATATAGTTTTCGGGGCGGCGGTGTCCGAAAACAATCAACTTTTCCTGGGAGTTTTACTTTTCCGCTCGGCCATAACTACAAATTGCAGACACCGGTCTATAGTTTTTCCCGGTTTTCCGTATTCGACGGAGCCGAAAATAAGGGGGAAAATCCCCCCCCTCCCCCCCGTCCGCGTTATCATCCACCGATCGGTGATATAATCTCGGCGTGACGTATACAACTCCGGCATTTCTTCCGCCATCTGGAAATATTACAGCCGTTCCCATCGGGCATAATATTCCAGGTCTATAATGGTCTTAGTGGGATGATAAGAGGCGGTAATTTATGCGGCCGATCGGCCGGCAATTACAACGGACATTACCGCCAATTACCGTACGGAGGATATTGGCGTATGGAAAATTACAAACCTCTGTCTGTTCTGCAATACGTCGGCGAGAACGGATCTACGTTAAAATTATAAATTTGCAATCAATTGATCGACAATTTGTATCGAGAGGTCCAAAAAAACGTATCCACCCTTTGAAAGGCCATAATTTGAACGGCCTAATTTTCGGTACGTGTTCGGTACAGTTTGTAGTTCGCGCCGTATACAAGCGTTGTATTATGGGCTTATCGAATACCCACAGTGTGATATATCTTTAAGTCGGACTTTAAGCTACACTTTCATCAAAAATGAGACACAACTCCGTCAATTAGTTTGCAAGTTATGGACTTTTAAACGGTGGATACATTTTTTTGGACCACCCCCGCCTGTATATATGCAATTTTTAGTGCAAAGGCAGATTTTTAAGTACAAATTCTGTTTTGTGGCTTGCGAAGGGTTGGAATACCCTTAGAATTCGTGTGTTTTTACCGTATTCGTGGATTTGGTCTTTCGCCAGACCGGTTTCGGCCGCTCGCCATCTTCACTTCTTATCTGGCGACACTTTTTCTTGTTTCCCAGCGAAGGGCCTGCATTATCAGAAAATATTATTCGGATTGTAGAATACCACTTTTTGTGGCCTGCGAAGGGTTGGAATACCGTAGATTTCGTGGTATATTTGCGTCTACTCTCGCCGGTTCGGTCTTTCTCCAGACCGGTTTCGGCCGCTCGCCATCTTCACTTCTTATTTGGCGACACTTTTTCTTGTTTCCCAGCAAAGGGCCTGCATTATCAGAAAATATTATTCGATTGTAGAATACCTTTTTTGTGGCCTGCGAAGGGTTGGAATACCGTAGATTTCGTGGTATATTTGCGTCTACTCTCGCCGGTTCGGTCATTCGCCAGACCGGTTTCGGCCGCTCGCCATCTTCACTTCTTATTTGGAATCTACAGACTCTACGGAAAATAGACGATAATTTGTCGGGATCAATCGACATCGCCGACACTGTACTAGGGGATGAATTTCAGAGAGTAATTATTGATAGACTTTGCGCGCTTCGTTCTAAGCCGGGAAACGCGCGTATAACGTGCAGCTGAACGCGCCAAAGGTCACAAGGTTAAGGTCGCAAAGCCCGTAGAATGGGGTCTGTTTTCGATTTGTGTTTTTTTTTCTCTCTCATTTTTTCGCCCAACCGCGAAGATTCTCCGCTCATTGCACGTGATTTACGCGCCTTGTTCAAACGCTGACGTGCAGCGAATACGTTCCGCACCGAGTGGATGAGACATCGTCGAAGGCGGAATAAAATTAAAACTCTGCCCGGCCGTAAATTGTACAGAATTTCAAAATAGAAACGAAGGTCGCAGAGTTACAGCATCGTAAATGGCAGTATTCGTCGTGCTTGGGCGAAAAACGGTCTATTGGCAATTGCTTCGGGGGGTTGGAAAAAACGTTGGCGCAATAAATAAATAAATAATTTTTCAAAAAACACCCCAAAATTCGCGATACTTTCTGTACACATTAATCCTACAGTGCGATTCACCTGGGGCGAAATTTTACAGGTTTCAGTACGATTTGGGGGTGGAGGGGGGAAATTCTGACCTTTGACCCGTTTTCACATAGTTAATGGTTCCGTAATATAGGGTACAATATTAGTTGATTGTACAATAAATAAAAAAAAAATATATAGGGGTGGCAAACACGCTGTATCTCTAGGGGCGAAACCGGTCTAGTCTTTTGACCGAATATTCGACCGGAAACGGTCTACAAATTGGATCATTTTTATGTCCTATCGGGGAAATTTTCAAAGGTCAAAGTGCTGACCTTTCAAAAGAAATACGCGATTTAACTGAGAAATATTTAAATTATTGTTAACCCCGACAACCCTATGACAAATCTCCCAGACCATTCTCTCGCCGGTTTTTTGGCCTAAAACCACATTTTTGGGCCGATATTGCGCCTAAAGACCTCATTTTTGGGCCGATTTTGGCCCTAAAAACCTCATTTTTGGACCGATTTAGTTTCTGAGAACCGCATTTTTGGGACTAAAAATCACATTTCCTTACCTAAAAACAGCATTTTTGCTCCTAAAAACCACATAATTTGTCCGATTTTGTGGTTTCAGTTCGAGAAGAAAAAGAAGATCCACCTTGAAGTGGATTTGGACCAAAATTTATCCCCAACCCAAAATTATTTACTGAACCGGGCCTTCTGACCGTTCGCCGTCTTCAGTAGCGCGCGGTGTCGGTCACTTTCGATGTCTTTCGTACGAGTGACGCAGCGCAGTGTGGGATGGCCCCGTCAAAAAACATCGAAAGTGCCGACAGTGACTACTGAAGATGGCGAGCGGCCGAAACCGGTCGAACCCAGCAAGAGATGAGACAGATGTTTTTTTGGGGGCATCCTCACTGCAATCATCGCAGTACTAGTGGCGAAAAGACATCCTGAGTTGGCGAAAGTGACCGACACAGCGCTACTGAAGATGGCGAGCGGCCGAAAAACCGGTCTAGCAAAAGACCGAACCGCAACGAAATTTACGGGTATTCCGACCGGTCTCGGACCACGAAACGGGTATTCTAAACTAATAATAAAAAAAATACATAATAGAGCAGAATGGAGACAATTCAGTGAAGTCACGCTACACTTTCGAGTTTTCAAATTTCGAAAATCGCTCCACGCGCGTCAATTGCCCAAAGAATGCTACTGATGACGGTGATAGATATCATCTACAAGTCTATTCTTTCTAGTTGACCTTAAAGAACTGGCCGTTTCGAGTATTGGCGCTGCGAGGATTTTCCTGGATTTTTTTTTTTTTTCATTTCCGTCATCGACTCGTCTGCCGGGGGAAGGAGAATTAAAGCGAGGCTTAAAAAGGCGAAGCCGATGTAAAGGATACGATGTTGGAATGGAGGCGAGCGCGAGCGAGAGAGAGAGAAAACCCTGATAATCTTTTCAGGAAAAAAAAATAAAAAAATAAAGTATATATGACGAATTTGTCCTCGAGGAAGGCCGCTGGAAGGCCGACCGGCCTTAGCCGCTCACTTATTATAAAGCTTCTAATCAATAGTCTATAATTCAGAGCTGGATATTTATCAAAATGCGCCGCTCGCCGTCTTCAGTAGCGGCGTTGCAACTTTGGATGATTTATTTGGGGGGGGCATCCTCACTGCACTGTCACTGTCACCTGTACTGACATTAACACGAATAAAGTTCATATATATATATATATATATATATATATTTCGTAGATTTCGTGTGTTTCGGCCGCTCGCCGTCTTCAGTAGCGCTGTGTTAGTCACTTTGGCACTTTGATGTTTTTTTTGAGGGCATCCTCACTGCACTGTCACCTGTACTGACATAAAGACGATATATATATATATATATATATATATATATATATATATATATATATATATATATATATATATCGTAGATTTCGTCTGCTTCTGCCTCTCACCGGTTTGGTCATTTGCCAGACCGGTTTCACGGCCGCTCGCCGTCTTCAGTAGCGCTGTGTTGTACTGCAGAGTACAAGTGACGAAAGTGAAAATATCCAAAGTGCCGAAAGTAACACAGCGCTACTGAAGATGGCGAGCAGCCGTGAAACCGATCTGGCAAAGACCGAACCGGCGAGAGGAGACTACAGAGAGGAAATCTACAGATAATATTTCGTAGATTTCGTCTGTTTCTGTTCTCTCGCCGGTTCGGTCTTTGCCAGACCGGTTTCGGCCGCTCGCCATCTTCAGTAGCCGCTGTTTTGGTGCTGCAGAGTACGAGTGAGGAAAGTGAAATGTCATCCGCCGAAAGTGAGTAACACCGCTACTGCTCGCCAAGACGGCGACTGGCCGCGAAACCGGTCTAGCGAAAGACCGAACTGGCGAGAGAGGAAATCTACAGATAATATTTCGTAGATTTTCGCTCGTTTCCTCTCGCCGGGTTCGGTCTTTCGAGACAGACCGCAGTATGCAAGTGACCGACACCGCTACTGAAGACGGCGAGCGGCCGCGAAACCGGTCTGGCGAACGACCGAACCGGCGGGAGGAAGACGGAAATACCGCAAAACGGGTATGTTGAAGATAAATGATTGTCGATGCCCCGTTTTTTGCGTTGCACGGTGCAGCGTCAGCCGCATGCACTTAATTATTTTATTTTGTATGCATTTTTTTAAAGAAAACACTGTAAATCGGAATTCATTCATCGGTTGATTCGAAATGAAACTGGACGCGCACGGGCGGGGGGGGGGAATTAATTTATTTATTCCCATTTAAAATCCCCCCCACAGACTTGGAACTTGTAAGTTTTTCAAGTTGAGCTTTGACTATATGCAAGGTGAAATTGCCTCAATGTCGGGCCCTCACGACCGTGGCATTTACCTGGCACGAGGTAGGCAATACTGCTGCACCTACAGACAGTTAATCCTATATATAGCATATATATATATATATATATATATATATATATATATATATATATATATACATGCTTCGGAACGATCAATAATTTATGAATTTTATGATAAAATGCCGACCAAAGTGCCACCGCGATTGTAGAACACTTGTTTAGGGCCGTAGCGCGGGCTTTGGACGGGTGCAATTTGTAATTTTTTTTTACAAAAACACAGTTACAGTGTTTACAGGTACTTTTATTTGTGTAAAAATCGAAATAGTTGCGAGCGCAAGGCCGTTCGCCGTCCTCAGTAGCGGTGTCCGGTACAGGCGACAGTGACATATGCAATTGGGTGTGTGAGGGGTGGGGTGGGGCTGGACGCTCGGAAATAGTCCAAACTCCCGCTACTGAAGACGGCGAGCGGCCGGGAAAACCGGTCTGGCGAACGACCGAGACCGGAGCGAGGAAATCCACCGTATTCCTACCACAAGACGGGTACGTTAAAACTTGTTGGTACGTGATGTTATCACCGATAGCTGATTGAAAATATGGAAATTTACTTATTGCAATTATTATTGGGGTGTGACCCGAGAGCAATAGACAATTTGATAAGGATGTATTTCGGTCTTGAGGAGTTCCTCAAGAGTGGGGGGGGGAATCGAAAATTTGCGGCGGAGAGCTGTGAGGAGAGAGAAACACGAAATCTATGAAATATATATATATATATATATATATATTGGACCGGCGTAGACTTAAGCCCATTGACACAGACAAGACGAAAAAAATTCCTCCCACCCCCAAAAAATTCCTCCCCAAAAAAAACACAATACAGCCACCGCAGTAGCTAAGTGGCGCAGTGACAGTGCAGTGAGCGGACGGCGCTACTGAAGACGGCGCGAAACCGGTCTGGCGAAAGACGGCGTAAACGGGCGAGATGAGACAGAAACATCACGGACCTACAGTAATTACAGTTTTAAATTAATAATAAACGCGCCGTAAATCTACCTGTATTATATCTATCTGCACGTGATCAGTGAAGGGTCACGACAAAATTTGTATTCGGAATTCCGTGTATTTCACTTTGGCGCTACGCCCAGAAGAAAGTTTCCTCTGAATAATCAGTTTTTTTTACCTTAATTTCTGAATTTATTCCCAATTTATTGGGGGGCGGTGGGGTGGTTCAGCTCTATTTTGAACGAAAACCCTCTACAGATATAGAAATACAATCCCGAAATTGACCCAATCCACAGCTTAAGTACGATATTCAGCGGCTGATATGAAAATTTCGAAGATATTTCAAACAAGTAAAATTCAAACGGTTTTCCGCGCGGCGTTTTCACGAAATTCGCTTATTAATAGGCGAATATCTGCCGGGTCCGGTTTCTCTCGATTGTCGAGAAATTGGGTCGTCCGTTTTAGAAAGTTTACGATTACGTCCCAAGGACGTGCGGACGACAAAAAACAAAATTTAGGGCCTTTTTTTGGGGGTTTTTTTTTGGTTTTTTTTTTGGTTTTTTTTTCGGGGGTGGGGTGTGGGAGTATAAGTGCCCTTAGGTGAAAATTTTTTTATTAGCGTTACCGAAACGCCGTCAATCTTCGAACGCACGTTCGGAACCCAATTAACGGCCTTTAACGGATCCAAAAAAAATAAAATAAAATAAAACGGTTTCTGATTCTCGTTTCAAAAATTTCTCCAGTCGAAGAACAACTGATGTCATAAACGGATTGGGAACAATTCAGATACACCTGTTTTCTGGTCGATTTCTCACCATTTGCTAGACCGGTTTCCGACATCCGAGAGCGAGTAACACGGCTACTGAAGACGGCCAACGGCCGAAACCGGTCTGGCGAGAGGAGACGGAAACAGCATAAATTTACGGTATTCTACCGACTTCCCCCGTCGTAGACCGCAAAACAGGTCTGTTAAATTCAAACTTAATTCTGTTTGAAGCCGTTGTTTCTGTCAGAAACCACCCTCCGTCCATTTCGGCCCTTCACTTCCGGCCGGTTTCGACCGATTATCTGCCCTTTTTATTTGTTGTTCACCGCCAATCTTCAGTAGCGGTTTTCAGTAACTGGCACAAGTAGGCGGCGTGACAGTGACTGGAAATAGGGATGGCCGGAACAAAGCCTACTGAAGACGGCGAACGGCCGAAACCGGTCTGGCGAGAAGAGACGGAATCCCCGTAGACCGCAAAACAGGTCTGTTAAATTGAAACTTAATTCCGTTTTGTTAGCGAAATTTTTCCCCGTCTTCAGAAACCACCCTCCGTCCATTTCGGCCCTTCACTTCCGGCCGGTTTCGACCGATTATCTGCCCTTTTTTATTTGTTGTTCACCGCCAATCTTCAGTAGCGGTTTTCAGTAACTGGCACAAGTAGGCGGCGTGACGGTGACTGTGGAAATAGGGGACGGCCGGAACAAAGCCTACTGAAGACGGCGAACGGCCGAAACCGGTCTGGCGAGAAGAGACGGAAATAGCATAAATCTGACGCCCCGTAGACCGCAAAACAGGTCTGTTAAATTGAAACTTAATTCCGTTTTGTTAGCGAAATTTTTCCCCGTCTTCAGAAACCACCCTCCGTCCATTTCGGCCCTTCACTTCCGGCCGGTTTCGACCGATTATCTGCCCTTTCGTTTGTTGTTCACCGCCAATCTTTGCTCAGTAACTGGCACAAGTAGGCGGCGTGACAGTGACTGTGGACATAGGGGACGGCCGGAAGAAAGCCTACTGAAGACGGCGAACGGCCGAAACCGGTCTGCGAAGAGACGGAAACGGCATAAATCTGACGCCCCAATAGACCGCAAAACAGGTCTGTTAAATTCAAACTTAATTCCGTTTTGTTAGCGAAATTTTTTTCCCCGTCTTCAGAAACCACCCTCCGTCCTTTTTGGCCCCTTTCCAAAAGCCGAACTCTTCGGGACGGCCGGAAAGCCTACTGAAGACAGGCCGAAGACGAAACCGGTCTACGAGAGACGAGAATCTCTTCTGAAAATGTATTTCATTTCATAACATTCCACGAAATCTATAATTATCGCCCCCCGCCCCTTTCGACCTATTCTTATCGCAAGGGTGATAATGATGAAATGAATGGTCCATTGTTCCATTTCATCGTCCCTGGACAATGTTCGAAAGTGATAGGATAGTGACGGCCGGGCGGGACGTCACCGACCTACGTAATCGGGGTCGTCCTGCTTCCGCCCATCGCCGGTAGAATTTCCGGCACAATCGCCGTATAAATAGCATCAGATTGTACGACATTTCGTGATAATTCTGCGATGTATTCCGTCAACTGGGTATAGCCGATATATTTTTTTTTGTACCTCATTTGCGGTTCACGGTGTCCGAAAATTCATTCCAGTAAAAGTCCGTAGTTTAAAAAAAAAAAGCATTTGAAAGCCGATACAAATATAGTCATCACAGTCGGGTGAAAATGCCCGCCGCCCCAAAAATGACTTTTTCGAAAAATCCGCACTCCGCATTACCATGACTTGAACTTGAACATTTAAAATTCGAAATTTTCGTCATTCACATTGTTCTACTGCAGCAGGAACGGTGGCGAAATCAAACCTGCGCTTCAAGTTCCGCGACACTTTTGTAGGGCTGAGGAACGACCGAAGAAAAAAAACCCCAAAACCCTTTTTGCTTTACTAATTCAGAAACGATAGAAACGGTAGACAGTATATAACATCCATTAGCACTATAATAATGCTTTTATGTTAGAGTTAAAGTTCCACTGGTCGGGTGGATTGAAGTAGGACTTCTTCTTAAGTTGCTACTTTATAAGCGCCACTACAATTATAATCCGCAAGTAGTGGATTATATCGTAGATTTTGTCCGTTTCGTCTCAGTTTCGCGGGTTCGTTAGCGCCTACTGAAGATCGTGACCGGCCGCGAAACCGGTCTAGAGAGAGAGATAACTTGTCGGCGTTTTAATGTAAATTTCTTTTTAAGAGACATTCTCTTTCGAAAAATGTAAAGGTTTTCTGCCAGACACCTTACACACAGTAGCGCTGTGCTGTACCGCAGAGTACAAAGGGACGAAAGTGGAAAAATAATCCATAGTGCCGAAAGTTACTGAAGCGAGAGCCGTGAATGATCTGGTAAAAGACCAGACCGGCGAGAGGAGACTACAGAGAGGAAATCTACAGATAATATTTCGTAGATTTCGTCTGTTTCTGTCTCATCTCGCCGGTTTGGCTTCGCCAGACCGGTTTCAGCGGCTGCTCGCCATCTTCAGTAGCGCTGTGTCAGTCACTTTGGCACTTTGGATGTTTTTTCGAGGCATCCTCACTGCACTGTCACCTGTACTGACATAAAGACGAATAAATAGTATATATATATATATATATATATATATATATATATTTCATAGATTTCGTGTGTTTTCCTCCCTCTCTCGCCGGTTTGGTCATTTGCCAAGACCGGTTTCGGCCGCTCGCCATCTTCAGTAGTCAGTTTTGGCGCTTTGATGTTTTTGGCGCGGTGTTGAACTGCAGAGTACAAGTGACGAAAGTGAAAGTGAGTTTCACGGCCGCTCGCCGTCTTCAGTAGCGGTCGATATGGACGTTTTCTGGCGGTCTCTTCAGTGTCGGCGTCGCGCGTACCGCTGTATTTTTTCCCCCGCCGACGGCCGAAGTGACCGACGCCGCTACTGAAGACGGCGAGCGGCCGCCAAACCGAGACAGTAGCAGAACAATACTGTCCTCTCGTCTGACCTTTGACCCGTTTCTGAAATTCTTCACAACAGTTTTTAAAATAAAGGTCATTAATGTGCGCGATATCACGGTATTGTTCTACCTGTTGGGACGAAACCGGTCTAGATTTCGACCGAATATTATAGAGCGGAAACGGTCTAACGGAAATTTGAATCGTTTTAAGCCCCGTTGGGGGATTTTCAAAGCGCATTGGGGAAACTACCCCGCGGACCGTTCAAACGATTTAACGTAGAAATATTTAAATAATTTTTTTCCACTCCACTGAAGAGGGCGAGCGGCCGTTAAACCGGTCTGGCAGAATCGCGTTGGCAATCCGATATAAGTAATGGGAAATTCGCTTTCGGTGAACAATACTTTCGAATCCTTCGCATATACCTTGCTACTAACCTTAGACACTCGGAAAGGTAAGTAGCAACCTTGATTGAATTTAGAACGGTTTTCGCGAAGTCTCCGCATTGACTTTATTCCCGGTTTAAGCTCTCAAGTAATAACAGTTCGACTGAGGTCTGTCGGCTAAAGCTCAGAGTCTTATTTTTGTTTGAGAGTTATTTTAATTTCCTTTTTTTTAAATTTCTTCGCATTCTCATACTTAAAACTTACTCTGCGCAGGCGGAATCGGAAAAACGCCGAAGTTTGAGTTCAATCCCTGAAGAAAAAAAAAGTCGATTTTTGGTAAATAATACATGAAATTCCTAAAGGACAAAAAAATATTGTATTAAGGATATTCAGTAAGTTTATTACGTACTCTGTCACCGAATGGACTCACTCTTGATGAACTGAAGAGAGTGGTATTATAACGGCGGCTCGCTTTTACCGATCCTTTAATTGAATAATATTATATATTGTTGACGGGGTCTACAAAGTAAATTGACAGGGGTGGAAATTTTTTTTCTATTTTTCGAAAAGTTTATCGCAAATTAATTCTCGGGCCATAGGGCGGTTAATTTTACGACCCGCGCTCGTTTTATCGCAGTTTTCGTCCCCTTCTCTCTCCTCCTCCCGCCGGTCTTCAGTAGCGGCGGCGTTGAGAAAATTGGCCGAGACCGGTCCGGCGAATGGCCAACCGCCGCCAATTCTCGGCCGTAAACTGTACGCCTCCTCTCGGCAATTTGGACGGTAATTGGACACTTTCGTCGGGGCAAATTGACGCTGTTTTCACTTTCGTTTTCGGCGCCCGGAGCGGGCTTTCACCGCCGCATCGACGGCCGTTCGCGAAAATCGGTCCCGAAACGGTGAAAATGCAAAAGAACCTCGGTTAAAATCAGGGCGATATACGCGTCGAAGTGATTCTCCTCCGGGAAACTATAGATTTATAGTCTATAAATTCTTCGGCGGTGGAAGGTCATCAGGGTCCGACTGAAGAATGGACCAATCTTTGGCTCCTCCACATATTCCTGAAGGTGAGGTGTCGTTAATCCCCATTACACTGACCCGTATTACAGGTTCCTTAAACTGTTTATTACAGCAATAAATCCTGATGACACTGCTGTTTATAATGACCGGATGATCAATAGTTGATGTGCAACGAATTACCGGACATTATACGTTTTTTCTACAATTTACAAGCTGTAGGCTAAGCTCTAGGCGTACACCGGATTAGGCATAATTCAATTATTCCGAACTTTAAGCCGGTGCCCATTCAAGCCCCGAAGTCCCGACCGAAGTGCCTCGAGGGGGGGGAGGTCTTTCGCCAGACCGGTTTTCCCGGCCGCTCGCCATCCTCAGTAGCGCCTGTCCTGTACAGGTGCGACAGTGACAGTGCAATGGGGGAAATAGTCCAAACTCCCGCTACTGAAGACGGCGAGCGGCCGGGAAAACCGGTCTGGCGAAAGACCGAAACTCGGCGAGAGGAAATCCACCGTATTCCTCGGCGATAAGAAACCGATCACCGAGGGCCGTTTCCCTAAAAAGAAAAAACTATATTTTCGTACGCAATATAATAATAAATAAGACATTATATACGGACAATATTAAACGAGTATTTCCAGCAAGTAGTCCAGCGGTAAGCGGTAAGTCCAGCAAAAGACCGAACCGGCGACAAGAGACATGTTTCTGTCCGCGAAACTACTGAAGATTTATAATTGTAAAATCGGGACTAAGTCTGGTTAACGGCTTTCGTCGCCGCCGGTAGAATCCCGCCGATAAGGGGTAATAAGGGGGCGGGTGTTGCGCAGAGTGTTGCAATTCGGCCGAGGGGTGATCGCCCTCTTTGGGGTAGGTCATGAGGGTAGGCCCCGTATCGAGCGAACACCCCACCCCTGTTCATTCACCCTCAAACCGACCCCCACCACGAGGGGCGCGAACTACCACCGCCCGTTACGCCACAGAACGCACGTATCACTCGGTACGAAGGTATAAAAATTCACCTCTGCCACCCCTCGGGTAAAATACTTCGTTCAAGTGCCGAAACCCGCGAAAATATGTCGAAAGTAATCGACATTTTGACTTTGCGATTCATTTTATTTTGCTGAAAAAGAAACTTTTAATTCCCCCCTCCCTCTTGAGGAACTCCTCAAGACCAAAATACATCCTTATCAAATTGTCGATAACTTTTTGCTACACCCCATTAATAATTGTAATAAATAAATTTCCATATTTTCAATCTGCATTCAGCGGCGATCATTATTCACGATGCTACTGCAGCGCGACTAATAAGCGAAATTGGATAACAGAAGGGTTGAACTGGAATAAATACTCGTTTAATATTGTCTGTATATGATGTCTTATATATTATTCTATTGCTGTAATAAACAGTATTAGAAACCTGTAATACGGGTCAGTGTAATGGGGATTAACGACCTTCAGGAATATGTGGAGGAGCCAAAGATTGGTCCATTCTTCAGTCGGACCCTGATGACCTTCCACCGCCGAAGAATTTATAAATTTATAGTTTATAGCCATCGGGATTACGATAAAACGTTAGTAATGGACCGGTTTCGGCCGCTCGCCATCTCCAGTAGCCGTGTCGTAGGCTACGCTATACTGGATTAAGTTAAATTCCATTATTAGATAATTAAATATATTATATTTCGTTTTATTAGTTCGACATGACTGTTTTTGTGGCCTGCGAGGGGGTTGGAATACCGTAGATTTCGTCCTGTTTCCGTCTCCTCTCGCCGGTTTGGTCTTTTTTGCTAGACCGGTTTGTCGGCCGCTCGCCCCATCTTCAGTAGCGCTGTGTTACTGTCACTTTTGGCACGTTGTTATTGTGTTTTTGTGGGGATGTTGCCACAGTACAAGTGACTGTGAGGATGCCCCGGATAACGTCCACAAAAGTGACTGAACACCGCGCTGAAGATGGCGAGCGGCCGTCAAACCGGATGTTTTCGGTCGTCCTCTCTGCCTGTCACTGTCACTTGTACGCTGTTTGTCTGTCTTGTTGTTGTGTTTTTGTGGGGATGTTGCCGGTACAAGTGACTGTGAGGATGCCCCGGATAACGTCCACAAAGTAATGAACACGCGCTACTGAAGATGGCGAGCGGCCGTCAAACCGGATGTTTTTCGGTCGTCCTCTCACTGCACTGTCACTGTCACTTGTACTGTGCTGTTTGTCTGTCTTGTTGTTGTGTTTTTGTGGGGATGTTGCCACAGTACAAGTGACTGTGAGGATGCCCCGGATAACATCCACAAAAGTGACTGAACACCGCGCTACTGAAGATGGCGAGCGGCCGTCAAACCGGATGTTTTTCGGTCGTCCTCTCACTGCACTGTCACTGTCACTTGTACTGTGCTGTTTGTCTGTCTTGTTGTTGTGTTTTGGGATGTTGCCGCACAGTACAAGTGACGTGAGGATGCCCCGGATAACGTCCACAAAAGTGACTGAACACCGCGCTACTGAAGATGGCGAGCGGCCGTCAAACCGGATGTTTTTCGGTCGTCCTCTCACTGCACTGTCACTGTCACTTGTACTGTGCTGTTTGTCTGTCTTGTTGTTGTGTTTTTGTGGGGATGTTGCCACAGTACAAGTGACTGTGAGGATGCCCCGGATAACATCCACAAAAGTGACTGAACACCGCGCTACTGAAGATGGCGAGCGGCCGTCAAACCGGATGTTTTTCGGTCGTCCTCTCACTGCACTGTCACTGTCACTTGTACTGTGCTGTTTGTCTGTCTTGTTGTTGTGTTTTTGTGGGGATGTTGCCGCAGTACAAGTGACTGTGAGGATGCCCCGGAAAACGTCCACAAACGTGACTGAACACCGCGCTACTGAAGACGGCCGTGAAACCGGTCTGGCGAATGACCGAAACCGGAGACAACGAAAACGGGCTCTCAGACGGCAAAACGGCTGTTCTAAAGTGGGAAAGTATTTCGTACAAAAATATTATATTCTAGAGAGGCAAAAATTAGACAAGGCTTCGCGCCGAAGTGAGCTAATCTGATGGGCGACCCCGTGACTCGCACTTCCTTGTTCACGAGTCAATTATTATTCCAACGAGCGGTTAGCTGAGAATTTTAAATGTTTTAATCGTTCCCCCGGTTTTTCCTTTTCATTTCAGACTTTTCTCGGCCTCCGCTCCGGTCTATAACCGCAGGAATGGCGTACGAAAACGTGTCATCGGAAGTTGTACACGGAACTCGAGCGATATAATTAACAGCCTGTTTCGACGTGATAAACTGGTCTATAAATCGATTGCAGACCGTTCTGGAAACGGTAAAAGATCGCTAGGAAAGATAGACTATTTTCTAAAGTCTCGAGTTTGGGAATAGGGCGGAACTTTCAAACGTAAATTAACGATTAACGGAGTGAAAAATAATTACTTCGTCCAAGTGTTCGTATAGATTATTTGCGTAGGAATTCAATCTATAAATTACGCTCAATTATAAGCCGTCTACAAAATGGTCGCCTTCAAATATTACCCGCACGGGGACATTAATTTAAAAACCGTTCGTGATGTTTCTGTCTCCTCTCTCGGTGCCGGTTTCGGTCTTTCGCTAGACCGGTTTGTCTAGTGCACTGACAGTAGATGTGAAAGTGACACAGTGGGGCGGTGAGTATGCCCAAAAAACCATCCAAAGTGACAGTGACACAGCGCTACTGAAGATGGCGAGCGGCCGACAAACCGGTCTGGCGAAAGACCGGACAGCGGCGAGTGGAGACGGAAACATCACTGAAGCTACAGTATATTCCAACCCCTCGCAGACCGCAAAACAGGTATATTAAATGTGCCTAATTAGTTTTATTTTATTGTCACAGAGGGCCGTTTATTCTCCAGTTATTTTCAATGCCCGCCGAATTAATTTAAACTTTAAAATCCTGAAAAAGAAAAAAAGTTATTGTTCCGATTTCGAGCTTATATATTGTTTTAAATCTGAGAATATTTATAAGGAACGAGGCGCGTGAAGCATCGTAGCGGCCGAAGGTTCATCAACCCCGCTCCAGTTCAGATAATAATTTCAAGTTGAGCTTCTTCCTGAAGAAAGGGGAGCCTATTTCATTGCACGAAACGGACGTTTAACGTAGATTTACGCCGTGTTTCTGCCCCCCCTCGACGGTTGGGGCCTTTCGCCAGACCGGTTTCGGCGGCTCGCCCCATCTTCAGTAGCGCGGTGACAGTCACTTTGGATGTTTTCGGGGTGCATCCTCTCTCACTGCACTCTGTCACTGTCACTGTGCACTGTGGCGGCCGTCTGTTTGTCACGGTACAAGTGACGAGTGACAGTGCAGCGAGAGGACGACCGAAAAACATCCGGTTTGACGGCCGCTCGCCATCTTCAGTAGCGCCGTGTCCAGTCACTTCTGTGGACGTTTTCCGGCATCCTCACTGCACTGTCACTTGTACTGTGGCAACAATCCCAAAAATCACAATAACAAGACGCGTATATACACAAACAAACAACCACACAGTACAAGTGACAGTGACAGTGCACAGTGCACGAGGGGACGACCGAAAAACATCCGGTTCGGTCTTTCGCCAGACCGCACGTGTTTACGGCCGCTCGCCATCTTCAGTAGCGCGGTGTTCAGCCACTTCAAGTGGCGGTGACAGTGCACTGACACACACCGCTACTGAAGATGGCGAGTGGCCGCCAACCGGTTCTGGCAAAAGACCCCCAAAACAGGCGAGGGAGACAGAAACACCACAAACCTACGGTTGTTAACGATTTATTCGAATTTTATCCGAAAATACGACATTACTTTCCGACATTCCAACTTTACAATCGTTCCAGATATATATATATATATATATATATATATATATATATATATATATATATATATATATATATACAGAGTGGTCCAAAAATGTATCCACCGTTTAACAGTCCATAACTTGGAAACTAATTGACTGAGTTGTGTCTCATTTTTGGTGAAAGTGTAGCTTAAAGTCCGACTTAAAGATATATACAGCTGTAGGTGTTCGAAATTGTCACCGTTATCCGAACATCCGCACACAAACGATGCTAATTTCGCCATTGCCGTTGAACCTCGTTAATGTTTTCGTACTTGAAATACCCACTTCAAAAATTGGACTTCCTTTCATCCCAATTCTAAGCCTTGCGAGTACAACAAGGTACAACTGACAACAGAACACGTTTTGTCACGTGACAAAACGATACAACGTATTGTATGGGCGCGATCGGCCGAACTACAACACTACAACAGGTACCAAAAATGAGACACGATTCCGTGCAATTAGTCTGCGAGTTGTGGACTTTTAAACGGTGGATACATTTTTTTTTTGGACCCCTCTGTATGTAATACGGTAAAAATACCGTAGATTTTGCCGTCTTCAGTAGCCGACGTTTTCTTCTGTAGCTCCCGTCGCAATTCAATACAGACCGGTCTCGTTTATCGGTGGAAGATTTGAACGTAAAATTTTTTTTAAAAAAATTGTGGATCTGATTGAATCTATATAATATATAATATTGGCGCGTGACGAGGTAATGTGTCGTGTGACCCATCTCTCCTGGGTTATGCCCCCGGGGGTGGGGGCAATAACCTCGTTGCCTGGAGCGAAGCTCTCCAGCTCCAGTTCAAACAACCTCCCTCCCTCCTCCCTCCATCCCTCCTCCTCCCTCCATCCCTCCCTCAGTGTCCCATTTGGGATCAACATCATTTCAACTCCCTCCTTCACAATTCACCCCCCCGACGAAAATCAATTAATTCTGTCGCAAAAGTTGATTCCACCCCCACCCCCCTAGACTGTGTACGAACAATCGATCGGCTATTTTCAATTTAAAATCCTGTTTTATTCATTATTATTGACTATTCTCGTTTCCACTGTTATTCGAAAAACCTTAATTCAAAAGGAGTGTAACAGTGCAGTGACATTCCAAGTGAAAATCCACGACACCTGGGTGTAAGTAGCAATTGAATATAAAGTAACTGAATAAATCCGGACGGTAATAAAAATTCTGTAAAAATTATTTTATCTATCTGGGCAGATTATACCCGGAAACTGGATAATATATATTTTTCAATATATTCTCATTAACGTTACCGAGATTTAAAACATCTTTTGTATTACACAAATTGTGTTATTTGGAAAGGGCGTCAAAGTCTAAGCTCTTATAGGACTTTTATCGGGTACTTTTACTTTTTGACTTAAACTCCCTACAAATTTTCTTCCTTGAATATAATTGTACCCGGTAATTAAGTCAATTCAAAATTTAAATACAACATTTTCATATGAAATTCAAAAAAATTTCTTACTCAGTGAACTTCACCTTTAATCGAGACTAAAAAAAAAAATTCTAAATTAAAATGTCGCATAAATTTTTAATTTATTCGAAAACCACAAATATATGAGTTGGACCGCTTTCATAATTATCGGCGCAATTGTCCTGGGGGGTATAAATTATATACCTTAAACGGGGTCTATTTTTTGGGGTGAAAACTGTGAGGGGGGAAAACTTTCGAAACAATTAAATGGCTACAAAAATTTATTTTTATTCGCTAACAAAATACAATTTTGTGGCGTCCGACTACAGGTGATGTTCGCTTTAAAAAAAGGTTTTTTTTCGGTACCGATTCAACTGTGTTCAGGGCCGTTTTGAGTACACAATTTTTTGCTGCCGGATTTCTGAACTTTTCGATTCTGTAAAGTTTGGCGAAAAATTTTTTTATTACTACGGAAAATCGTTACAGAACTGTGTTACAACAGGAGAAATTTAGTTTAATATCTACGAGACCGGTTTTGCTGCACCAGAAGTTGTACTGCGGGGGGCCAACAACCTCTCGGTGTGTACTGCACCCGTGCAGTATATTAAAAGAACGCAGAAAGTTTTTCTTCGTAAAACAATTTTCACCCCATTTCAGTTCGTAAAAAGTTCTACGCCCGCAATGAGTTCAATACAAATTTTTTTTTTTTGATCTGTTCACAATTCGTACTTTGACCTTTTTACGACTAAATTACCGCAATATTTCTGTCGACGGACGGATTCGGGGATTTGACTTTTATTCGCCTTCGTGTTCGGCTTCGGGCTTTTTGTAGCTGTCGAAAGTCCGTTTTTTTTTTCAATTTTTTCGACGTAAATTGTCAATTTTCCGGTCGAATTTCGACGGCTTAGCGCGATCGGCGCCGTCCGATTTCCGGTCGGGATCGAATAAATTACTTAAATTACCTGACATCCCAAACGTTCCCTAAGGACGCCCGGAAAGGAGTGGCCACGTGACCTAAATGATTAAATAAAATGTTTAATAATAATAAATAAATAAATAATAATAAAAAAGGGGGGAAACTAGTGGGTTTCTCCTCTAATTGTTGTATAATTTTACAGTTGTAAACAATAATAATTACTTGAAAATTATTTCGGGCCATCCGAGAGCAAAGCGTTAAATTACATTTTCCGACGATTTTTCTCGTTCAAATCGGAAATCTCATTTATGGACGCTGATAAAATATATTTTCTTTTAATAATTGAATTAAAAAAAAAAAATTGATAAAAAATTGAAAATTCTACGATATCCGTCTTGTGGCCAGCCGGCCGAACGCCTGTTTGGGGGGTCTTTCGCTAGACCGGTTTCGGCCTCGGGAGTGGAGAAAAAAAATCCACGACGAAATAATCCGCCGAAAAAATACCCGCTCACGGATTGTAATTGTAACGCGACTGGTGAAAGTGTGTTGTTTTACCCCATAAGCAGTATTATAGCGCCGGTGAAAGTGTCACCGGCACTGTTTTTGGGGATGAATTTTATTTTTTTTTCAATTCCGCGCTGAATTTTTAAATAATATATTTTTCAATAAAATAATGACACATTTCGTCGACAAAGCGCACAATCCCGTCTTATTGAGTGAATTAATTATATATATATATATATATATATATATATATATATATATATATATATATATATATATATATATCGGTTGTACGACAAACGCTTGGACGTCGGACCGTCAGGTCCGAGACTGAAAAGATAAAATTTTTAAGATAAAAACCGGATTTTTTTCCGTTTCAAATAAAGCATTTGGCATTTTACTCGGTGTGCCGGTTGGCAGCGTGAGTTCGGACCGAAAATACAAGTACAATAACCCCGATTTTAAAATTGGGCTTTACGCTCTCGGCCCAACCAACTTTTTTCTTTACGGTTTTTTTAGTTTGACAAATTGATTTATTTTTTTCAGAATTCCCGGCCGAATTTTTTTCCTCCCCGGTAATAGAAGATCTTAAGGGATTAATGGGTCGAAAAATTTACAAGAAATTAACAGCCGGAATAAGATCTACGAACTCGAAAAGTGAAACTAAATTTTCAGTATTATTTCTATACAGAGAATTCTGTTTTGAGCCAGAACAGTTTTCTGGGCTTTTTCCGCCTGTAAAATAAACTCCTAAATAGATAGAAAAAAAAATTGATTCCGTATATGACCCCGATTTTACCAATTTATGTATTCGGGGCTCATTGCCGGTTTCGTCGGGTCTAGACGGGGATGACGTTATCTGTCTATTTTTACGCACGTTTACATCTTCGAACCCTTACCGAGTATATTCTGTAATGCGCCCCAACCGAAAAAATTTACCCCAATTATTTAGTTGTCGACCCAATATATTAAGGTATAACATAAACTGTATACAAATGATACGATAAAATATTGAATATTGATGTTAATACGGTAATGGGGAAATGTTAACGTGATAAAACGGACGGGAAATTGAGCTGTAATCACGAAAGTTATCTCTTAACAGTTTCTCGCCGGTTCGGTCTTCTACCAGACCGGTCTTTTCGGCCGCTCGCCATCTTCAGTAGCGCGGTGTTCAGTCACATTTTGTGGCACTTTGGACGTCTTTCGGGTGGCATCCTCACAGCACTGTCACTGTGTCACCTCTATATATATATATATATATATATATATATATATATATATATACGTGTCTTGTTATTGTGCTCTTGGGCTACGATGCCACAGTGACAGCGAGAATGTTGTGCCCGGAAAACATCAAAAAGTGGCGAAAAGTGGCTACTGAAGACGGCACCGAGAGTCGCCGAAACCGGTCTGGCGAAAAACTCCGGCGAGAGGAGACGGAAAAACGCACGAAATCTACACGTTTTCCGACACTTCGCGGACCACAAAACGGGTACGTTGAAGGGTCCTTTTTGGGGGTCCTGAGGAGGAGCGGAGGAACAGGATCCGAATTTTTTTTTATTTTTTTTTTTTTTTGGAGGGCGATGGAAGCCTCCTCCAAGGCCTAAACGGGCCCACCCTTGGCCCCATTATTGACTTAAACGCCCGTCAATGTCAATTGCAATTTGACCGCCTCTCGTCTCGTTATCCCAATGAAGACGGCGGTACGACCTCACTTTGTACGATTTTCAAGTAGTTTTCTTCAAACAACTTCGAACGACACGACAGAAATTGATTACGGTCGCGATCTGCCGCATTATCCGAGTGTCATCATCGCTGGTATTTATTCGATAGTGAATTTATTCATCGAACACTCAGTTTCGACGCTGAAATTAAATTTCGTATCCGTCTGTCTCCTGTCGCTAGACCGGTTTCACGGCCGTTCGCCACCTTCAGTAGATTCGGATGCATTTCGGGGACAGTGCATCGGGGACGCCCCCCCCCCCCCACAGACTCGTACAAAGTGCCAAAAGTGACTAACACCGCTACTGAAGATCCGGTAGTGTTGTAGATTGATGCGTTGGTGAAATTTCAACGTTTCGTCGATTTAAAACGGTCTTTCAGAACCGAAAACGAGTGAAAATCTTCCGCCATTGTAGACTATACGACACACTGCACTATAGTCTGGAGTTACAAGGAAACTTTTCTTTTCAAACAGGAATTGTAATTATCAATTGGCCCAAAGGAAAATACAGTCAGAATATGTTATTTTCGGGGTTAAAAGTGCGTTTAATTCAGCCATCGGTTGAAGAAACACTGATTATACCGCTGGGACTGGTGCAGGTATGCAGCGGTATGCAGCAGGGGAGATCTATTAGCTGGGAGTTGTTAATGACGAAACTTCCATTTCTGTCTCTTCGCCGAACACTTCCACGTTTCTTCGAACTTCGGACTTAAAGTGTCTCTCTCTCTCTCTCTCTCTCTCTCTCTCTCTCTCTCTCTCTCTCTCTCTCTCTCTCTCTCTCCTCTCTCTCTCTCTCTCTCTCTCTCTCTCTCTCTCTCTCTCTCTCTCTCTCTCTCTCTCTCTCTCTCTCTCTCTCCCATCTCTCTCTCTCTCTCTCTCCTCTCATCTCTCTCTCTCCCTCAGAGAGTAAGTTCGGTAAGTTTCCCCGAAGTCCTTTTCAGTAGAGTTATTCGAATATTTCAGAAACGGCAGTTTACCCAACTTGCACTGAAAAATTAAGCTCAAACATTCAAAGCCCGGTAGCACAATTAGTAGATAGACTTAAGGGATTAACTGGCAGACGCTGGGCAAAGTCCTGGGCAACTTGACGGACCAATCGAAAGGACTTGGCCGGCTTTCACTCACTTCCCGACTGGATCGAGAGGCCGGACTTGATGATGCTTAAAGAACCCGTTCGGGGGGAAAATTGTTACTTCCCGTTTTCAATTTCTAGAAATGTTAATTGGCCGACTTCGGCTGAGAAACCTCGCATAGGAACGCTTTCGTTTTCGGCCAACTATTATTTATTGCGTCGTTAATTAATTGAAATTGTATACACAGTGTCTGTCGTTGCGATACGCTTTGTATATATTAAATTAAATCAACGTTAATTAGCAGTAAGTGATATAAAATATTATGTTATCGGCAATCCTAGTCCACGGACTAGAAATACTGAAATCTATTAACAGCAGTCGACTTTGATTAATTAACAATAAATAAATTATGTGCGTTCGTTGTCTGTTCGTGCAATTGAAATGTATTTATTCGGTATTCGATATTCGAATATTTCTTCGAAATGATACATTCTGCCGGCGCCTATTTATTTCATCAGTTCCCGAATGGTTTTTTCGGTGGACAAATTAATTTCTTTATCTCGATACACGACCTACTCTCGGGGAATACAAATTTTCATCATTTATATATCGGTGTTGACGACTAGGTAATTGCGGAATTCGCCGGACCGGTTTCGGCCGCTCGCCGTCTTCAGTAGCGCGGTGTCACTGTCACTTTGTGGATGTTTTCCGGACTCAAGTCACTTGTACTGTGGCAACATCCCCAAAAACACAACAACAAGACAGACAAACAGCACAGTACAAGTGACAGTGACAGTGCAGTGAGAGGACGACCGAAAAACATCCGGTTTGACGGCCGCTCGCCATCTTCAGTAGCGCGGTGTTCAGTCACTTTTGTGGATGGTTATCCGGGGCATCCTGCAGTCACTTGTACTGTGGCAACATCCCACAAAACACAACAACAAGACAGACAAACAGCACAGTACAAGTGACAGTGACAGTGCAGTGGAGGTGGAGACCGAAAACATCCGGTTTTTCGGCCGCTCGCCGTCTTCAGTAGCGCGGTGTCACTGTCACTTTGTGGATGTTATCCGGACTGCACCTGTCACTTGTACTGTGGCAACATCCCCAAAAACACAACAACAAGACAGACAAATAGCACAGTACAAGTGACAGTGACAGTTGCAGTGAGAGGACGCCCAGAGAAACATGCAAAGTGGCGAAAGTGTCTAGGACCGCTACTGAAGGTGGCGATCGGCCGATAAACGGTCTTTTCGGGCAAAGAACAAACCGTCGAGAGGGGACAGAAACGAAGGAAATCTGCGAAAGGCAGATCGAAGTTCAAATAGTGAATTAATATAATATGAAAAGCGTTTAAATTTCAACGATTTCAATGGAGGAAGTTTCGCATTTTAGAACGCTGCCCAATCCAACATTTGTGCCTTTCAATTGGCAATAACGCGGTCGTAAGATGGAGTTGGACTACTGAGGATTTTTTTGAAACTGTTTTTTCGAATTCGGGTGACGTAGCGATTTTTCGCGTCCCCGAAACGTACCCGATTTCAATTTTCCGACCGTATTCGTGACTATAAAATTCAGAAGGAACTTGCCTATATCAGACGTCGCACATATGCGTCTGTTGTACTGCGTCAGAGAGAGATAGAGAGAGAGAGAGACATTGACCTAGATAATCTGCCCCGGTCTCGGCCTAAGTGGGTCACCCGCCGAAATATACATTATCTCGGGCCCCCACAGTCACGGGGCCAATGTCACCCCCCACACACACACACACAGACACACAGACACTGTCAGCCGTCCCACCGTCCGCCTTCCTTTTACCATAGACGGGCCCAGCCCGCTCTGTCACTTTCCTTCCTCCGGTACGCCCTTAAATACCCCCACACACAGACACACAAACATAAGTTTTATGGGCCGTAAAAAAAAAAATTACAAATCCAATTGCCCTCACAACGTAGAACCCGAAGATAGCGAACAGAACCACTAAAACGGGCGGGAATAATAGACGGAATTTACGACTGGACGCGGAGAGAAACATTAAAATCCCCCAGCTGGAATCTAAAAGTAGAACAGTCCGGTGAAAGCAGTGAATCTTTAAACATACGTGTACAGTGATCAGTGCACGTTAAATAAAATTGAAATGAAGTGCAATTATTTATTGAAAACGATTCAATCGGCCGAGAACATATTTGTTGCAATCAACTATCGACTGAGCGCGGCGCTACTGAAGACGGCGAGCGGTCGAAACCGGTCTGGCAAAAGACCAAATTTTTTTGTTGTTTAATATCGGACGAAAATAAGCAACGATAATCATTTTTTCAATGTCTATTTTACTCGCATTCGTCGAAAATTTTTTTCGAGGCCAATTAATTCGGCGACGGAGGATTTTCTGCCGGATTGGGGAGGGGATGGGGAGGGGGAGAAAAAAATACAGCGCGTGACATCATCAGATTCGCACGAAACGTTGACATCATCAGAGTCTTCGGTGACGTAACTCTCGCTGACGGCTGAATGGGATGTTCTCGCGTCGAACATTTCTTTTTCTTTTTCTTTTTTCTTTTTTTTTTTAGAAGGAGGCCTATTAAGGCCTCGGAGGGGGCGAGGGTCAAATCAGTTTTGAGGGGCGGCCCTCCGGAGGCCGATCCCGAAAATCCGATCCAGAATTTTGACCATTCGGCAACCCTAAAGTTCCCGAAGAAGATAAACCTTTTTGGTCCTGAAGAAAAGTCTCGTTATTGTGTTTTTGAGGGGGGCGGGGTGTTTTGGGGTGGGAACTTCCCCTCAAAACACAATAACGAGTCAACCAGCACAGTACAAGTGACAGTGACAGTCATCCCCTAAAACATCCCCCCACAAAAAATACAATAACGGGACAACCAGCAGAGTACAAGTGACAGTGACAGTCACCCCCAAAACATCCCCACAAAAACACAATAACGGGACAACCAGCACAGTACAAGTGACAGTGACAGTCACCCCCTAAAACATCCCCCAAAAACGCAATAACGGGACAACCAGCACAGTACAAGTGACAGTGACAGTCACCCCCAAAACATCCCCCACAAAACACAATAACGGGACAACCAGCACAGTACAAGTGACAGTGACAGTCACCCCAAAAACTTCCCAAAACACAATAACGGACAACCAGCACAGTACAAGTGACAGTGACAGTCACCCCTAAAACATCCCCCAAAAACACAATAACGAGACAACCAGCACAGTACAAGTGACAGTGACAGTCACCCCCCAAAACATCCCCAAAAACACAATAACGGGACAACCAGCACAGTACAAGTGACAGTGACAGTCACCCCTAAAACATCCCCAAAAACACAATAGCAGGACAAACCAGCACAGTACAAGTGACAGTGACAGTGACAGTTACCCCAAAAACACAATAGCGGGTCAACCAGCACAGTACAAGTGACAGTGACAGTCACCCCTAAAACATCCCCCAAAAACACAATAACGGGACAACCAGCACAGTACAAGTGACAGTGACAGTCACCCCCCAAAACATCCCCACAAAAAACACAATAACCAGACAACCCCCACGACGGCGAGCGGCCGTGAAACCGGTCCGGCGAAAGACGAAACCGGCGATGAGGAGTAGACGGAAACGGAAGAAATCTACGGTCTAAGATTATCACAATATTCTGAAAAATCGTCTCGTGACCTTTTAATTTTAAATCGTGTTCAATTCTCTACTCCTGGCTTAGTCTGCAAGTGATGTCCTCCTCCTCCTCCTCCACCCCTCCCTCCCCTCATCCACTGTGGCGTTCGTGGAGGTCGTCCGGTGAAGTGAACTGAACTGAAGGTCGAACGAGGCCTCCTCCTCCTCCTCCTCCTCCTCCTCCTCCTCCTCCTCCTCCTCCTCCTCCTCCTCCTCCTCCGGAGTGGATCAATGGCACTGGGTCACTGGGCTAAGCCCCGACATTGCCGG
The DNA here is from genome assembly GCA_019843655.1 of Lethocerus indicus. Lineage (NCBI taxonomy): Eukaryota > Metazoa > Arthropoda > Insecta > Hemiptera > Belostomatidae > Lethocerus > Lethocerus indicus. The sequence continues at coordinate 18,622,111 of JACDQD010000011.1, forward strand.
CCGACAAAACGGCGCACCATTTATCCGCCCCCGGAGGATATATCCACCGAACTCTACGGAAAGAATTTTTTAGAAAAAAATTCATTAAGCAGTCAATTATGGGGCGTATTCCCCTGCATTTTTTATTGCACAATCAACATAGTTTACATCTTATTTGAGGGTATAAAGGATTCGACGTATTCGTGTATATGAACTAAACACTGATAGTAAGAAATTAAGGGAAGCAGGAGAAAATTACCCTTTTTCGCTTTCAAGAACGGTTTTTTTACCCACCATAAATTTGTTTCTAAGACAGCCAGAAACACCGTTCTAGCGGCAAAATGCTATCAGCACCAAAAATGGCACTTTTTGACCCGAAATTGGCCCGAAAATGCGGTTTTTATCACCGAAAATGGCATTTTTGGGCGTAAAATTTGCCCCCGAATGCGGTTTTTAGCCCAAAAATGGGATTTTTGGACGCAAAATTGGCCTTATAATGCCGTTTTTAGGCCCGAAAATGGCATTTCTGGACGCAAAATTGGCCTTATAATGCGGTTTTTAGGCCCGAAAATGGCATTTTTAGACGCAAAATTGGCCCGAAAATGCGGTTTTTATCACCAAAAATGGCATTTTTGGGCGTAAAATTTGCCCCCGAATGCGGTTTTTAGCCCCAAAATTGGCATTTTTGGACGCAAAATTGGCCTTATAATGCCGTTTTTAGGCCCGAAAATGGCATTTCTGGACGCAAAATTGGCCTTATAATGCCGTTTTTAGGCCCGAAAATGGCATTTCTGGACCTAAAATTGACCCGAAAATGGCATTTCTGGACCTAAAATTGACCCGAAAATGGCATTTCTGGACCTAAAATTGACCCGAAAATGGCATTTCTGGACGCAAAATTGGCCTTATAATGCCGTTTTTAGGCCCGAAAATGGCATTTCTGGACCTAAAATTGACCCGAAAATGGCATTTCTGGACGCAAAATTGGCCTTATAATGCCGTTTTTAGGCCCGAAAATGGCATTTCTGGACCTAAAATTGACCCGAAAATGGCATTTCTGGACGCAAAATTGGCCTTATAATGCCGTTTTTAGGCCCGAAAATGGCATTTCTGGACCTAAAATTGACCCGAAAATGGCATTTCTGGACGCAAAATTGGCCTTATAATGCCGTTTTTAGGCCCGAAAATGGCATTTCTGGACCTAAAATTGACCCGAAAACGGTATTTCTGGACCTAAAATTGGCCCAAAAATTCGTTTCTTGGATGTTCACAGTACACGTGAAAGTGACAGTGGGGCGGTGAGGATGCCCCCCAAAAAAAAAAAAACATCCAAAGTGCTACAACAGTGACAGTGACACAGAGCGCTACTGAAGATGGGGCGAGCGGCCGACAAACCGGTCGAAAGACCGAACCGGCAGCGAGAGGAGACTGAAACATATAATTTTTTCGAGGAACTCCTCAACCGACCCGAAATAACATCTTATCGAATTGTCGATCACTTTCGGATTGAACATAATATCGCCCGATATCGTATTTATTTATAATATCTGGCGCCAGATCCCCACGTGACACTGGCACGCCCCGAGGCCGTCGATTCACGGCAATAAACAAAAATTTTTTTTTTTTTTTTTCAAAATCTCAATCCATTTTAAATAATCGCCCGGCCGATAGCGCCCCCCCTCCGAACGGCCTTCCGTTGGGACGACCCCGAGATATTTATATTCTCCGAAAATAATTACGGAGTAATTGCTGTGTAATTCGTTCGTAAAACGGTGTAAAAAAAAATATATCGCCTCGTTGTAGGTCTTTGCAAAGCCGAATGAACTTAGTTGCAGGACTAAGTGTCCTGGAAAGAAAAATATTACATTTTTTGTGCCAGTTATAAAAGTATTACTCGAAACTATTCAAGGAGCGTTAATTCTGAAGGGCTCGTGACGAATTTCAGTAATTTTTTTTTATTCCAACTATAAAATCCGGTTTTATAGTGCTAACTGATACAGAGATTGCGATCGCCCCCACCAATCGGTTGCTGGGCCCCAGATCGGTTTTGGGCTTTACCCCGTCTTCAGTAGCGTTCCGTTGTAGAGACGAAACTCCTTCAAGAGAGAGAGAGAGATATTATTATCTGCAGAGAGAAGTAGGAATAAAATCTGTTGAGCCGCGAGGTCATTTCTAATAATAATTCGGAGCAGAATTAAAGGTCGAATAATTGGGACGCGTTTTCTACCGCTTTCCGGCGTCAATTCCGAATATCATTTGCACTGGACGAAGTTGAAGTTTAAGCGCTTGTAAACCGTCGCCGGTGCCGGTTTTATTTTCTAAGGGCTAATTTTGGGGGCGACCTCCCTTTTGCTATTTTCAATTTTAAACATCCCTCCTATGGACGACGATTTATAGCAATTAATCGCCGCAATAGACGGTTGAGAAACGGTCAATATCCGGCTGGTAATCTTCGTAAGTTCAATTCGAAAACCTATCTCAATGATGATGCACTTTAAATGCATAATATCGGGTCGGCAACTAAGTCGTTGAGGGGTTTCGCCGCTAGACCCAATTATTTAGTTGCAAAAACATTAGGTAATTTAAGAAAAAACCGAACGCATGTTGCAAGTGATACAGTATTTTTTCAGCCCTAGACCACTGGAAATAGCAGTGCTGTAGGGCTGGAAAAATAACTGTAAATGGAGTAAATACTGTAAATACCGCAGATTTTGCGGTGTTTTCTGTCTCCTCCTCATCGTCAAGCGCCGGTTCCGGTCTTTCGCCAGACCGGTTTCGCCGGCCGCTCGCCGTCTTCAGTAGCGCTGTGTCGGTCACTGTTGGCACTTTGACGTTTTTTCCTTGGAGCATCATCACTGCACTGACGCCAACAGGAGCGGTATATTTGCAGGCGGCGGAAAGATACCAGTCTGGCGAATGACCGAACCGGCGCGAGACAGTAGGAGACAGAAAACACCGCAAAATCTACGGTACTCAATTTAAAGTTATTTTTCCAGCCCTACAGCACTGCTATTTCCAGTGGTCTAGGGCTGAAAAAATAATGTATCACTTGCGTACGGGCACAACATATTTTCGGTTTTTTCTTCTACTGAAACGAACTTTATCCAATGTTCTAATACCCGAAAAATTAGTATACAACTTCAATATTGTCCCGCATATATCGTTCCGATATTTATTCCGGCATATCCCGATATTCCTGGAGGATGATCCTCCAGTTAATATATTCCATTTACACTACTTCAAATATACTCGCCGGTTCGGTCCTTCGCCAGACGGGTTTCTTTCCGCCGCATCTTTTTGTCGCCTGCAAATATACGTCCCCTGTGTCCAAAAAGGAGAAGATCCACAGTGCCAAAAGTGGCCAAAAAACACCGACTACTGAAGACGGCGAGCGGCCGGCGAAACCGGTCTGGCGAAAGGCGAAACCGGACGGAAACAGGACGAAATCTACGGTATTCAAAAACCGCTAGAGGACCACAAAAAGGGTATTCTAGACTATGACAGTTATTGAATAGTTGCAGGTCTATTTAGAGCTTTATAAGTTCAGCCTCCGTGGAGAACAAAACATGAGTAGCGGATATTCCAGATATTCCAGACCTCCGGGAAACATATTATGTAGAAATCGGTCTAAGTCAATTCAAATTTAAATAGACAACATTTTCGTATACAGTAGGGAGGAGACAGAAACCAGAAAACAGGTATATTTTAAGTAGCGAACGGGTTTATTAACCGGGGGGGGGGCGGCCGCGATGATCCTCCAGGAATATCAGGATATGCTGGAATAATATCTGGAACCATATATATATATGCGGGATATATTGAAGTTGTATACTTATTTTTCGGGGCGTAATGAATGAATACAATTCTCGACCGTAGTGTCCTTTACCCAATAACCTAGACCCGGTTGCAGCCGGGGGGCCTAGGGGGCCTAGGGGAAATTAGCCCAATGTCAGTGTGTCGGAATGATTCAGACCCCTCGTTTCGAACGGCTTCCCTTGAACGGCCCCCAACCCCGTCTAACCCGTCCGTGGCGGGACCTCGACATTTTCCAGACCGGCTACGCTGAATCCCCCGTTACCGCTCTGAAGCGCGAAAGGGGTTTTTTTTAATATACCCGTTTTGTGGTCTGCGAGGGGTTGGAATATACTGTAGGTTCGTGATGTTTCTGTCTCCTCTCTCGCTGCCGGTCTGGTCTTTCGCCAGACCGGTTTGTCGGCCGCTCGCCATCTTCAGTAGCGCTGTGTCACTGTCACTGTTATCACTTTGGATGTTTTTTGGGCATCCTCACTGCCCACTGTCACTCACATGTACTGCGGTTTCGGCCGCTCGCCATCTTCAGTAGCGCTGTGTTAGTCACTGTTAGCACTTTGGTTGTTTTTTGGGCATCCAAAGTGCCACAACAGTGACAGTGACACAGCGCTACTGAAGATGGCGAGCGGCCGACAAACCGGTTTAGCAAAAGACCGAACAGCGGCGAGAGTATATTCCAAACCCTCGCAGACCACAAAACAGGTATATCAAATTAAATAAAAAATACTTCAGTACTTGGCCCAACTGCGTTTATACTTAAAATCGAGATACTTCACTAAGCTACAGGGTTTTTTTTTTTTTTAATATACCTGTTTTGTGGTCTGCGAGGGGTTGGAATATACTGTAGATTCGTCATGTTTCTGTCTCCTCTCGCCGGTCTGGTCTTTTGCTAGACCGCAGTAGCGCTGTGAAAGTGACAGCGGTGGCAGTGAGGATGGCCCAAAAGAAACATCCAAACTGCTAACAGTGACCGACACAGCGCTACTGAAGACGGCGAGCGGCCGAAACCGCAGTACATGTGAAAGTGACAGCGGGCAGTGAGGATGGCCCAAAAGAAACATCCAAACTGCCAACAGTGACCGACACAGCGCTACTGAAGACGGCGAGCGGCCGAAACCGCAGTACATGTGAAAGTGACAGCGGGCAGTGAGGATGGCCCAAAAGAAACATCCAAACTGATAACAGTGACTGACACAGCGCTACTGAAGACGGCGAGCGGCCGAAAAACCGGTCTAGCAAAAGACCAAACCGGCAGCGAGAGAGGGTTTTTTTTTCCTTTTACTGGACAATCAACATCGTTGACTTCCAGCCGCGTTGACACTTCCCGGACGGACGGAGGAGATACGCCCCCTCTGGGCCATCCGGGACGGAGGAAAGTGGATTTTTCATGGAGGAAATGCCGAGAATTTTTTTTTTTTTTTATGTACGTATTGTCTCTTATCTCTTTAACGAACGAGGAACAAATTCTGAACCGGATCGCGCCCCCCTCCACCCCTCCCACCCCGTTCCATAAACCCGTCCGTGAATCTGGATCAGGGTCAAGTCTCAAGTTCCGACTTAGAAACTTCATTGAGTAATAATCGAAAGCCGCTGTATTTTTTTTTTTTTGCGTCTCACTTTCAAAGTTCATTGAGGGGTGGAGGCTCCCGATTATCGCATTGAAATTTTTTTATTAAATAGCATTTTTTCTTTTTTTTTTTTAACAATTCCACCCCAGAGATGTTCCCATCAGCCGAAAAACGGGTTTTATCCGGGGGAAAAATTGAAAAAGGTACGCGGCCAACTGAAACTAAAATTTACAATTTTTTTTTTATATAAATTTACAATGTACTTATTTAATAATAATAAAAAAAAAAATTATTTTCCTCGAAAAATGAGAAATGCCTCCGTAACAGATTACGGCCAAATAAGCTTGAAATACTCTAATTTATAGACAGGTCTTTATGTGCTGAATTTTTTTTTGTATACAATTTTAAGTCGATATAAGTTTTAAGTCGAAGCAACAGGTGCTTTCAGCCGAACTTAAATCAGGAAAGCGGTTACAACTTTTGCGCTGTAAAAATTGTAAATATCGTGTCTCGTCGCGAAATTGTATCGCTGAAGTCGTATTTTTTTCAAGTAATCTACAACTTTGTATGTTTTTGTATGTTGTTTGTAAGTTTTGTAGAACTCGACTCGTGTTGTTATTATACAACGAGTATCCTCGTTATTATCCTTCAATTTGGACCCAAATCCGCCCCAAGGTAAAATCTTATCATCGTACAAATAAATTGTGTTAAAATTACAATTTTAACTACAAACTAACAGAATATAGGCCCAAATTCGTAGTTTCCACAAAGTGTTTTCCGTTTATTAATATATTTGTTAACTAAATACAGAATATTTAATTTGATTAACACACTAATAACGCTTTGATTAGAAAGCCTTTGTAATAAGTAAAATCACTTTTACACAACAGTTCTGACAACACTTTTTTTCATTACGGGCAATTAAATAATTAAACGTCTGTTAATTGTTTTACACGCAATTGAGCTTTCATCGCGCTCTTTATGCCCTTTTTCCCCGGACAGGTCTAAATAGACATGCCGGTCTATTCAATAACCGTTACAGTCTAGAATACCCTGTCCTGTTTCCGTCGGGTTTCGGCCGCTCGCCGTCTTCAGTAGTCGGTGTTTCGGTCACTTTTGGCACTTTTTTTGTGGGGCGGGGGGCGGGGGGGCATCTTCACTTCACTGCACTGTGTCACTGTCACACTTCTCACCGACACAGCGCTACTGAAGACGGCGAGACGCCGAGAGTGCAGTGAGGACGTCACAGAAACAGACGAAATCGACGTCTACAAAGTTTTTTTTGAAAAAAAAAACGACTATAACGGAATTTTTTTGGAGAATAATCCGATCTGTCCCATTCTCCATTTCACCCCTTTTAATTTCACACCCTCTTGAAAACTCCGTTTTCCGCGCTTCTGTCCAACCCCGGAAAAGGAAATATTTTCGTGTTGATGAAAGGAAGCATTTGTCGGCCGCTCGCCGTCTTCAGTTCTAACTACGGTTGACAGCGCATCGAACAAACCGGTCTGAAAAAAAATATTCCAAACCCTCGCAGACCACAAAACAGTTCGACTTAACTGTTTCAAAATTTAGGAAATTGGCCCAACTGCGTTTATACTTAAAATCGAGATATTTAAAATTCGATATCGAATTTTAGAAATTATTCACCCTCGTGGAAGAACAAGAACAAGAACACTTAGTTCGGACAGTGAAGAAGAAATTGACTAATAATTCAAAAAAAAAGAAAAATTCGAAAAATTTAGTGGATGAAGATACGAATAACGTTGGAGAAAAGATTGACGAAATTCTTAAAATTCCTTTTACACGCACAAAATTTTGGATGAGCGGTAAATTGTTTTGTAATAAATTCAGGTTTGTAATTTTTTGTACGTTGTGCAGTCAAAAAATGTCAAAAAGAGTGTTTTAAAGATATATAAAATAAATTCGGTATCTTTTTTTTTTTTTTTTCAATTTTTTTTCAAATTATGTCGAACGTACTTGGGCACCTTCAAATTTTATAACGAAAGTGGGCCAAACTCAATTCTCGACGAGAAAACGCATATTATTCGCTTAATAATTGCCTATTTCAATTATGAACTATAAATTCAACCCCCTCAGATACACTCAAGCGGTATGACACATTGAATATACTATAGTTTTTAATTCGTCGAAAAGCCAACCCTTAAATATCTGGATTTGAAGATAAATTTCACTGGTACAATGAGCTCCCGGCTATCGACTGTGGCCGGAGGGGGGTTGAACGCCCTCCGTCTCTTTCGTTTTCCCACCCCCACCCCCGATATTCCAATTTATCCGCTTTTCTATTTATTCTACTCCTCTTCCCGCCCCTCTGTTGGGTTTACCGTATTTTTTTTCTTTTTTTTTATACAAAACGCGGTGATTAATTCGCGGCACAATTTTCCGGGGAAACGATTTCCGGGGACGATTTTACCCGGGGGGTTGGGGTGGGGGGTGTTTCGCCAGACCGGTTATGATAATAGACCGGTTACGGTCGCCAATGAGTAGACGGTAACGAAGCGTATTTCCCCATCGTTACAGTTGCCGGTTATCGCGGCGAATATTCACATCCTTTGTCTTCAGTAGTCAAACTGAATTTTCCTTCCTCCGGTCTACAAACAACAACGGATTGTTGGCAAAGTCCCGGTTTGAGATACAACTTAGTTGTGATTCACCGCTCTTCGTGCTTCAGTGACAATCCCCTCTTAGTTATCAATGATCATTTACGGTTAACTCTGATATTTTTATGCTTTTTATGCCCATTAAGTTCGAAAAAAAGCGATTTTCAACTCAAGAGACATTCTTCTCAACGTACGGGACAATTTCTCAAAGTCCCGAATAAGTCCCGATAGCGCGTTAAGCGGACATTTTCGCTGTGAAAGCCGGGGGGAAGCCGCATTATTTTTCCTCCAATTTATCCTCCAAAAATGGTCCATTTCAGCGGTTTCGGCCGTTCGCCATATACCACTGTACAATTATACCACTGTGTCATCAGTTTCTATACATCGTATATATTTTTCCATTCAATAAATGAGCCGTTTATTTTATAAAGTGGCCCAATTCAAATTTTGCTTCAAATCGAGATATTTAAGGGTTGGCGTTTCGACGAATTTAAAATTATACCTACAGGATACGGAATGTGTCATACCGCTTAAGTGTATCTAAGGGTGTTGAATTTATAGTTCCTAATTAAAATTAGTGGCAATTATTGAGCGAATAATATGTCGAGAATTGAGTTGGGTCCACTTTCATTAAAAATTTGAAGGTGCCACGAAAAGATGTTTAAAAATTATGTAAAATTAATGCCCCAAAAATTCATCCAAAGCTCACACAGCGCTACTGAAGATGGCGAGCGGCCGACAAACCGGTCTAGCGAAAAAACATTACAGTACACGTGAAAGTGACAGTGGGCAGTGAGGATGCCCCCAAAAAACATCCAAAGTGCTGACAGTGACAGTGACACAGCGCTACTGAAGATGGCGAGCGGCCGACAAACCGGTCTAGCGAAAAAAACATTACAGTACACGTGAAAGTGACAGTGGGCAGTGAGGATGCCCCCAAAAAACATCCAAAGTGCTGACAGTGACAGTGACACAGCGCTACTGAAGATGGCGAGCGGCCGACAAACCGGTCTAGCGAAAAAAAACATTACAGTACACGTGAAAGTGACAGTGGGGGCAGTGAGGATGCCCCCAAAAAACATCCAAAGTGCTGACAGTGACAGTGACACAGCGCTACTGAAGATGGCGAGCGGCCGACAAACCGGTCTAGCGAAAAAAAACATTACAGTACACGTGAAAGTGACAGTGGGCAGTGAGGATGCCCAAAAACATCCAAAGTGCAAACAGTGACAACACAGCGCTACTGAAGATGGCGAGCGGCCGAAAACCGGTCTAGCGAGAGGTACAGAAACATCAATATTTCTTGCATGTATTTCAATACATGAAAGATTGTAAGAAAGTGAAATGCCACTTTTTATGTAAGCTTTTTCTCTCTCTCTTGAGTGGGTTCTTGACGTTTCAATTGGACTTTTTCTTGTTTGACTTATGCGTTTTTCATTCCGTTTTTCAATTATCTGTCGAGAGTGTGACGTGGGCTAATTTCCGATTATTTATTTTATTTTATTTTTTTTTCCTTCTTAACGTCCCACATCGTATCGCTCTCGTGGAATAATCTCATAAAATCGAAACGATATTCGGCTCGCCAATTACAACTCTACGGTGGAGAGAAAGTTCCATACTGTAATTACAGTACATACTGTAAGTGTCGGTTGTAATTACAGGTAAAAAAAAAAATTTATTAGCGTCAGTTTAATATAACTGTTTTGTGGTCTGCGAGGGGTTGGAATAACGTAGATTTTGCGGTGTTTCTGTGTCTCCTCTCGCCGGTTCGGCCGCTCGCCGTCTTCAGTAGCGCTGTGTCGGTCAAATTTTGGATTTTTTTCCTTCTGCGACTGTCACTGTCACATGTATTGTACTGTCTGGATGCTGGACTGTGATGAACCAAAGTGCCGACAGTGACAGCGGCGCCGCTACTGAAGACGGCGAGCGGCGGCCGTGAAACCGGTCTGGCGAAAGACCGAGAGGAGACAGAAACACTAGAACACCAACGAATCGGGTTTTTTGATCTTTTGCTTAGTGTCAGTCACTTTGGCCACTGAAGATGGCGAACGGCGGCCGTGAAACCGGTCTGGCGAAAGACCGAACCGGCGAGAGGAGACAGAAACACCCGAAACCAACAATTCGGGATTTTTGGTCTTTTGCTTGTCAGTGTCAGTCACTCTGGCCACTGAAGACGGCGAGCGGCCGTAAAACCGGTCTGGCGTAAGACCGAACCGGCAAAGAGGAGACGCAGAAACACCAGAACACCAACGAATCGGGTTTTTTGGTCTTTTGCTCGGTGTCAGTCACTCTGGCCACTGAAGACGGCGAGCGGCCGTAAAACCGGTCTGGCGTAAGACCGAGAGGAGACAGAAACACCAGAAACCAACGAATTAGGGTTTTTTGGTCTTTTGCTCGGTGTCAGTCACTCTGGCCACTGAAGACGGCGAGCGGCCGTAAAACCGGTCTGGCGAAACACCGAACGAGGAGACGAAACACAGAACACCAACGAATCTTGGGTTTTTTGGTCTTTTTGCTTGGTGTCAGTCACTTTGGCCACTGAAGACGGCGAGCGGCGGCCGTAAAACCGGTCTGGCGTAAGACCGACAGGAGACAGAAACACGAGAACACCAACGAATTAGGGGTTTTTTTGGTCTTTTGCTCGGTGTCCGTCACTCTGGCCACTGGAGACGGCGATAGAAACCGGTCTGGCGAATGACCGAAAAACGGCGAGAGCGGACTGAAACACGACTGAAATACAACGTTATTCCATAACATATCGCGGACCGCAAAACGGGTAAGTTGAACTCGTGACGTACACTTACGGCGTAAATTGGATTCGGGCTTAAATAACAGTGCGTAACAGTAGTGAAAAAGTACGAACCCCTGTATTTGCCGTAAAAAGACCTTGATGGCTGTTTACCGTTATCACCTTTATATATATATATATATATATATATATATATATATATATATATGTTAACGAGTTAACCTTACTGGTAAGAGGGACCCGCTGTTATCACCGACGTGATAAGAACGTAGGAGATACCTAAGAACCTTCACCCACCTAATATAGGCGTGGCTATTTAATATGCAATGAGTTTCGCGAAACACACACACACACACACACGAGCACTTCTGAGTGTTGATTTTGTGCATTTCATTAAAGAGAAAACTGTTTTTTTCCCCCTTCAAATTCGGCCGATTGAAAGGCCCCAATACAGACGTTATAGACGGCGATTCTAACAGCAGATATTTTGCCCCAATACAATTGTACAAAATTGGGTCTACAGCTGATGTCGATGGACAATGCCGCAGGTCCGCTGTCTCCTCAGTTTCGCCAGACCGGTTTCACGACGGCCGCCGTTCGCCATCTCCACTGGCCAGAGTGGCCGACACTGACAGGCAAAAGACCATAAAACCGGATTCGTTGGTGTTCTCGTGTTTCTGCGTCTCCTCTCGCCGCTGTTCGGTCTTTCGCCAGACCGGTTTCACGACGGCCGCCGTTCGCCATCTCCAGTGGCCAGAGTGGCCGACACTGACAGGCAAAAGACCATAAAAACCGGATTCGTTGGTGTTCTCGTGTTTCTGCGTCTCCTCTCGCCGCTGTTCGGTCTTTCGCCAGACCGGTTTCACGGCTGCCGTTCGCCATCTTCAGTGGCCAGAGTGGCTGACACTGACAGGCAAAAGACCAAAAAACCCGATTCGTTGGTGTTCTCGTGTTTCTGCGTCTCCTCTCGCCGCTGTTCGGTCTTTCGCCAGACCGGTTTCACGGCTGCCGTTCGCCATCTTCAGTGGCCAAAGTTACTGACACTAAGCAAAAGACCAAAAAACCCGATTCGTTGGTGTTCTCGTGTTTCTGTCTCCTCTCGCCGGTTCGTTCTTTCGCCAGACCGGTTTCTCGGCCGCTCGCCATCTCCAGTGGCCAAAGTGACTGACACCAATCATATATATATATATATATATATATATATATATATATATATATATATATATATATATAGTTATGGACTTTTAAACGGTGGATACATTTTTTTGGACCACTCTGTATTAAGTATTGTTTATGTATTTACAAAAATACAGTAGAATTTCCACCGTACGAGGACAATCGGAGGCCGGTCTCGAAAGTTGACCAACCTCCGCTCACTTCGTTATGTAAAAAAAACTATTATACAACTTGTAAAAGTCCCGGCCGGCCATTTATCGCCAACCACTTTCTATTGAATCTGTTTATAGGGGAAAGATGAAATTCTCCCCGGTTGCGATATCGGTCTTTCGCCATCTTCAGTAGCGGTGCGCTCCACTTGTGGACGGGGTGGCGGTGTGGCAGAGCGTCCGGAGCGCTACTGAAGATGGCGAACGGCCGAGGCGCTAGTAGACGCCGCACAGAAACCTACGGCAAATTCCGACCCTTCGCGCAGGGGTCGCAAAACACGTACGTTAAAGCCCTTTTTGACTCAAACTGTACCTACTGTTCTTCGACCGTTATTCTGCATTTTCCGGTAGATGTTCTGGCCAAATTTTTTAATATCTAAGCCGATTTTCAAATAGGAAGAAAGAGTTTCCCGGAGAGAAATTTCACCCCGCTAAGCCCGGGGCGACGGAGAAAGTTATTATAGACAGTACTCAAAATTGACAGTGAATTATTCAAGTTGGAAAATGCTGGACGCCAGCGATAAATCATTGATATTCCAAGAAGTGGAAACGGGAACAGAAAAAAGAAAAAAAGAAGAAAAAAAGAAAAAAGAATCGCAATTCCGGAGCGAGTTAATAATAAGACCCGGAAATCGGTTGAAATTGAGGTTTCTCTTGAAATTGAGAAGAGTTTTCCTTTTTTTTTTTTTTTTTTCTCAAAACGCAGATTTACTGCCGATCGAAACGTCGGACACGATTTAAAGCGGGACATTATAGACCGGGGGATGGGGAGGGAGGGGCGAATGGGACCGGGACAGAGTCTGTAAAAGCTAGCCGGGTGGTCTATTTTGAAATCGGTCTATTTTCAAAAGATCCCCCCCCCAAAGAGTGGGAGAGACGCGTGACTCGGGGTCTTGGGGGGGAAAAAAAAAGAGGAGGACTTAGTAAATAAGCGCGACGACGGGTCGGGAAAATAGAATTTTCATCGCGAAAAGTTCTCAAAGCTCTACACCCAGTTATGGGCCTAAATATCAATATAACGATGGATTAATTACTGCTCGTTATCAAGACATAAACTAATGCCCCTATATATATATGGAATACCGTAGATTTCGCCTAGACGCCGCTACTGAAGACGGCGAGCGGCCGCGAAACCGGTCTAGCGAGAGACCGGCTCCGCGGCCGGAGGAGGCGGAAACACCGCGAAATCTACGGAATAGAACTGGTTCCTAAGACGCAAAATTGGCCTAATAATGCGGTTTTTAGGCCCGAAAATGGCATTTCTGGACGTAAAATTGGTCCCGAAAAAGCGGTTTTTAGTGCACTGTCGCTATCACTTGTACTCGACACCGCTACTGAAGACGGCGAGCGGCCGCGAGACCGGTCTGGCGAAAGACGATTATATTTGAAAATCTTTCCTTTTTTCGTTTTGTCGCAATTTACGCATAAATTTGTTCTGTTATTGGGGAAGAAAAGAAACTATTTGTCCACGCTATATTCAGTAATTTTCTTTTGGGTACCCCTAATATATGGGGTGCCTATATTGCCTAATGGCATTTTTACACGCAAAATTGGCCTTATAATGCGGTTTTTGGGCCCAAAAATGGCATTTTTAGACGCAAAATTGGCCTTATAATGCGGTTTTTAGGCCCAAAAATGGCATTTTTACACGCAAAATTGGCCTTATAATGCGGTTTTAGGCCCAAAAATGGCATTTTTAGACGCAAAATTGGCCTTATAATGCGGTTTTTAGCCCCAAAAATGGCATTTTTATCCGCAAAATTGGCCGTATAATGCGGTTTTTAGGTCCAAAAATGGCATTTTTAGACGCAAGATTGGCCTTATAATGCGGTTTTTAGCCCCAAAAATGGCATTTTTTGGCCTTATAATGCGGTTTTAGGCCCAAAAATGGCATTTTTAGACGCAAGATTGGCCTTATAATGCGGTTTTTAGCCCCAAAAATGGCATTTTTGGACGTAAAATTGGCCCGAAAATGCGGTTTTTAGTCCGTTCAGCCCGCTGCACTGTCGCTATCACTTGTACTCGACACCGCTACTGAAGACGGCGAGCGGCCGCGAGACCGGTCTGGCGAAAGACCCCGAACCGGCGAGACAGGAATATATGAGGAATATATTTGAAAATTATTTTTCTTTTTTTTTTTGTCGCAATTTAAGCATAACTTTGTTCTGTTATTGGGGAGAAAAGGCACTTTTTGTCCACGCTATATTCAGTAATTTACTTTTGGGTACCCCTAATATAATAATATATTGTAGGTTCGTGATGTTTCTGTCTCGTCTCGCTGCCGGTTTGGCCTTTTGCCAGACCGGTTTCGCCATCTTCAGTAGCGCCCTGTGTTACTGTCACTGTTGTGGCACTTTGGATGTTTTTCGGGGCATCCTCACCGTCCGCTGTCACTTTCACATGTACCGTAGATTTCGCTGGACGCCGCTACTGAAGACGGCGAGCGGCCGCGAGACCGGTCTAGCAATAGACCGGCTCCACACCACGAAACCTACGTAACACAACTGGTTCCCAACACCGCCCGCCCCTAAGTTTCTATTGTCAATATTTTATTGACATCGGCTACTACAAAGTTGGATAACTTTGGCTGCGGCTAAGTCCACAAGGCTAGGAAATGCTTAATCACATGACTCTCTATTAGGAGTCTTTGTCTGCGCGCAGTGAATCATCGTCAAAGACCTTGCAGCCGCTGGCTTCCAAGGCTGCATACTGTTATCAGTTCGTATGAGTAAAAAGGAAGTTATATTTGATAGTGCTTATCTTGCGGGAAATTTGAACGAGCCTACGTTTACAGACGTTGTCCGGGAGACTGAAATTTAAAGAATATCCACAATTCAAAGAATTTTTTTTTTTTTGAGTTTAACATACCCCTCTTGTGGCCTCCGAGGGGTTGGAATAGGTTTGGGGTGTTTCCGCCTCCTCCTCCTCCCGCTGACGGTTCGGTCTTTCGCCAGACCGGTTTCGTGGCCGCTCGCCCGTCTTCAGTAGCGTGTCACAGTCACCGGACCGAGTATAAGTGTACAGCGCAGTGAGGACGGCCCAGAAATCGTCCGAAGTGGCGAAAGTGACTAACAACACGGCGCTACTGAAGACGGGCGAGCGGCCGAAACCGTTATTCCAACCCCTCGCGGACCACAAAACGTGTACGTTAAACTTCATCTCTAATTTCACGTGGCATTAACGGTAGAATTCACACAATAGTAGTGTTTTAAACACAATTTTATAGTCCTAAATATTCGCCATTTTTATAATTTTTTTTAGAAATTTTCAGTTTATATATCATCACTGATGACTCAATAGCTTTGTACATACGCGGCGGAAATTTACTCGGTACGATTTAATGATTTAAATTCAACATCAACAGACGGCTCTGACTTTACAGTTTATTCTAGAGAGACTGGAATTTAAAGAATATACACAATTTAAAGAATTTTTTTTTGAATACCTGTTTTGTGGTCTGCGCGGGGTCGGAATACCGTGGATTTCGTGCGTGTTTCGGTCTTTCGCCAGACCGGTTTCGGCCGTTCGCCGTCTTCAGTAGCGGTGTGTCGGTCACTTTCGTATGTTCTCGGTAGTGTCTCATTGTGTTTTTGGGGGGGATTTTGTTTGTGTTTTTTATTGGGATTTTTTTGTTAACGGGCAATTTTAGCAGTATTAGCGGGGGTCGCTATCTGGGAAATTTATCCTTTCATTTATTATTTATAAATTTCGTAACGTTACAAGAACCAAATTTCATACACTGACACGTTGTGACAGTGACAGTGCAGTGAGGATGACCCCAAAAAAAAAAAAAATTGGGAGTGCCAAAAGTGACTGAACACAGCGCTACTGAAGACGGCGAGCGGTCGTGAAACCGGTCTAGCCAAATGCCAGACAGGCGGGGGAAAATCTACAATTTTTTTAACTATACGTCAAATTCTTGACGGGCAAAGGTCCGATTTTTCGCCGTCTTCAGTAGCGGCGCGATTCGCTTCCACCGCGTGCGACGCTTTGGGGGCGTTCGAAACGGTCTATATTTAAAATATGTCCAATGACGTGTACACGTTTTTCGTTCATCGAATGGCCGATTGGCGATATGCGGGCGCCCCCCACCACCCCCGGGGTACACTTTCCAAGGTCCAAGGTTTCGTAGGCAACCTTGGCGGGGGAAACACCTGTCCGACGGTATGACTCGCAGGAGGGTATTGTAGGTTTTTTTGTATTTTTTTAGCCCCGAGGGTTTTTAACGAGGGTTTTTTTTCCAGTCGTGCAAATAGAAGGTGGGCAGAACAATTATTTACTCCAAAATTAAGTACTCAGAAAGTGCTTGAACTGGAATTTATATAATACTGTATGGCTTAGCTATAAAACTGTATAATAGTATAGCTTTCCTTAAGTTCTTTGGGGCGAAGTATTTCTCCTTTAACCGACTTATATTTATACAGAATCAAGCATCAAAACAGGCTTAACTTCATTTGAAGCGAAGTTCGATTTTGACCTTTTCAAAGTCCTTTCTTTTCAAAGCCTTATAATGCGGTTTTTGGGCCCAAAAATGGCATTTTTAGACGCAAAATTGGCCTTATAATGCGGTTTTTAGGCCCAAAAATGGCATTTTTAGACGCAAAATTGGCCTTATAATGCGGTTTTTAGGCCCAAAAATGGCATTTTTAGACGCAAAATTGGCCTTATAATGCGGTTTTTAGGCCCAAAAATGGCATTTTTAGACGCAAAATTGGCCTTATAATGCGGTTTTTGGGCCCAAAAATGGCATTTTTAGACGCAAAATTGGCCTTATAATGCGGTTTTTAGGCCCCGAAAATGGCATTTCTGGACGTAAAATTGGCCCGAAAATGCGGCTTTTAGTCCGTTCAGCCCGCTGCACTGTCGCTACTCGACACCGCTACTGAAGATGGCGAGCGGCCGCGAGACCGGTCTGGCGAAAGACCCCCGAACCGGCGAGACAGGAATATATTTGAAAATCTTTTCATTTTTTTCGTTTTTGTCGCAATTTACGCATAACTTTGTTCTGTTATTGGGGAAGAAAATAAACTATTTGTCCACGCTATATTCAGTCATTTTCTTTTGGGTACCCCTAATATAATATATATTAATTTTGTATCGATTTTCCACCGTCGTATATATATATATATATATATATATATATATAGGTTTTATGTAGGCGTCTATAGGACTTTATAGAATGTAAATGCTGTCTCTACTTTTTAATTGTCAATTCGGACTTCGTTCAATAGCGGACATTTGCAGTTCGCCCAAAGTCTATGACTATAGATGTGACGACTGTGAAACCGTTGGGCGTTACTCGACTATTATAACAGTGGGAGAATGCGGTCGAATTAAGGGCGGTACGACCTCGATAGTCGTTGATCGGACCGCGAAATTTTCCTAGAAAACTATTTATCCCCGATTGGAGAGAAAGCCGGGGTCAAACCGTCAAATCCGGTCAGAAACTCCAGCCATTTGGATTAATAGACTGAAAAGTCGGAGGATGACAAAGATGAAATACAGATGAAACTGTTTCAAAGTGAACGGTACGGCGCTGTAATCACTGAACACGCTCAATTGGGCGCCAGACCGGTTTCGGCCGTTCGCCGTCTTCAGTAGCGGCGTCGCTCACTTCCGCCACTCCGGTCGTTTTTCGGCCGTCACCACCTCTCTACTGCACTCCAGTACAAGTGATTGTGGCACGGTGGCGAAAGTCGACCGACACCGCTACTGAAGACGGCTTCCATTCCGCTAATCTGTGGATATCGCTACGTATTTTTTTCGAGTAGTGTATTTCGCCGTGTTTCCGTCTCCTGTCTCGCCGTCTTCAGTAGGATTCGAGAAACCCCGTTTTCGGTGGAGGTATAAATTGAGCGATTTAAATCTAATGATATGTTCTATTCCATTCAGCCAAATGCCGTCTAACTCATTATATTGAGGTATATTATAATTAAACTGCTGTCTGTAAACAGTGATTTAATCGATGTTTTATGCTGTCAGTGGCGAGATAGTCTCGTAATTCGAGAAAACGGAGTACATTTTATATTTTTTCGGATCGCTGGCCGATCGAGGCCGCGAAATTCATTTTCTACAAAAAAAAATTGAAGGTTTCAAATCTGTGAATTGTTTGTCAATTCCGGCGCAACGCAATCGTCCGGTCCTCGAATAGGTGAGGTATTTACAAAATCAATTTCGGGGTTAGTGAGTTTCGTCGGATCGTTGGCAATTTGGTTAAGGTCGAGCCAACGCCAAGGTCCGATCGGGTTTCTTAATTTTTCGCCGTTTTCTAAAACCGCCCCCACTTTCTGGCTATTTCATTTTTAAACTTTTTCATTATTGCACAATCAACGCCGACAATACGAAGGAGAGAACTTTTGACTGAAAACCCTTGGATGGGAGCGATGTCGGATATCGCGGCGTATCCCCCCGTTTCGGGGACCGGTTTCGGCCGCTCGCCGTCTTCAGTAGCGGCGGTTTGTTGTTAGTCACTTTCGGCACTTTGTACATCTTTCGGGCGTACTCCCCCGCTGCACCGTGTCACTTGTACTTCGCGCTTCGTACTTCGGGTGCACTGAAGACGGGCGAGCGGCCGAAACCGGTCTGGCGAAACCTACGGTATTCCGCCGCTCCGTCTTCAGTAGCGGTGTGTGTCAGTAGTCACCGTCAGCACTTTGGATGTCTTTCGGGCCGTCCTCACTGCACCGTGTCACTGTGCACTGTCCGAAATATCCGAGGCGCCGAAAGTGGCAGTGACGCCGCTACTGAAGACGGGCGAGCGGCCGAAACCGGTCTAGCGAAAGACGGAACTCGAGGCGTTGTAGGAATAAATAAATATTTTTAAAAATTGTTTTTGGACGTCGGAGGTTTCTTCGGGTTCTTTGTACTGTACCCGTTTTGCGTTTCTTTCCCTCCCTTCTGTCTGCGTTTCCCCGTTCTTCTCTCTTTCGCCTTCCGACACTCTTTCTCCTCCGCTCACTCTCACTCTCTCTCTCTCCCTCCCTCCCTCACCCTCTCTCACCCTCTCACTCTCTCATAGTCGAGAGGTGAGCCCCGAGCGGCCTTTCTCAGGGTTAACCGGGTTTTCCGTTTCATGGCGCCCACTGACCTCACTAGAGATATCTCCCTCTCTCCCTCCCTCCCTCCCTCTCCCTCCCTCCCTCCTCTCTGTTCACTCTCTCCCTCGATCCGCCTCTCCCTTTCTGGCCCACAAGTGACATCCATCACCCGGCGGCAGTTTCTTCTGTCGCGACAACCGAAAGACACAGATAGGAACACTTAATAACTGCGGGAGAGAGAGAGAGAGAGAGAGAGAGAGAGAGAGAGAGAGAGAGAGAGAGAGAGAGAGAGAGAGAGAGAGAGAGAGAGAGAGAGAGAGAGAGAAGGAGAAAGAGTGTCGGAAGGCGAAAAAGAGAAGGACGAGGGAAACGCAGACAGAAGAGAGGGAAAGAAACGCAAAACGGGTACAGTACAAAGAACCCGAAGAAACCTCCGACGTCAAAAAATTTTTAAAATATTTATTTATTCCTGGAACATCTCGTGAAGAGTAACCATTCGGAAAGAACAGATTCAATAATAGGAGGCGACGCATAAAGTAAGTCAGTTTTGAAGTGGTTATAGTTTAAGTACGAAAACATTAATGAGGTTCACAACGGAAATGGGGAATCCATCGTACATATTCACGTACAAATATCCGACTGAACACGTTGCAGTTGGTGCTGCAGTTGGACGGCATCTTTTGTGTCTGGATGTTAATAATAATGACCATTTCGAACACCTACAGCTATATATATCTTTAAGTCGGACTTTAAGCTACACTTTCATCAAAAATGAGACACAACTCAGTCAATTAGTTTGCGAGTTATGGACTGTTAAACGGTGGATACATTTTTTTGGACCACTCTGTATATATATATATATATATATATATATATATATATATATATATACTGCTACGCCATCCTCGTGATGATCGTAATATTTCATATTACGTTTAATATGAAATAGAAAATGGATGAATTGATATCATATAACAGAAAGCGAAAGAGTTAATGAACCATTAATGGTTCGTTAGCTACAAAATGTGATAACGACAAACGACATAGTCGACTCAAAGGAACTTGACTCAAACCGTAGACTCTACTGAGGCCGATCGGATAAAATGGGACGAAATTAGACAAATTGACTGGCGATTCCGGCATATTATATTGGTCCGTCGAAAAGGACTTTTCTTTTTTTTTTTTTTTTCGTGGGCGTAGAAAACCCGACGGCTGGAAATTCTGAAAAACCGTACGCGAAACATTTATATTCTGTTCGGACGATAATTTTTCAAATTATCGTCCGCCTCCGTACTGACAATTCGGTTCGGTCGATTCTATAAATGGGCGGCGATAGAAAAAAAAAATAAATAAAAAATAAAATAAAATAAAACGGCGGTTCCGAATATTTGCTTAGGACGGCGAAAAAATGAAATATTTAGGACGTCCCCGAAACTGGGCTAGAAAATTGTGTCGGACGAATATTTTTCCCCACCCCACCCCACCCCAGAAACGTCGTCAGTTTCTGAACTCCGGTCGATTTTAAAGGGAAAATTCACCCCCGTCACTGGAACGTAAATCGAAATTGACCTCTCAGTGTAACCGACTGGAAATTGAGCTGTAGGGCCGAAGATTTCCGGGTCAAAAGTCCTTCAA
This sequence comes from Lethocerus indicus, assembly GCA_019843655.1. NCBI lineage: Eukaryota > Metazoa > Arthropoda > Insecta > Hemiptera > Belostomatidae > Lethocerus > Lethocerus indicus. The sequence continues at coordinate 18,642,895 of JACDQD010000011.1, forward strand.
GAACAGCCCTTTTAATTGTCGGGATTATACGCAGAATCGAGTCACGTATCTCCCGTGTAAAATTCTGCTGGAGGGATGGAAGGGGTGGGGAGTGAGGAGCGGATTCCATCCGGAGTAAGTTTACGTCTGTCTCCTTTTAAACTTGGACAAAGTTGAACGGACTTTAAAGTCGTCGCTTTTGTAGCTCGCTATACGATTATCCACCCCCCAACTGGGGGTGGCTCCAAATAAGCTCCACGCCGGTAAAAAGCTGGATTTGAAATTTGGACAATCTCTAAAGCAAGGATTTATTATGCAGGATACCGTCATAATTATTTCTATTATCCAATCAAAATTACACTTCAACGAATCAAGGTGATTATTATTCCTGCGCTATTCTGTTGAATTGAATCGTTTTTCGGGTCAAAAGAATCGGACTTTTAAGACCGTTACTTTAAAGGGACATTAAAATCGACCTCAAGTAATAAAAAAAAAAATGCTTTGAAGACGGCGAGAAGCCGAAACGTTTTTGGCCCCGAATACGAACAAAACGATGACGTAAATTCAACCCCCTAACCGATTGAGTACCAAATTTTCAATAAAATTTACACATTACGACGCATTATTATCGAATATGTTTAAAAAAAAAAACGGTTTGTCAAATATTTCGTTTTTAAATCGAGTCCCATTCGGGGGGGATTTGGTACAGAGTTGAACGGAGACATGAGACCGATATTTTATTTTGAATAATAATCAAAATTTAGTTATTTATAACGTGAAATTACTGAAAGTGATACGAAAAATTTATCAGAAGAATTTAAAAAAATTAACCGATACCCCCATTTGGGGTGGGGGTGGGTACTCAATGGGTTAATGGTACTATTTCTCGTTTCGGCTTGTCACCCACCGGCAGTAGTAGCGTTCTGTAACACGACCGGACGCATTCGGCCATCCGCCAGAACTGTGCTTAAGCGATGCTACACGTTGTGTTTTTTTTTTACACCGTATTATCGTATCGGTTCGCGGCAACTAAGTACGGCCCTCTGTTCGGTCACCCAACGTCGGAGACCCGACGAAGTGACGTGCGGAGCTCCTCGCCTCTCGAACGTAAAAACCGTGGGACTTGAAAATATGCACTTTGTGTTCGGGCCAATTCGGCAACCGCTCGAACGAAATACGAGGTTCTATTCTTCGAAAGTGAAAGCTGTAAAAACTCTGTTGCCTTTTAGGGGCAACGGTCGTCGTCTCGAATTTCGGATCTGGCGGACGAAAACAATCGCAATTGAGGTCCGAGAGTCGGTTGAAAATGTTCTATGTCCAAAAAATAATTGTCCCCTCTCACTTTTCATTTTATCACTTATTATTATTATTATTATTATTGTTATTGTCGGTATCATTTTGCCGTCCAACAGTGTACAGGAGGGGGTACAATGGGCGCGCTTACGGTCGGTTGGCGAAAGACAAACGGCATCGTGGAAGTGGAAACGCTCGACGGCGATTTTGGAATTCCTCGCTGAACCGCTCTCCGACGGTCCCAGTAAACGGCCGGGACAATTGGACAGTTATTAGATGTAACACTTTTTGTAATTACCAATTGGACTGGAGACGCACGGCGTCGCCGAGAAAAGTATACGCGAACCGAAATTTCCGAACTTTCCCACTGTTGGGAAAAAAAATTCCGAAAACCCTTCGTTAAACGTCAGTACGATTTCGCCCAGCAAAATATTAGACAGAATATCACTCTGGGAGCGATACGAAATCTAACTCTCGCGCTACCGAAGGTGGCGAGCGGCCGACAAACCGGTCTGGCGAAAGACCGAACATGCAGCGAGAGAGGAGACAGAAACATCACGAACCTACAGTGATACGAAAATAATAATTATAGATAGGAATTTCTAATATCCGGGAAACCGAGCACAGATATAAAAACGGCTGAAACGAAGTACGATTGTTATTGCAACAATTTAAGAATTGAATGAAATAAAGTTGAAATATTTCAAAAGTGACAACAAATAATTTCTCAATATTCCTAAGGCTTTAAACAAAAAGTCGACTCAAAAGAATCGACTTGAACCGTAGACTACTGAGGCCGATCTTGCGTAGACCGGATAAAATGGGACGAAATTAGTGCGTGATATTTTCAGCACAGAATTTGGACAAATTGACTGGCGATTCTGGAATTTTTCATAATTTTTCAAATTATCGTCCGCCTCCAATTCGGCAATTCGGTTCGGTCGATTCTATAAATATGTACACTTTTTTAATTACCAATTGGACTGGAGACGCAAAAACGTCACCGAGAAAAGTATACGCGAACCGAAATTTCCGAACTTTCCCACTGTTGGGAAAAAAATTCCGAACACTTCGTTTAACGTCAGTACGATTTCGCCCAGCAAAATAATAGACAGAATATCACTCTGGGAGCGATACGAAATCTAATCTCGCGCTACCGAAGGTGGCGAGCGGCCGACAAACCGGTCTGGCGAAAGACCGAACATGCAGCGAGAGAGAGAGAGAGGAGACAGAAACATCACGAACCTACAGTGATACGAAAATAATAATTATAGAATTATCGCCTATTATAGACCAGAATTATTGTCTATTTGTAGACAAATTTGTCGGGGGTACACAAGACGTCCAAGGAGGCCGGAAGTAATTTTTAATTACTAAAATTACCCTTTTCCCGGAAGGTTCGATTCCCGCTGTCGGCCGTTCACAATTCGATGAATAATTTCAAAATTTCAAACCTTCAACTTAGCTTTTTTTCTGCTATCATATTACGTGTGACGGGGATAAACTTTAGTATTATTAAACTACTGTATTATGGACCGATTATTACGGACAACTCTCTTGTAGACCGAAATAGATCTTGTCAAATTGTCGATTACTTTTTCGGGTACGCCTAATACCTGTCTAATTACCTCCCAACATAATAGATTTGATGATTTACCACTTTTCCGTAGGACTGATTTTCATTTTCAATATATATATATAGTATTTTTTCGTAGTCGATTTTTTTTTTTATATATTAGATTTTGAGGAGTTGTTCGAGAGAGGGTAGAATTTGAAAATTTCAGATTTGAGACCCTTTTTTTGCCCCTTTTTAAAACCGAAAGTCCGCCCCGCTTCTCTTGGGCACCGGTCTATAGAATACTGATTCTATAATGTTCTTATAGTAGCGTCCGTTCTGTCGACCATTTCTTTATTTCACGGAAAAACGTACAATTGAAATGGAAAAAAGCGATCGGACCACAGGGTGAGGGGGCGATTTTTCTATTCTTTAGAAACTGAAATTTATCCGAAATTTTAATTTATAGAAATTTACTTCGCTGAAACTGGGCGTTTTCCAGTCGCCCTAACAGTTTCCGGCAACAACATTAAGGCCAAAAAATACGATGAAAGGAAAAGTGTCAATAAGTGAGTCGGACTTGGACGAAGTCCCACGCGGACTGAAAAAACTGAAAAAAAATTACTCTCCCCTATTCGAATATATCGGTCGTTAAGTGAGAGTGAAACTTTCTAATTAAGCACGGGAGAAGTTCCTCTTTCACTAGCGAAGATAGTCCACTACTAAGCATCTGGCGATACACTACCGGTTTCAAGACCCCCCCTTTTAAGTTTTTACCCTAACGCTTATTTATTTTCCGATCTCTTTTCGTCATAATTTCCGAATTCGGTCTTTCAACAAAGCTTCGCAAGCATTTTGCACATCAGTAGGTGTAATCCATCAAAAACTATACTAAACTAACGCCTCCCCTTTAATATTTTATTCAGTCAATACGGTATATACGATTTTTGGCTTGAGTCTATACAGGTCTTTCGCCAGACCGGTTTCGGCCGTCGTGACAATATATAGACCGGTTACCGGGAAGGAAGCGTATTTCCCCATCGTTACAGTTGCCGGTTATCGCGGCGAATATTCACATCCTTTGGCTTCAGTAGTCAAACTGAATTTTCCTTCCTCCGCGCTACAAACAACAACGGATTGTTGGCAAAGTCCCGGTTTGAGATACAACTTAGTTGTGATTCACCGCACTTCGTGCTTCGGTGACAATCCCTCTTAGTTATCAATGATCATTTACGGTCAACTCTGATATTTTTATGCTTTTTATGGCCCGTTAAGTTAGAAAAAAAGCGATTTTCAACTGAACAGACATTCTTCTCCACGTACGGGACGATTTCTCAAAGTCCCGAATAAGTCCCGATAGCGCGTTAAGCGGACAGTTTCGCTGTGAAAGCGGCGCGGAAGCCGCATTATTTTTCCTCCAATTTATCCTCCAAAAATGGTCCATTTCAGCGGTTTCGGCCGTTCGCCATACACCACTATACAATTATACCACTGTGTCATCAGTTTCTATACATCGTATATATTTTTCCATCCAATAAATGAGCCGTTTATTTTATAAAGTGGCCCAAGTAAAATTTATCTTTGAAATCGAGATATTTAAGGGTTGGCGTTTCGACGAATTTAAAAATATACCCATAGTATACGCATTGTGTCATACCGCTTGAGTGTATCTAAGGGTGTTAAATTTATAGTTTCCAATTAAAATAGCGGCAATTATTAATCGAATAATATTCGTTTTTTTTATCAGGAATGGAGTTGTTGGGCCACTTTCAAACTGCACTGTGCGAAACACTTAAGTGTCAAGAATTATCGTATTTTCTCGGATTATAAGCGAAAGTGAAATGCTTCACTGATGAATAACTTAAAGTTGTACATTTGACCGCGACAAAACCGGATAAATTTCCCCTCCCTCCCCTCTGTAAGAATGTATTCTTACAGATTTGGTGACAAAAAATTGGACAGTACTTGACTACTTGAAACTTTAAAATGTAAACTGGCGCCTGGACTTCAAATACAGGGAAGGGGAGGAGGGAGAAGTAAATAATGTACGCGATGACGGAGCTTTTCTGCACTTTGACAAAAGTTCAAGTCCTATATTTCCCGTGTAAAGTTCTGTTGGAGGGATGGAGGGTGAGGGAGCGAGGAGCGTCTTCCACCCTGTGTAAGTTTACATCCCTCTTTCTTTCTCCCCCCCTCTCTATTCCCGCCGGTTCCTTTTGAACTTGGACAAAGTTCAACGGACTTCATCAGGCGAAGTTCATCCCCGCGAACACTTTCATATTGAAACCGAATACGGAAGTAAATGTCAGAGCTTGAGAGACGCGGGTCGGTGGCGAACAGTCGAAAGTCGGCCTCTCTCGATTGTCGCTATTGAAGATAACTACAGCGGTACATTGTTGTTCCCACCGATTGTTCAAAAACGCTAATTGCCAGTGAAAGTAATAGCAATTTTATTACTCCTCTTTCCCCGCCACGGATCTCTTATAAGGAATAGTTCATTTTTTTTTTTTTTTATTGTTACCGGCCGAAAGGGTATTAAAGGGAGGGAGTTCAGAGTACTTTACCAAAAATTGCAAATTTTAAATACGAAATAGCCGACTGTAAACGTCGTAAATACAACTAGGCGTTTCAGAAGGCGATTAACGCAATTTTTCAACATACCTGTTCCGCGGCCAGCGAGCGGTTTCGGCCGTTCGCCGTCTTCAGTAGCGCAGTGTCGGCCACTTTCGGCACACCTGCACTGCGGCGTTTATTTGTGTCCTGCGGACGACGCGGAAAAAAAATTCGAACTGACGAAAATCGGCCGACACAGCGCTACTGAAGACGGCGAACGGCCGCGAAACAATTTTTTTCGGCCGATAAATAATTTCGTAAAATGAAAAATGTCTCGTCGCCCCGTTCTGTTCCCACCTGCTGTGGTATCCTATTTATATATTTGAACCGAAAATAAAATAAGTTTCCTCATCCTCGGGGACCGAATCTGACACTCCCCCATTTTGATTGTAAATACAATCGATCATAGAAACGATACATAAATAATGTATCTTCAGATATACGTGAATCTTGTGGATACCATGAAAATATTGCCGGACTGTCGAAATATCAATTTTCGGTTAATAATAATTGAACTTTTTATGCAATTCCCGATTCAGTTGGTCTACTGTTTCGGTTCAAATTGATCGGTTTTTCGGTCGGAGGAAAAGAAAGAAAAAAAAAATTGAAAAATACGATTCAACAGATTGACTCAACAGCGCCGGAAAAACTTTTCCACTTCGCCAGATCAAATTGGGCCCGAAGGGGAAAAAAATATTAGGAAAAAATTTTTATATACCTGTTTTGTGGTCTACTAGAGGTTGGAATAGCGTAGATTTCGTCCTGTTTCTTTCGCGGCCGTTCGCCGCCGTCTTCAGTAGCGCTGCGTCGGCCGCTACTGTCGTGATCGTCACTATAGTACAAGTGACGGTGACGCAGTGCAGTGTGTCACCCGGAAAACATCCACAGAGTGACTGACACCGCGCTACTGAAGACGGCGGCGAACGGCGAAACCTCTCCCCAGTCCTGGCGAAAGACCGAAACACAACAGTAGAGGTAGTACGCCTGTAGTGCGGTCGGAATATGAATTTTAAATTGTTTCCCACCGATTGTGCCGGTGTGAACGAGATGGGGTGAAAGTGTTTCCTGGACGGGGAGATTTTCCGTCCGTTTTTCCTTTAATTTTTCTTTTTTTTTTCCAACAGGAACGGAATAATAAAAAAGGAGGCCGGCTTATTGTTCGGCGACGCCGTGGGGGTTGTTCACCCCGATGAAATTCATTGGGTTCAATGCCATCGTGCCAAAAATTCACCCTTCGATTTTGGCGTTAACGGAAATTTTTTTTTTTTTTTAAATATTTATTCCGGGGCTACGTTGCCGGGAAGACACCAATCTGGCAGCTCTAATACAGGTCTTTTTTTTCATTCCTCTCTCCAGTTCCAGACCGGTTTTCTGGCCCATTCCATAGTCGAAGAAAGTAACAATTTTTAACCGAGCTCTTTGAGAAAGACGGCCTTTCTCCTCCGTCCAAAATTAGCGCAACATTTGAATTAAATAGAATAGTTTTTCTTTAAATTATTTATTTTTTAATCGAATCTTAAAGTCTAATCAGATGCGGGAGGGAGGGAGGGGGAGAGAGAGGGAGAGAGAGAGAGAGAGAGAGAGAGAGAGAGAGAGAGAGAGAGAGAGAGAGAGAGAGAGAGAGAGAGAGAGAGAGAGAGAGAGAGAGAGAGAGAGAGAGAGATGCTTCGAGTTCGTCAAGAAACGTTTTTTTTTCCTTAAACGCGAATTCAAAAAGCCCTATTCGACCTTTCCTGCAGTAATTGATTTTGGATTTAAAAAAACCTCATTTTGGGCACGTTTTCTGCCAAAAAAAAACCCTTTTTGGGCCCATTTTAGGCCTAAAAAGCGCGATTTTGGGTCGATTTTGCGCCTGAAGAGTGCCTTTTTGGGGTCGATTTTTGGCCTAAAAACCCTATTTTTGGGCCAATTTTGGGTCGAAAAAGACCCTTTTTGGGCAGATTTTTAGGCTAAAAACCTTATTTTTGGGCAAATTCAGGCCCTAAAAGGCCCCTTTTTTGACAAATTTTGGTCCAAAAAAATCCTTTTATGACAAATTTTGGGCCAAAAAAACCCTTTTTTGACGAAACTCCCCGATTTCTCTCCTTTTACATCGTCGTCTGCCCGAAACTCGTCCTATAGACTACAGGTCCGAGTTCCGTACAATACAAAGTATGCTTCAAATTGTTGACTTTTCCGAAATTTCCGACCTGTCTCAGAGAAGCGGGACGAAGTCCAGCGGTTTTCTGGAAACGGTAATTCATTGAATGGGATATTTTTACACGGAAGAACTCAGTTTTGCCAATATCTTTGACAATTTCTCTACATCATCATTAGGCTTGCCGTTAAGACAATTCTCAGACTATCTTCCGGGCCGCAGGTATATTTTTTTGGGGGGGGTTGGTGGGGCGGATTCTGATTTTTTTCCCCCCTTTTTTTTCGTCCCGACAGTTTCATCTATAGACAGGTATCCGAAGTGTGTGTTGGGTTGTGGCGCCGCCTCTATAGACCGGTTTAGATAGAACGTGAAATCGACGTTGTACTACTTCCCGGAGGTACAAGATTTGTCCATCGTCTTCAACCGGGGGTTGAAAAAAAAAAGGGCCTTCATATCCGGGAAAGTGTATTTGAAGATAACGCGTTTTGTCGAGACGCGAAAAAAAAACTAGTTTTAGTAGAATTGACCAAACTTAGGGGGCAATTTTCCGCCTGAAAACCCGGTAAATTTTGCACCGTAAAGATCCATAAAAACTGCTTAATAAACGGGGTAATCGGAGACGATACACTCTCCGTAATGATACTATAGTTCTGAGCATTAAAAACCGGTCTATTGTCTACCTGAAAACCGGTAAACGGCGCAATACAACCGGTGATATATTGTAAAAATCGAAATTTACGACCGATCTCAAATCGAAATTTTTTGGGGTTGTTCGCCAGTTCGAATATACCGTTCAAAATAACGATTATCTTCGTTGAAAATTCTGAAAATTGTCGCTTTAAAAACGCTGAAAAAGGTTCGTTTAAAGTCTTCTATTATTTGGAAGAGTTTGTACCGTATTTACTGTGTCTCAGATCTTTGTAATTTTGTTCATACTTGAAATTCGTAGGATTTCGCGTTTCTCGGATTTACGATAAAATGGGGGGCGGAAAAGTAATATCTCAGGATATTACTTATTTTCTTCGATAAAAGTAACGGAAGAACGAAGTTGGCGATAAACGGCAAGAAATTTACTGTTCGACCATTCTATCCAGTAAACTGTTATTTGCAGTTAGTTGGCGCGGTGGAAACCGAGACACAACGTTCGATTGCAATTCCGGACGTGCAGTTGTCGGTGCATTTCCTGGACGGCGGAAGAATTGCGACCCAATTCCAGTATACGATTAGAATTAAATTTATCGGCATCCGAAGGAGAACTGAAAAGAGATAAGGGTTGCTAACTGGGGTAACAGGGGGGGGGGGTTAAAACCGGGTTAGCAAACAGAGGGGTGGTTGTGTGTCGCCAATGCAATATCCAACAGTGGGAATTTCATCAAAACGATCCGCTATCTTGGGTTCAATATATACCGGAGGGTGGGGGCGACTGTTCCGCCCCTGAATAATAATAATAATGTACTGGAAAACGGGGTTTTCTTCCCCCCCCCCACCCTCTTTTTCGCGTTCCGCTATCGGGGTCGGAAAAACGTAGTATTTTTGCGTTTTTCTTTTCCTTCTCCTCCGGCCATCGTCTGCGTCCCGCGCCCCTGTGAGTCACGTACGGGACGCGTTCCGTCGTCGCAAATCCCCCTTCCGTTCAAAACTGTCCCGAATCACTAATTTTTCATTCGGTTTTCCCGGCCCCACTTCCTTGAAAATTCCTCCTGCGGTTTGATTCACCAGCTCCGCTGGTCACAATATAATTATAAACGAATTGTAGTCGAGACTTGGAACCAGATAATAAAAATGTCTACAGTAGATTTCGCGTACTTGAAAGCGAAAAAAAAGGGATTTTCTGCGGCCTCCCTCGTTCGAATCCCTCCCTTATCATTGAAGCGGCATTTAGGTGCCTGAAAGGTCTACATTTTGCCACTAGAACAGTCACAGAAACAGTGTTATGTGGGGGAAAAAACTGTACTTGAAAGCAAAAAAATGATAACGTAGGTTTGTGGTGTTTCTGTCTCCTGTCGCCGGTTCGGCCATTCGCCACCTTCAGTAGCGGCGTCAGTCGCTCTGGATGCACTGGATGAAAAATTGTTCATTCAATTACTGCAGGAAAGGTCGAATAGGGCGGTTATCGGTAAAGGGAAATCGTACAAAGGCCAAAAGGGGGTTTTAGGCCCAAAATCGGCTCGAAGAGGGCTTTTTGACCCAAAATCAGCCCAAAAATGTGGTTTTAGGCCGAAAATTCGTCAAAAAGGGTTTTAGGGCCCCCAAAATGGGGTTTTAGCCTCAAAATCTGCCCAAAGGCTTTTGGGCCCAAAAATGGGGTTTTAGCCTCAAAATCTGCCCAAAAAGGTTTTTGGCCCATAATTTGTCAAAATTTTGGGCCCAAAATTTGGGGGCCCCAAAATTTGTCAAAAAGGGTTTTTGGCCCAAAATTTGTCAAAAAGGGCCTTTTAGCCAAAATTAGCCAAAAATGGGGTTTTTAGCCTCAAAATCTGCCCAAAAGGGTCTTTTTCGGCCCAAAATAGGGTTTTAGGCCCAAAATTGGCCCAAAAATAGGGTTTTTAGGCCCAAAATCGACCCAAAAAGGCACTCTTCAGGCGCAAAATCGACCCAAAATCGCGCTTTTTAGGCCTAAAATGGGCCCCAAAAAGGGTTTTTTGGCAGAAAACATGCCCAAAAGTGGGGGTTTTTAGGTCCAAAATCGATTACTGCAGGAAAGGTCGAATAGGGCGGTTGTCGGTAAAGGGCCGGAAGAGGCGACGCGGCCCGCTCGTTAAACAATTAATAAAATTATGAATTCGTTATCTCTTGTTCGTTGGCCGGGAGTCGGCTTCGCTTTCACCGCCGGGCGGACTTTGATAATTGGTATATTGTGGGATGATGGGCCGATGATGATGATGATGGGGGGGGTGAGCAGAGTGAGCGCACTTTCCTAATTGTCGGACGGCCGTTTTAATTGCATTATTGTGCAGGCGCGCCGGAGAACTAGCACCAAACGGCGATACACTTCCGCCAGACAGTTTCCTACTTATTTCCTGTGAAAGTTCCACTTTGTCGGATCAATTCGATTGCTGTAGGCGGCCGGGTCTAGTTTTTAAAATAGAAATGGCCTCCAGCCACAGATTCAATTTTGACTTGGTCGGCGGTTACAGTATTGAACGTACTCTATCTCTATATTTTTCACAACACAAAAGTGTTTAAAAACCCGTCTAAAAAAGACAACACTCAACATGAAAAGCGACAAATATCTGCCAACTAATTTTATTGTCGTTCAAAAGCGATACTTGGACATAGGAGCCCGATTGAACTTATTTTCTTATTTAGTTTTTGGGCCCAGAATTGGCTCAAAAATGCGCTCGTAAGGCGCAAAATAGACCCGAAAATACTGGTTTCAAGCGCAAAATCGGCCAAAACATGGCGTTCTTGCGGACAAAAACGCGGTTTTTAGACACAAAAACGCGGTTTTCAGGCACAAAAACGCGGTTTTTAGGCACAAAACGCGGTTTGTAGGCGCAAAATCGGCCCAAAATGCTGTTTTTAAGCGCAAAGTCGGCCCAAAAATGGGGTTTCGGGCGCAAAATCGGCCCAAAATTCAGTTTTTAGGCGCAAAATGCGCCCAAAAATGCGGTTGTAAGGCGCAAAATAGCCCCGAAAATACGGGTTTCAAGCGCAAAATCGCGGTTTTTAGACAAAAAACGCGGTTTTTAAACGCGGTTTTAGGAACATAAACGCGGTTTTAGGCGCAAAATCGGCCCAAAATTTGTTTTAAGCGCAAAGTCGGCCTAAAATGGGTTTCAAAAAAAAATGGCGGGTTGTAAGGCGCAAAATAGCCCGAAAATACGGTTTTCAAGCGCAAAATAGCCCTGAAAATACGGTTTTCAAGCGCAAAATCGGCCGAAAACTTGGTGTTTTAGGATAAATGCGGTTTTAAGCACAAGATCAGCCAAAAAATGCGGTTTTAGGCCCAAAAGCGCTTTTAGGCACAAAAACGCGGTTTTTAGGCACAAAAACGCGGTTTTTAGGCCCAAAAACGCGGTTAGGATTGTTAATAATAAATGTAGACACTTGTGCTCTACGCGAAAATTGTCTCGAACGGGAAGGAAGTTGAAAAGGTCAGGTCTTGTCGTAGGTTCAGAGATGTGTTCTTGGCGAATGGCCCGCCATTTATTTTTAACGTCGTCTTGGCTATCAAAATATTTATGGGGATGTCACTGCACTTATCCACCGGCCGGCTCTACAACTAATACTAAGATTATATATAAATATAAATATATATATATATATATATATATATATATATATATATATATATATATAATAAAAAATAATAAAAATGAAACTGTTATCAATTGACGTCCGATGAAAATCATTCCAAAATCGGCTATTAAATGCGGTTCATTGCCCCAAAACGCGCTTTTTAGCCCCAAAATTGGCCCAAAAAGACACCTAAATACAGTTTTTTTGGGGCAATATTGGGCCTGAAAACCGCATTTTCGAGCCAAAAATGAGGTTTTCAGGAGGAAAATCGGGCCAAAATGCGGTTTTTAGGCGCGAAATGGGCCCCAAAATGCTGTTTCTAGGCGAAGACGGACCACAAAATGCGGTATTTAAGCCCTAAATCAGCCCATAAAGGGGGTTTTTTTTGGCGCAAAATATACCCAAAATGGGAATTTTTATGCCAAAAATCGGGCATAAAAGGGGATTTTTAGGGCCAAAATCGGTGCAAAAATGGGGTTTATAGCCTCAAAATCGACTCAAAAAGGGGCTTTTTTGGACAAATATTGGTTCAAACATGGGGTTATTTTGCCCAAAATTGGACAAATAGGGGGTTTTAAGCCCCAAAATTGGCCGAAAAAGGTGGTTTTTTAGGCCCAAGATCAGCTCAATAAAGGGGCTTTTTTGGCCAAAAAAGGGTTTTTCAGGCCCAAAATCGACCAAAAAAGGCGCTTTTAGGCACAAAATCGACCAAAAAGGCGCATTTTAGGCGCAAAATCGACCCTATAAGGAAGTTTTCTGGCACAAAATATACCCAAAATGGGGGTTTTTAGGCCCAAAATCAGCTCAAGAAGGGGCTTTTTTGGCCAAAAATTGGCCAAAACAGGCGCTTTTTAGGCTCAAAATCGACCCAAAAAGGCGCTTTTTAGGCACAAAATCGACCAAAAAGGCGCTTTTTAGGCACAAAATCGACCCAAAAACGCGCTTTTTAGGCCCATTATGGGCTTTTTAGACCCAAAATCGACCAAAAAAGGAACTTTTTAGACCCAAAATCGACCAAAAAAGGAACTTTTTAGGCCTAACATCGACCCAAAAAGGCGCTTTTTAGGCTCAAAATCGACCCAAAAAGGAGGTTTTCTGGCAGAAAATATACCAAAAATAGGGGTTTTTAGGCCCAAAATCGTACATTAAGGGGGTTTTTAGGTCCAAAATTGGCGCAAAAAGGTGGTTTTTAGGCCCAAAATCGACAAAAAAAAGGCACTTTTTAGGCGTAACATCGACCGAAAAAGGCGCTTTTTAGGCTCAAAATCGACCCAAAAAGGAGGTTTTCTAGCACAAGATATACCCAAAATAGGGGTTTTCAGGCCCAAAAACGTACAAAAAGGGGGTTTTTAGGTCCAAAATTGGCGCAAAAAGGTGGTTTTTAGGCCCAAAATCAGCTCAAAAACGAGGCTTTTTGACCAGAAATTAGCCATAATTTTTAGGTCCAGAAATTGGCGAAAGCTTTTTTAGGCAGGCTTAAATCGACCAAAAGGCGCTTTTAGGTCAAATTTAGGCGCAAAATTTTTTCTGGCAAAAATATACCAAAAATGGTGCTTTTAGGCGCAAAATCAGCTTTTTTGACCAAAAGGGTTTTTAGGCACAAAATCGATTTTAGCCGAAAAAATTGTTTTACGCCAAAATCGGCTAAAAATCGACGGGCATTTTGGCCAAAAAAAAAAGGGGATCAACCAAAAGGTGGTTTTAGGCCCAAAATCAGCTCAAAACAGGCTTTCATGACCAAAATGTATAGAGGGCTTTTCACTCGACCAAAAAGGGGTTTTGGTTCTTAGGCCCAAAATTCGTCAAAAAAAATAGATGGCAAAAATCGAAAAACCTAAATTTTCATTTTCAGCCCGCCCTTTTAGGGCAAGTGTAACTCACATTGGTACACTTGTTGGAATATGGCCAAAAACCTAAATTTTCCAGGGGCAAGTGTAACTAACTTGTGGGTGGAATATAGAAAACCTAAATTTTCGATTTTCAACCCGCCCTTTCAGGGGCAAGTGTAACTCATTGACACTTGTGGGTGGAATATGGGATCTACGAAAACCTAAATTTTCGATTTTCATTTTAGGGGCAAGTGGGACCTGAAAACACTTCGGTGGAAATGGGATCGATCTGAGAAAATTTTCGAAAAACCTAAATTTTCGATTTTCAACCCGCCGCCCAAGGCAAGTTTCACATTGGTACGTGGGTGGAATATGGGATCGATCTGAGAAAATTTTCGAAAAACCTAAATTTTCTTTTCAACCCGCCGTTTTAGGGGCAAGTACACATTGTGGGTGGACACTATGGGGTGGATATGGGATCGAAGAAAATTTTCGAAAAACCTAAATTTTCGATTTTCAACCCGCCGTTTTAGGGGCAAGTTGGTACACTTGTGGGTGGAATATGGGATCGATCTGAGAAAATTTTCGAAAAACCTAAATTTTCGATTTTCAACCCGCCTTTTAGGGGCAAGTGTAACTCAATTGGTACACTTGTGGGTGGAATATGGGATCGATCTGAGAAAATTTTCGAAAACCTAAATTTTCGATTTTCACCCGCCCTTTTAGGGGCAAGTTGGTACACTTGTGGGTGGAATATGGGATCGATCTGAGAAAATTTTCGAAAAACCTAAATTTTCGATTTTCAACCCGCCCTTTTAGGGGCACGTGGGTGGAATATGTGTAAGAAATTTTCGAAAACCTAAATTTTCACATTTTCAACCCGGTAGGGGCACGTGGGTGGAATATGTGTAAGAAATTTTCGAAAACCTAAATTTTCACATTTTCAACCCGGTAGGGGCAAGTGTAACTCACATGTACACTTGGGTGGAATATGGGATCGATCTGAAAAATTTTCGAAAAACCTAAATTTTCGATTTTCAACCCGCCCTTTTAGGGGCAAGTGTAACTCACATTGGTACACTTGTGGGTGGAATATGGGATCGATCTGAGAAAATTTTCGAAAAACCTAAATTTTCGATTTTCAAGCCGCCGTTTACACTAATATGGGATCGATCAAGAAAAACCTGTTTTCAACCCGCCTCACTTGTGGGTGGAATTGGGATACAGAAAATTTTCGAAAAACCTTTTTCGTTTTCAACCCGCCTTTTAGGGGCAAGTGTAACTCACATTGAATTGTGGGTGGATGGGATCGATCTGAGAAAATTTTCGAAAAACCTAAATTTTCGATTTTCAACCCGCCCTTTTAGGGGCAAGTGTAACTCACATTGGTACACTTGTGGGTGGAATATGGGATCGATCTGAGAAAATTTTCGAAAACCTAAATTTTCCAACCCGCCCTAAATTTTCGATTTTCAACCCTAAATTTTCGCCCTTTTAGGGCAAGTTTTAGAAGTGTAACTCACATTGGTACACTTGTGGGTGGAATATGGGATCGATCTGAGAAAATTTTCGAAAACCTAAATTTTCGATTTTCAACCCGCCCTTTTAGGGGCAAGTGTAACTCACATTGGTACCTGTGGGTGGAATATGGGATCTTGAGAAAATTTTCGAAAACCTAAATTTTCGATTTTCAACCCGTGGAATATCACATTGGTACACTTGTGGGTGGATATGGGATCGATCTGAGAAAATTTTCGAAAAACCTAAATTTTCGATTTTCAACCCGCCCTTTTAGGGGCAAGTGTAACTCACATTTTCGGTACACTTGTGGGTGGAATATGGGATCGATCTGAGAAAATTTTCGAAAAACCTAAATTTTCGATTTTCAACCCGCCCTTTTAGGGGCAAGTGTAACTCACATTGGTACACTTGTGGGTGGAATATGGGATCGATCTGAGAAAATTTTCGAAAAACCTAAATTTTCGATTTTCAACCCGCCGTTTTAGGGGCAAGTGTAACTCACATTGGTACACTTGTGGGTGGAATATGGGATCGATCTGAGAAAATTTTCGAAAAACCTAAATTTTCGATTTTCAACCCGCCGTTTTAGGGGCAAGTGTAACTCACATTGGTACACTTGTGGGTGGAATATGGGATCGATCTGAAAAATTTTCGAAAACCTAAATTTTCGATTTTCAACCCGCCGTTTTAGGGGCAAGTGTAACTCACTTTGGTACACTTGTGGGTGGAATATGGGATCGATCTGAGAAAATTTTCGAAAAACCTAAATTTTCGATTTTCAACCCGCCGTTTTAGGGGCAAGTGTAACTCACTTTGGTACACTTGTGGGTGGAATATGGGATCGATCTGAGAAAATTTTCGAAAAACCAACCCGCCCTAAATTTTCGATTTTCAACCCTAAATTTTCGATTTTCCCCGCCCTTTTAGGGGCAAGTGTAACTCACATTGGTACACTTGTGGGTGGAATATGGGATCACTTGTAAATTTTCGATTTTCAACCCGCCCTTTTAGGGGCAAGTGTAACTCATTGAATTGTGGGTGGATGGGATCGATCTGAAAAATTTTCGAAAATTTTCGAAAACCTAAATTTTCGATTTTCAAGCCGCCCTTTTAGGGGCAAGTGTAACTCACATTGGTACACTTGTGGGTGGAATATGGGATCGATCTGAGAAAATTTTCGAAAAACCTAAATTTTCGATTTTCAACCCGCCGTTTTAGGGGCAAGTGTAACTCACATTGGTACACTTGTGGGTGGAATATGGGATCGATCTGAGAAAATTTTCGAAAAACCTAAATTTTCGATTTTCAAGCCGCCGTTTCAGGGGCAAGTGTAACTCACATTGGTACACTTGTGGGTGGAATATGGGATCGATCTGAGAAAATTTTCGAAAAACCTAAATTTTCGATTTTCAACCCGCCCTTTCAGGGGCAAGTGTAACTCACATTGGTACACTTGTGGGTGGAATATGGGATCGATCTGAGAAAATTTTCGAAAAACCTAAATTTTCGATTTTCAACCCGCCCTTTTAGGGGCAAGTGTAACTCACATTGGGACACTTGTGGGTGGAATATGGGATCGATCTGAGAAAATTTTCGAAAAACCTAAATTTTCGATTTTCAACCCGCCCTTTTAGGGGCAAGTGTAACTCACATTGGTACACTTGTGGGTGGAATATGGGATCGATCTGAAAATTTTCGAAAAACCTAAATTTTCGATTTTCAACCCGCCGTTTTAGGGGCAAGTGTAACTCACATTGGTACACTTGTGGGTGGAATATGGGATCGATCTGAGAAAATTTTCGAAAAACCTAAATTTTCGATTTTCAACCCGCCGTTTTAGGGGCAAGTGTAACTCACATTGGGACACTTGTGGGTGGAATATGGGATCGATCTGAGAAAATTTTCGAAAAACCTAAATTTTCGATTTTCAAGCCGCCCTTTTAAATTTTCGAAAAACCTAAATTTTCGATTTTCAACCCGCCGTTTCAGGGGCAAGTGTAACTCACATTGGACACACTTGGGTGGAATATGGGATCAAGAAAATTTTCGTGTAACTCACATTGGGACACTTGTGGGTGGAATATGGGATCGATCTGAGAAAATTTTCGAAAAACCTAAATTTTCGATTTTCAACCCGCCCTTTTAGGGGCAAGTGTAACTCACATTGGGACACTTGTGGGTGGAATATGGGATCGATCTGCGAAAATTTTCGAAAAACCTAAATTTTCGATTTTCAACCCGCCCTCACATTGGTACACTTGTGGGTGGAATATGGGATCGATCTGAAAATTTTCGAAAAACCTAAATTTTCGATTTTCAACCCGCCCTTTTAGGGGCAAGTGTAACTCACATTGGGACACTTGTGGGTGGAATATGGGATCGATCTGAGAAAATTTTCGAAAAACCTAAATTTTCGATTTTCAACCCGCCCTTTTAGGGGCAAGTGTAACTCACATTGGGACACTTGTGGGTGGAATATGGGATCGATCTGAGAAAATTTTCGAAAAACCTAAATTTTCGATTTTCAACCCGCCCTTTTAGGGGCAAGTGTAACTCACATTGGGACACTTGTGGGTGGAATATGGGATCGATCTGAGAAAATTTTCGAAAATAAATTTTCGAAAACCTAAATTTTCGATTTTGAGAAAATTTTCGAAAAACCTGGCCGTTTTAGGGGCAAGTGGGCGATCTGAGAGTGAAAATTGGGACACTTGTGGGTGGACATTCGTGGCCTTTTAGTGGGACACTTGTGGGTGGAATATGGGATCGATGAGAAAATTTTCGAAAAACCTAAATTTTCGATTTTCAACCCGCCGTTTAGGGGCATGGTACACTTGTGGGTGGATATGGGATCGAAAACCTAAATTTTCGATTTTCAACCCGCCCTTTTAGGGGCAAGTGTAACTCACATCTGATTTTCAACCCGCCCTTTTAGGGGCAAAACTCACATTGGTACACTTGTGGGTGGAAACGAAAAACCTAAATTTTCGATTTTCAACCCGCCCTTTTAGGGGCAAGTGTAACTCACATTGGTACACTTGTGGGTGGAATATGGGATCGATCTGAGAAAATTTTCGAAAAACCTAAATTTTCGATTTTCTGGAATATGGTACACTTGTGGGTGGATCGATCTGAGAAAATTTTCGAAGCAAGCCGCCCAAGTGTAACTCACATTGGGACACTTGGGGTGGAATATGGGATCATCTGAGAAAATGTAAATTTTCGATTTTCAACATGGGTACACTTGTGGGTGGAATATGGGATCGATCTGAAAAACTTTTCGAAAATCGATCTGAGAAAATTTTCGAAAAACCTAAATTTTCGATTTTCAAGTTTTGGGGCAAGTGTAACGGGATCCTGAGAAAATTTTCGAAAAACCTTTATTTTCAACCCGGGGCAAGTGTAACTCACATTGGGACACTTGTGGGTGGAATATGGGATCTGAAAATTTTCGATCTGAGAAAATGGGATTTGAGAAAATTTTCGAAAAACCTAAATTTTCGATTTTCAAGCCGCCCTTTTAGGGGCAAGTGTAACTCACATTGGTACACTTGTGGGTGGAATATGGGATCGATCTGAGAAAATTTTCGAAAAACCTAAATTTTCGATTTTCAAGCCGCCCTTTTAGGGGCAAGTGTAACTCACATTGGTACACTTGTGGGTGGAATATGGGATCGATCTGAGAAAATTTTCGAAAAACCTAAATTTTCGATTTTCAAGCCGCCCTTTTAGGGGCAAGTGTAACTCACATTGGGACACTTGTGGGTGGAATATGGGATCGATCTGAGAAAATTTTCGAAAAACCTAAATTTTCGATAAATTTTCGATTTTCAACCCGCCCTTTCAAGCCGCCCTTTTAGGGCAAGTGTAGTGTAACTCACAAAAACCTTGGGACACTTGGTACACTTGTGGGTGGAATATGGGATCGATCTGAGAAAATTTTCGAAAAACCTAAATTTTCGATTTTCAACCCGCCCTGGGTGGAATATGGGATCGATCTGAGAAAATTTTCGAAAATTTTCCTAAATTTTCGATTTTCAAGCCGCCTTTTAGGGGCAAGTGTAACTCACATTGGGACACTTGTGGGTTCGAAATGGGAACTGAGAAAATTTTCGAAAACCTAAATTTTCGATTTTCAAGCCGCCTTTTAGGGGCAAGTGTAACTCATTGGGACACTTGGGACACTGGGTACACTTGTGGGTGGAATATGGGATCGATCTGAGAAAATTTTCGAAAAACCTAAATTTTCGATTTTCAAGCCGCCCTTTTAGGGGCAAGTGTAACTCACATTGGTACACTTGTGGGTGGAATATGGGATCGATCTGAGAAAATTTTCGAAAAACCTAAATTTTCGATTTTCAAGCCGCCGTTTCAGGGGCAAGTGTAACTCACTTTTGTGCCTAAAAACCTCATCTTTGAGCCTAAAAACCGCATTTTAGTGCCGATTTTGGGTTTAAAAACCGTATTTTAGGGGCAATTTTGGGTTTAAAACCCCATTTGTGTTACAATTTTGGGCTAAAAAATCGAATTTTCGGGGCGATTTTTGGTCTCAAAACCGCCTTTTTGGGTCAAAAAACCGCATTTTTTGACCGATTTTGCACCTAAAAATCGCTTTTTTCGCCTACAAACAGCATTTTTGCGCCGATTTTGGGTTTAAAACTGCATTTTTGGCCGATTTTGTGGCTTAAAAACCGTATTTTCGGGCCGATTTTGGGTTTATAACCGCATTTTTGTGTTGATGTTGGGCCTAAAAACCGTATTTATGGGCCGATTTTGGGTCTAAAACCGCATATTTGGGCCGATTTTTGGTTTGAAAACCGCCTTTTTGGGCCAAAAAACCGCATATGTTGCTCCTAAAAATCGCTTTTTAGCGAAAAAACTGTATTTTTGCGCTGATTTTGGGGCTAAAAACCATATTTTTGGTCCGATTTCGGGTTTAAAACCGCATTTTTGTGTTGATTTTGGGCCTAAAAACCGCATTTTAGTGCCGATTTTGGGTTTAAAAACAGTATTTTTGGGCCGATTTTGGGTCTAAAACCGCATTTTTGGGCCGATTTTGGTCCTAAAAACCGCATTTTCGGGCCGATTTTTGGTCTGAAAACCGCCTTTTTGGGCCAAAAAACCGCATTTGTTGGTCGATTTGGCGCCTAAAAATCGCTTTTTTCGCCTACAAACTGTATTTTTGCGCTGATTTTGGGGCTAAAAACCGTAGTTTTGGGCCGATTTCGGGCCTAAAAACCGCATTTCTGCCCGATTTCGGGCCTGGCATCTGCATTTGTGGGTTGATTTTCGCCTAAAAACTTCATTTTTTGGTCTAAAAACCGCATTTCCGGGCCGATTTCTCGCCTTAAAACCTCATTTTTGAGCTGATTTCGGGCCTAAAAACCGCTTTTTAAGCGCCAATTTTGCCCAGGAAACGGCTTTTTAATGAAATTTAATACATAATTTTCAATTTATTGTTTTATTGGACACTAATCTGGTATTATTTTCTTCGCATTGTCTTTGTTAGAGCATCGAACTGTTCATGATGTTCCGCATTCCGGATGTCGTTGGAACAAGAATTTTCTTTTATTTCTAAGAAGAGAAAAATATTTTCTGTGTTTGGCGATTTTTCTTTCGTGTCAATAGAAAAATAACTGTCTGTAATAGTTTGTCGGGACCGTTTTATCATTTCCTGTTAACCGAAATTTCGTCTTATACATACAGTTTGAACAGTGTTATATGTGTATAATGAGTGGAGGTTTGTCTATGGTATGGGTAGGGTATGGGTATGGGTATGGGTATGGGTATGGGTATATGGGTATGGTCTGGGCTGAGCAGTGGCACAATAATAGCACGACCCTGGCCATCCAGTCACGTGACCGGGCACAGAATGCCTTCACTATACTCCTGCTAGAAAACATTAAGTGCCAACAACACTATCACCGCCGTCTGTATGTATTTCTATCGACTGTAATTCATTTATTTGTTGGATTCGTTAAGCGGGAAAATTGAATTCAGACGGTAGATAATCAGTTCGTTGATTGCACATACCGGATATATATATATATAGAGTGTTGTGAGACCCGGGAAGTGTTTTAGGTTTTTAGGCCCTTAAAATCCAGTAAATTACATATTTGAATCGATTATGCCTCCTTTACCTAATAAAGACGCATAAAAACCGCATTTTCGGGCCGATTTTTCGCCTAAAAACCGCATTTTTTGATCCCATTTTGCGTCTAAAAACCGCATTTTCGGGGCTTAAAACCGCATTTTGGGCCGATTTTGAGCCTAAAACGGCATTTTTAGGGCCGATTTTGAGCCTAAAAACCGCATTTTGGGCCTTTTTTGGCCGATCTAAAACCTCATTTTTGATCCCATTTGCGCCAAAACCGCATTTTGGGGCTTAAAACCGAATTTTTGGGCCGATTTTCGCCTAAAACGCATTTTTGGCCGATTTTTGCCAAAAACCGTTTTTGGGCAAAATAAACAAAATTTTTGATCCCATTTTGCGTCTAAAACCGCATTTTGGGCCTATTTTGCGTCTAAAACCGCATTTTTGGGCCTATTTTCGCCTAAAACCGCATTTTCGGGCCGATTTTGCGCTTAAAACCACATTTTGATCCCTTTTCGCCTAAAACCGCATTTTGGGGCCTAAAACCTGTAGGGTTGTTGATACTTTATAACTTTATAAATATTTACTGAAAATTTGTGTGCAATACTAAGTCGAACTATAAATGTACAGTGATAGTGCGAACGGGGAAAAATCACCCCCAAGTGACTGACACCGCTACTGAAGACGGAGGGGAGACGGAAACACGCGAAATTTACGGTATTCCAACCCCTAGCAGACCGCAAAACACAGGTATGTCAGAATAAATTTCGTGCAAAAGATTACAGCGAAGTAAAAACTGTATGAACTTGCCAGTTTATGCGACTACATCGAACGGTCGGGTTTTTCTTATCGCTCGTAACAAATGTAAATTCTAATCGAATTAAATAGGACAGTTTGTAAATTTGATTTGCAAAATGCCGAGTATCGAAACCTCCCCCTCCACCCCGGGTGAGTTTGGACCGGTTTCAATGGTTTTCATTCATGAGCCTTCCCCTTCACTCTCCCTCTCTCTATCCCTCTCTCTCTCTCCCTCCCTCTGAGGGGCTTTTAAATGAAGCTTATCTGCGTTGGCGTAGCGCTTATCTTGTTGCGCCCCGACCGCCCTCCCATCGACGCCGCCCAACCCTCCGTCCAACCCCTGCGGTCTGTGCTATACCGCGCAGCACGTCCTTATTATACCTACCTGGGACGTCGCCCGAGGGAAATAATAATAACGCCGGTATTGGCCGGAGTCGAACTGGATTTCTGGATTTTCTCATTTTGGCCCTATTCTGGGGCCGATTTTCGACTAACAACCGCAGTTTTGGGCTGATTTGCGCCTAAAACAGAATTTCTGGGCCGATATTTCGCCTAAAACGGCATTTTGGGCTGATTTGCGCCTAAAACGGCATTTTGGGCTGATTTTGCGCTGATTTTGCTAAAACGGCATTTTTGGGCTGATTTTTGCCTAAAAACCGTATTTTTGGGCTGATTTTGAGTCAAAAAACGGCATTTTTGGGCCGATATTTTACCTAAAAACTGCGTTTTTTGGTCTGATTTCGCGCCTAAAAACAGCATTTTGGACTGATTTTTCGCTTAAACACGGTATTTTTGGGCTGATTTTGAGTCAAAAAACGGCATTTTTGGGCCGATATTTTGCCTAAAAACCGTGTTTTTGGTCTGATTTTGCGCCTAAAAACAGCATTTTGGGCTGATTTTTCGCTTAAACACGGTATTTTTGGGCTGATTTTGAATCTAAAAACGGCATTTTTGGGCCGATATTTCACCTAAAAACGGCATTTTTGGGCGATAGTTTGCCTAAAAACCACGTTTTTGGGCTGATTTTGCGCCTAAAGACGGCATTTTGGGCTAATGTTTCGCCTAAACACGATCTTTTTGGGCTGATTTTGAATCTAAAAACGGCATTTTTGGGCTGATTTTTCGCCTAAAAACCGCATTTTTGGGTCTTAAAAACCGCATTTTTGGGCTAATTTTGTGTCTAAAAACCGCATTTTTGGGCTAATTTTGTGTCTAAAAACCGCATTTTTGGCCTATTTTCGCTAAAAACGGTATTTTTGGGCCGATTTTTCTCCTAAAAACCGCATTTTCGGGCCGATTTTGCGCTTAAAAACCGCATTTTTTATCCCATTTTGCGCCTAAAAACCGCTTATTTGGGACTTAAAACCCTCCGGTTTGGTCCGATTTTGCATCTGAAAACCGCACTTTTGGGCCGCTTTTTGTCCTAAAAACCGCCTTCTTGGGCCTTTGAAATTGTACAAAATCCGAATAGTCTCAATAATCGAATGCATAAATGCATTTAAGGCCCACACGACAATAATTGTATATCGTTTATCGCAGTTCTATGTATATTTATTGAAAAAGAGCTCCCCCATACACGTTGCGTATACTTTCTCTGTCTACGAATTTATTGTAGATTTCGTGTATTTCTCTCTCCTCTCGCCGGTTCTGTCTTTCGCTAGACCGGTTTCGGCCGTCTTCAGTAGCCGTTTTTTTTGGGCATCCCGCTGCACTGTGCGCGACACAGAAAATTTCCACCGTCAGCCCGCGAACTGACCGAGGAAGTGCGTACTGAGGAGGAGGAGGAGGTGGATGAGGATGGGGATGAGGATGGGGATGAGGGGGGGAGTTACGCACGTACGTTTTCAGGACGGCTCATAGGGGCGAAGTGTAGACCTTGCTTTATAGGCTTTAATTGGTGGGCCTCGTAGATGGTGTCCTTGCAAAGCGATGCAACAGAGTGCATCTGTGCAGCAGAAAGGCAAGTGGAGCCAACACGCTCTATCCCTCCCTCTCTCTCCCTCCCTCTCTCTCTCTCTCTCTCTCTCTCTCTCCCTCCCTCTCTCTCTCCCTCTCTGTCTGGCTTCTATTTCTCTCCCACAGCCCGATGCACCGGGAAGTCAACGCGACGTTTTTACTTTCTTCACTCAGCGCCGAAGGATGGAAACAATAGAAAATGGACACGATTTCCTAGCTCAAAGTAGACTAATAATTCGGGAAGAGAATAGATTAGATAGATTAGGTCAAATTTTTTTATTTCTTGTACTCTGGGCTGAGAGGAGACCGACCGAAAGTGCTGTCCTCCGCCGGTCTCTAGACCGGTTTCGGCCGTTCGCCATCTCCGGTAGTCACTGCCGTCACTCTGTCTTTCTGAAGACGGGGCGAGCGGCCGAAACCGGTCTAGCGAAAGACCAGACCGGCGAGAGGGAGAAAGACGCGAAATCTACGCGAATTTCCAACCCTTCGCAGACCACAAAACGGAGTGTGTTGAACTATAGAAGCCCTCATCTATCGCCCGGTTATGGATATATCAAATGGTTATGGATGGTGTAGAATTGTAGAGGTCCGCCTAGAGTTTTCACTAATCCCAGACATGCCGAGACTTCCAGACGAAAATACCGTATTGCATTAAAAGTTTGATGCATATTGAACTGCATTTAATCTATTTTATCGGTCGCATAACTGCAGCAGGTCTACCAAATAGACGTCAATACCTCGAAATGACCCTTAACCATTTGATATATCCATATAACCAGGTTATAAATGGGGCTTTTAAGAACATTCTTCCGCCAGAAGCCGGTTTCACGGCTGCTCGCCGTCTTCAGTAGCGCTACTGAAAGACCACGAAACCGGCGACAGGTGGCAGAAACACCACAAACCTACAACAAAATCTAGATTTCCCGAGCTTCTCGCCTCCTCCCGCCGGTCCGCTCCTCCGCCAGAAGCCGGTTTCACGGCTGCTCGCCGTCTTCAGTAGCACCCGAAACCGGCGACAGGTGGCAGAAACACCACAAACCTACAACAAAATCTAGATTTCCCGAGCTTCTCGCCTCCTCCCGCCGGTCCGCTCCTCCGCCAGAAGCCGGTTTCACGGCTGCTCGCCGTCTTCAGTAGCACCCGAAACCGGCGAGAGGTGGCAGAAACACCACAAACCTACAACAAAATCTAGATTTCCCGAGCTTCTCGCCTCCTCCCGCCGGTCCGCTCTTCCGCCAGAAGCCGGTTTCACGTCTTCAGTAGCTGGCCGGTCGAGAGGTCCTCCGCCAGAAGCCGGTTTCAGGCTGCTCGCCGTCTTCAAACCGGCGACCACAAAACCTACAACAAAATCTAGATTTCCCGAGCTTCTCGCCTCCTCCCGCCGGTCCGCTCCTCCGCCAGAAGCCGGTTTCACGTCTTCAGTAGCACCCGAAACCGGCGAGAGGTGGCAGAAACACCACAAACCTACAACAAAATCTAGATTTCCCGAGCTTCTCGCCTCCTCCCGCCGGTCCGCTCTTCGCCAAGAAGCCGGTTTCACGGCTGCTCGCCGTCTTCAGTAGCACCCGAAACCGGCGAGAGGTGGCAGAAACACCACAAACCTACAACAAAATCTAGATTTCCCGAGCTTCTCGCCTCCTCCCGCCGGTCCGCTCTTCCGCTAGAAGCCGGTTTCACGTCTTCAGTAGCACCCGAAACCGGCGAGAGGTGGCAGAAACGCACGAAATCTACGTTATATTATTCCAACCACTCGCAGGCCAAAAAAACAGGTATTCTAAATAAATTCAATTGTTAGAGGTGAACATACGATAGGGTAGTGGGTATTAGCTATAAAAATATAAAAAAATTATAATGAAAATTCAGAATGTTCCTGTGGGGAGGGGGGGAATTGACATTCTGGAATTTCAATTACTCCAAAAAAAAAAAATATGTACTATCCGATACCACTGTACCCAATTCTGTATGAGATCTATTTAAAAACTTAATGTATAAATATTTACGTCTGCAATTGGATGTTTTAAACAGGGCCGCCGTCGGGGATTGAACCCGGAACCTGGAACCGTCCGTACCATCTGGACTATTCCAGTACCAAAAACAAACTGTGGAATCCGTTTTCTCCTCTTTCCATTGTGTTTCCGTTTATACGAACGATGATTTTATTTCGATAATTCCAAGCTTTCTTGCTGCACTTTGTCCGTTACTGCTTCCGTAGATGCTCAACACGGATTAGTGGATTTTTCTATTTTTTTCTTCAGCCCAATCCGTCTTAATTCGCTCAGATATTGAGCTGACGGCCATTCCATAAAATCCTGTCCTAAATGACGATATTACGTGAAAAACGATTGATGATATTCATATACAAACTTGACGCGCAATTGCGGCACTTCGGCCTCACGTCGCACGCGCATATTTTATTGACACTTAATTCGGTAATTCAGTGCAGTCTTTAATAAATCAAGCGCATACTTAGACCGGCAACTAAGTCATTGCGGATTTATTCGCCAGACGGAAATTTAGGCGTTGTCTGCGTGTATTTCTACGCACGTTTACATCTTCAAATCTATTATAGAGTATATTCAGTAATATATTTATTGCGTGCCAAAAAATGCACCCGAACGTGAGAAGAATAATGCGCAATTATTTAGTTGCCAACCCAATAGAAAGGCCGGAATGCATATATTAATCAATATTTGTACTTATATATATTTATATATATTGAAAAATAACGTTATTTTTATCTTGTATCGTCAATTTCGGAATCGAAAGATTAGGACGGCCCAAGCTGATGACTTTTGTGTACCAAATTTCGATTCTTCACGGCCGCTCGCCGTCTTCAGTAGCGCTGTGTATCACCGAAGCATCGCGGAGTGGCAAAGTGACTTAGCGATAATTCGAAAATTACTCACGATTATGTAAAAAAACGGCCCGTTATTTACACATTTTAATTAATTACAAACCGACGTTTCGCCAGTTCGCGCTTTCAATTTCTTCATATTTAAAATTTCCAAATCAATCGCCGGCATATTATATGTTGTTTCTTTCGACGGCTCGTACAATTTTCGTTAAAATTAATTCCGTATTAATTACTGAAGACGGCGAGCAGCGACCGAAACCGGCGAGAGGAGACTGAAATATAACAAATCTGTGACCGATAAATTTCGTGAAATGAAATTGTTTCATCGTCGTTCTGTTAGCAGCTGGCGAATATAAAATAAGGGTAAAAACTGTAAAGACAAGGACAGTTTCCTCATCCTTTGGGGACCAAATATCTTGACTTCCCTTTTGATTTTAAATACAATCGGCTATAGAAACGATACATAAGTAATGTATCTTGTAATATACGTTCTTATAGAGAGCGTAGCATGAAAATATTTCTGGACTGTCTGTGCTTTCTTCGGTCTGCACTGTCACTGTCACTCGTCGCTACTGAAGATGAGAGAGGGGACGTAAACAGCACGAAATCTACGCTACAATGCAGTTTTTCCGGGCGAAAGTGAATGCACTCGTAAAGTGCGCACGGAAATTCGGTAAAATGCGGATTGTGTCAAATTTCAACTCGTTCAATTCGTGACATTAGGGCACAAACTGTATATATTATTGCGTCAATTGTGAATTGACGGGACTGAAGCGTTCACGTCCGATTTAGTTCGGTAATTCGGTAATAACCGGACTTTCTAACTTTTTTCACTACCGCTAGTGTCGTAAAACCTGAACCCGGGCTGGATATCATATATATATATATATATATATATATATATATATATATATATGTGTGTGTGTGTGTGTGTGTGCGGCTCTCACTAAAACGGGAGCTGGAAGTTGGGGCCACGTGGCCAATGAACTCTGGATTTGACCCTTCGCCATCACCGTCTCTCTCTCTCTCTCTCTCTCTCTCTCTCTCTCTCTCTCTCTCTCTCTCTCCCCCTCTCTCTCTCTCTCTCTCTCTCTCTCTCTCTCTCTCTCTCTCTCTCTCTCTCTCTCTCTCTCTCTCTCTCTCTCTCTCTCTCTCTCTCTCTCTCTCTCTCTCTCTCTCTCTCTCTCTGGTAGTAAAGGATTTTTATATATTATTCGATTCGGCGATAATTTCGGTTTGAATTTCAATCGAAAAATTTTACGGCATTTTACAGACCGATTACGCCATTATTCACTTAACGGCTGAACGTAAGGCAACAGATAGGGCAGCATAATGGGTCAACGCCTACTTTAAACTGAATTTTTCGACTCGATTTATCAATGAGAATATAACTTTCTGAATAATGGCTGAATTAAATCTGCGTCGCATAAGACAGTAACCGGTCTTTGTAATTTCGGTTTGAATTTCAATCGAAAATTTTACGATTTTACGGCCATACAACAAGTGGAAAGCCGGCCGACTTTTCACTCGATTCGTGAAGGAAGAAAAGACAGAAAAAAGAAAAAAAATTCGAACGAATATTCATATTTCTGTATCTTATGACGACCGCGTTCCTCGCGTCATAATTGACCTACAGCCGAATACATTTCCTCGGATTCAATTATTCAATAGGCCTGTATTCAATTCCGATCGATAATAAAAGCCCGTTTAATTACGATTTACGACCGGCCCTATACTAGAAATTCTCACCTTGGACCGAAATCTCATGACACTGGCGGAGGACCAAGACGCGATACAGCATAAGATTATGCGGAATTTCATATACATTTTTCACTCAGTAAACTGAGCACTTTTGAACTCGGTAAAAGGGTGAAAATTGCGCGCGGTTATTCAGACGCGGTGATATTGAACAATTTGTTGATTAAAAATTGATTTTTATCAAATGCACGCATACACACACACACACACATCTTGTATATGAAATTTGCTCCAATGAACGTCATTTTTTTGAGTTTATGTACTGTATTTATTGTATTTTTTTTTGTAATATAACACGAAAAAATCAGTCCGTGTTACACAATTTTCACTGTATAAAGAAATTAAAGGGCTGAAAATCTGTTATAGTATAATTTAGGGGGTTGAAATGCGATATTTCTTATTAGTTTCAGTCAAAACAACCCTATCCATTACGTTTCCAATCTGGGCCACCGACGTCACGATACGGCGAACGTTCGGAGAAAGTCCGAATGGTATAATTTAACGTCAGTTTTTTTTATTTTTTCTATCCAGCGAGAATAGATAACCCATTTTTAGATTAGATTTTAGATCCAGGATGTAGTGGATTTCGTTCTGTTTCAGCCGGTTTGGTCTTTCGCCAGACCGGTCTTCAGTAGCGAGAGGGAGAGAGAGAGATGAGAGAGATCGAGAGAGAGAGAGATTCAAGATCAATGAAATGACCACTGATCTAAATGTCATCATCATCATCATAATTGTCCACTCCCTGTTTGTACGTCAATATTGCCCTTTGTTAATTTACAGTTCCGACAATAGGGCAGTGAAAAAAAATATTTTGTGAACCCTAAAGTATATATCGACAATTTGATAAAATGTATTTCACTCTTGAGCAGTTATTCAAGAGGGAAATCGGGAAAATTTGCCGGAAAAGTGGCAAATAATATCGTTGAATATACACAGTAGATTAATAATTAAAGTTTCTTTAGAGATGTAAGATCTCTAAAGACAAGAACAGTTTCCTCATCCTTGGGGACCCCCATATCTGACTTCCCTTTTGATTTTAAATACAATCGACTATAGAAACGATACATAACTAATGTATCCTGCGATACACGTCCTTATAGAGAGCGTAGCATATATGAAAATATTTCTGGACTGTCTGTGTTTTCTTGGGTCTGCACTGTCATACCGAACACCGCTGCTGAAGACGACCGAAACCGGTCTGGCGGAAGACCGAAACCGGCGAGAGGAGACATAAAACACAATAGTAATATAAAAATAGGGTAAAATCTCTAAAGACAAGAACAGTTTACCCTCATCCGTGGGGACCAAATATCTGACATCCCTTTTGATTTTAAATACAATCGACTATAGAAACGATACATAACTAATGTATCCTGCGATATACGTTCTTATAGAGAGCATAGCATGAAAATATTCCCTGGACTTTCTGTGCTTTCTTGGGTCTGCACTGTCACTGTCACTTACAGCCTCGTACCGAAAACCGCTACTGAAGATGACCGAAACCGGTCTACCGATTCTTGTATGAAAATATTCCCTGGACTGTCTGCGTCCAGCCCCAAAACGACATCGGGACGCCGTGCTACTGAAGGTGGCGAGCTGCCGAAACCGGTCCGGCGAAACTCTAGGATATTCCGGCGGCCGGTGTAGACCGGTTTTGCCGTCTAGTAATTGTCTATCGGTGTTGCGTTCTGTGCGCTGTTTATGGCCGTTGGGTCGGGCGGCGTGGGTAGGGCCTAAGGCCGTGATATTGTAACCAGTTGTTGGGGAAAAGTGTGCCACGGTCACGACCCACTTGGGCGCCGTGGTTTCGACCGTGGCCCTCGCACTAGTCCCGCACCCCTCCCAATATACCGCTCGACTGCACGGAGGGCGAATTTGCTCAACCTCAATCGAGACCAATTTTAAGCTGACAGACACATTTTCTTTTTCCCCCCCAACACCGATTTTGAGCCTCTCAATCTCAATTTATCCTCCGTTTAAAAGTGTAAAAAAATTATTTACTGTAGGTTCGTGATGTTTCTGTCTCCTCTCGCTGCTGGTTAGGTCTTGGTGCTAGACCGGGGTTTCGGCCGCTCGCCATCTTCAGTAGCGCCCTGTGTTAGAGTCACTGTTGTGCACTTTGGACAGTACATGTGAAAGTGACAGTGGGCAGTGAGGATGACCCCAAAAACATCCAAAGTGCTGACAGTGACAGTAACACAGCGCTACTGAAGATGGCGAGCGGCCGACAAACCGGTCTAGCACCAAGACCGAACAGCGGCGAGAGAGGAGACAGAAACATCACGAACCTACAGTATATTCAACCCTCGCAGACCACAAAACAGGTATATCAAAAATTTTTTTTTAATTTACATTGCAATTTAAATTGCATTAAAGCAAAAGGACGTTGCGACGACGTTACACCAACCAATTCTGTATTATACCAGGAGAAATAGAGAGTGGTCCAAAAAAATGTATCCACCGTTTAAAAGTCAATAACTGACAAACTAATTGACGGAGTTGTGTCTCATTTTTGGTGAAAGTGTAGCTTAAAGTCCGACTTAAAGATGTATCACACTGTAGGTGTTCGAAATGTTCACCATTATTAACATTTTTCGTAGTGTTATAGTTCCGGTAATCGCGTCATACAACCGTTGTATCGTTTTGTCAGATGACACAGTCGCTGGATAGTCAGTGTTCTGTTGTCAGTTCTGTACCTTGTTGTACTCGAGTAAACTTGGCCGGCGCAAGGCTTAGAATTGGACGAAAGGAAGCCAGTTTTGAACTGGTATTTTAAGTACATTAACGAGGTTCAACGGCAATGGCGAAATTAGCATCGTTTCTGTCTCTGGATATTTATAACGGTGGACCATTTCGAACACCTACAGCTGTATATATCTTTAAGTCGGACTTTAAGCTACACTTTCACCAAAAATGAGTCACAACTCCGCCGATCAGTTTACAAGTTATGGACCGTTAAACGGTGGATACATTTTTTTGGACCACTCTCTATTTCTCCTGGAACAATACAGAATTTGTATCTGTAACGTCGTCTCAACATCCTTTTGTGTAAATACAATTTCAGTCACGAACTAGTGTCGTCAATAAAATTAAAAATTAATTTTCACACTAGTTTAGAATACCCGTACTGTGGTCTGCGTGGGGTTGGAATTTTACGGCAATTTTTACATATTCCATTGAAGAAGTAATCATTGAATTATGTAATAATACGGGTCAACGCTAAAATTAATAATGGTATTACATAACAGTAACATAAAGAGCGTGAAATGCTCATGAAACTGCGATACGTTTACTGTGCTGTGCCCACATAACGTCCATATAAAACTGTATAAAGTAATAAGCGACATTGATGTTCAAGTAACGAGTAGTAGAATAAAAGAGGAGAAACTTTTCACAATTATTTTAATTTTATATATTTATATAGTTATAGTGTATTTAGGGTTTAGCTCGAAGAATGAAACTTTTCAAGTCCTTTTAAGTACTGTTTGTAAGAGTAGATCTACGTGTAGGCTAAGCTCGGAAACGCGGCACTAGAGGGTGCTTCCTTTACCACTTTAAATTACAGGAATTTACCAATTTTCCAATTGACCGTAATGGAGTTTTAAGAGGTTCTCTCGTCTAATCAGTTGCAATTTGAAAATTAGTAACGCGGAGGAGAAACCCCCCCCCCTGACTCATATTTCTTCTTTCCGGTTACTACTACCGAGTATCCGTCGTGAGTATTGAGTAATTGAGTACCGGTAGAATTCGGTCGACAGAAAAAAAGAAAAAGTTTTCCGTAAACGTCCAATTTCGTGTCAAGTGCACTGTCAGGCTGTTCGTAGCGGTGACCTCAGACACGGTTGTGACCTCCTTACGATTTTTCTCCCAGTCAATACGGCCTCTAACAGTGTTCTAACAGTCTGTTGAAAATTAATTTTTTTAATTAAATCATTCAATCAATATATGTAATAATTATCAACTATTCGGACCGACGCCATCGTGAGATGCTAAAAAATATTACCGAAATTAGCGATAGTTTTAGTGGTATCAAATAATTAACAGCGGTAATATCAAGGGCGTGAAATGCTTATGATTTTTTTCTGTCCGTTTATTACTTTTTACAGCGTTTATGGTTGTTAATTACAAAAAAACTGTACTGTGTACAAGTGAAAGTGACAGTGGGCAGTGAGGATGCCCAAAAAACATCCAAAGTGCCGTAAAAAGTGACTGACACAGCGCTACTGAAGACGGCGAGCGGCCGAAACCGGTCTAGCAAGAGGCAAACCCGGCGAGAGGAGACAGAAAAAACACGCGAAATCTACGGTATTAATAGTTATAATTTTTCAACGAAATAGTCGTATTGATGCCCAGCTATATACTGGATTGTAGATCGGTATAGTTCTGTCCGAAATAACTGGTTGTAATTTGAATCCCCACAATTACTGGAGTCCGAATTGCGCCCTTCGAAATGGTATTGAAAAAAATAGAAAAAAAAGAAAAGATTTCGCAAGTTGGCGCCGAAAATGTTGGATCCCGCTCACTCGACGACCCCAAAATGTTGAATAAAGAATCGAAAATAAAAAAAGAAAAAATCCTTCGGCGGACGATTTTGAGGCCGCCCACCAAAAAACGGCTGTCACACCCCTCCGAGGGGTACGTGAGATATTACGTTTTCTCCCCTTCTGCTCGTTTTCTCCGATATTATGTAGACGAATTGCAGTCGTTTGGGCGACATAAATTTTTAAGGGGGTCAGGACCACACCGAATTTAGTGTAGAAGTGTAATTCCTCAAAACTCTTTCAGACGCTAATAAACAGAGTATTTTATCAGGTTGATAAAAAGTTGTTCCAGATATTATTCTAGAAAGAGTTTGCGGCGGGCGCACTTCTGGCGGAACCGAGATATTACGATTTTTTGGCTTCTGTGCGATTTATTAAAACGGATTTTTTGTAATCTGTTTTAGGCGATATAAATTGAATTCACGAAATTTGGGGGTAGGGAGCATTCCATCGCACATAAAACACATAAACACTGAAATAAATATTAATTTTGTATTTCGCCAGTTTAATAACGTCGCGGCCGGTACTTGAGATATTTACCATCTTTCGTGCTACGGTTCTATTTCACCCGTTCTTCATTTCAGAACGAAATTTGAACGAAATCAAATTTCGAGTTCACGAAATGAACATGTGATAAAATGCCCGATTTAAAGGAATTTTATTAGTTAAATAACCGAAGGGCCATTATGGAAACGGTGGGCCTCTGTACCGAAAAAGGTACGCATTTCTGGACGACTTGCGCCATTATTTTCCCCCATTCTCTTTGAAATTTTAATTGGCCGACATTTAAATGAGTTCACGAAAATGATTCTCCCCAGAAACGATTTTAGAAATAAAAAATTCGACATTCAAATTTGTCTTATTGAAATGGCGCGGTCGGAAATCACCCGGCGACCGACAGTTTCGGTTTCCGGCCGGCGAAAGCCCCGAAATTATGGACGAAATTGTAACTAAAAAAAAAAAATGTGTTCCCTCTGAAAAAAGAGGAAGACGAAGAGTCAGTGGTTTCCTGAAAGTCCTGAAGGAGAGAGGAAAATCAATCGGCACCGGGGACACCTTCTTCAACGCCCGAAGTAAGGAAAAGGATTTTATTTAAGTCCGTATAATTGTAGTAAGTAAGGACGAAGTTGGCGGAATGGTTGGACGATGTAGTCGGGGTTCAACAACCCGAACGGCCCTCCGGCCTCCGGCTGAGGTAAACCCGAACCGACAATCATAAATTGTTTTCCCCTTATGTTTATTTAAAATCGGCTTCGCGCTCTCCTTCCTTCCTTCCTGCCTTCCTTCCTTCCTTCCCTCTCCCACTATTTATAGAACCTGCTTCCCCCTTCCTTCCAGTTCTTTTTTTCCTCTTCGCGGCCACTCACACTTCCCATTTTTTCGCTATTCATAAATTCAAAGTCGCGAATTCCGGCCCTTTTTTTAGGATCCAAACGTTTCCAGGACGTTTCCAAGTCCTTCTCTCTCTCTCTCTCTCTCTCTCTCTCTCTCTCTCTCTCTCTCTCCTCTCTCTCTCTCTCTCTCTCTCTCTCTCTCTCTCTCTCTCTCCCCCTCCCTCTCTCTCGACTCGATTCAGGACTTATTCCAGAAGTGTACATTCCATTAGGTTGCTTCCCATAAACTGGTTTTTTTTTTTGGCCCCTTTCCTGGAACCAGATGAATACAACAATATTAACACTGTACAGCGGATTTTCATCAGGTACAGTTTCGATTAGGTCCGTTTTCGTCTTTCAACTCTACTATTTCTTAAAACCAAAGTGTCCTTCGCACTATTATTGCCCTTTTTAAAACAACGAACATGGGGCAAATACTTCATTCGTAAAAAAAATTTTAAAAGAAACTCTGAAAGAGCTCTCTGTGACGACTGAAACCTGTCTGTAATCAACGGATTGAATGTAAATGTAAAAAAAAAACCAGTTAGAGCCGTTCAAGGGAGGCGGAAAAGAAACTTATGTGACACCCCAATATATCGGGTTGGCAGCTATGTAATTGTGGCGTTGTACATATTTTTATGTACGTCATCTTTGCACAGATAAGCCCCGTATATGTAGATATAGATTCGGCTTCTCTGCAATGTCCCTAATGTCCTGGACCACGGTGGACGATTGTGAACCGATTTATTCCCCACAACGACAACGTCGCTCGTTTTCGAGGAAAAACGAGCAGAATAACGAGCCACCCAATGCAGGCGGATTCGAAATCCACGGGCTAAAGAAACGGCCCCAAGAGTCGTCGTTTACGTTAGTATCACCAAGTGGTGTTACGCGGGGCCGGAGAAAACGAAATATTACGACTGCAGCACGTGCACCGGCTGCTGCACCCCTACCGAACAATGGAGGACTTCCACGCGGTTAATTTCCCACCGTTAATATTATACGGAGACAGCGGCGGGGAAAACTTCCGGGAAAGCTTTCTCCTCCACCCAACTTCGCCGTCGATTTTGAAGTTGAAGCCATTCGCAGAAGATCACATCTAAACTTGACATTCTGAAATGACATTTCCCCCCCCCCCCCCCCGCGTATTTTTTTGTTTTCAACTCTATTTATTGACCACCCAGGGGTGGGTCAGAGAGGAAAGTGGACGAACGAGTGGATTTGGAGGCGGAGAGTGGCGAAGAATGGAATTTAAAGTAACCGGGATTTTGCTGTACGTTGAAGTCATTACGGGATTGTTCGGTTAAGGGGTGGTAAGAAGTACTTTCGACTGGAATCTCTTGGCCGTACCCCCGGCATAATAGTTCTATTCCCAACGTCCGTGTCGGTTCTAGCATAGCTTTATATATTGTCAGTTTTCAAAAGTCCAAATTTACGATTTAAATCTCTTCTTTTCAGTCGGTTGACCGGGGGATTCTACGCGTACAAATCAAAAATCTAACTGGGAAAACGGAAAATTTTCCGTAAATTTTGCCGCGTTCAAATTGTATAATCATTCTCCGGGGTCATAACGCCTCAATGGAAGAGAACCTCAATCCCCCCCCCCAAATTGGTAAGTTCCTGTAATTTCAAGTGGTAAAGAAAGCACCCTCTACTGCCGCGTTTCCGAGCTTAGCCCACACGTAGATCTACTCTTACAAAAAGTACTTAAAAGGACTTGAAAAGTTTCATTCTTCGAGCTGAACCCCAAATACACTATAACTATTTGAATATATAAAATTAAAATAATTGTGAAAAGTTTCTCCTCTGTTATTCTACTACTCGTTACTTGAACATCGATGTCGCTTATTACTTTATACAGTTTTATATGGACGTTATTATGTGGGCACAGCACAGTAAACGTATCGCAGTTTCATGAGCATTTCACGCTCTTTATGTTACTGTTAAGTAATACCATTATTAATTTTAGCGTATTATTACATAATTCAATGATTAGTTCTTCAATGGAATATGTAAAAATTGCCGTAAAATTCCAACCCCACGCAGACCACAGTACGGGTATTCTAAACTAGTGTGAAAATTAATTTTTTTAATTTTATTGACGACACTAGTTCGTGACTGAAATTGTATTTACACAAAAGGATGTTGAGACGACGTTACAGCTGCAAATTCTGTATTACTGTAGGAGAAATAGAGGGTGGTCCAAAAAAATGTATCCACCGTTTAACGGTCCATAACTTGCAGACTGATCGGCGGAATTGTGTCTCATTTTTGGTCGAAAGTGTAGCTTAAAGTCCGACTTAAAGATATATATATAGCTGTAGGTGTTCGAATTGGTCCACCGTTATTAACATCCACACACAAAAACGCAATATGGATGGCGCGATTGCCCCAACTACAACACTATAACACGTACCGAAAATGAGACAACACCGTCAATTAGTTTGCAATTTATGTACTTTTAAACGGTGGATACATTTTTTTGGACCCCTCTGTATACATATATATATATGCTGCGAAAATATAAAGTGTTTGGCCCGTTCGAAAACTCTTGACAATTAAACCATTAATTGGGGGGGGGGAGGGGGGGGGGGGGGGGCACCGAAAAGAAAAAACATAATCAAAATTATACCGGTATTCCGATGACAATCTACTTTCATTGTTTCACCGGCGGGCCAATTTCACTTTCTTCTGAGCGCGTTCGCGACAATGGGGAAAGTGCTGGGAGCGGAAATTCGGCGGTTCTACGAATTGTTCCCGACCATCTACGATGATATTCCGCCGTCCGAAAATGTATCGATAGCGTACGGAAAGTGAGTAAAAAATCGTTTATTTTCACCCAATATAACCAATTATTTAGCGGGTGGGTGGGTACAGCAGCGTCACGGCTTTTCGTTTCAAAATAAAAAAAAAAAATTATATATTAA
Source organism: Lethocerus indicus (assembly GCA_019843655.1). NCBI lineage: Eukaryota > Metazoa > Arthropoda > Insecta > Hemiptera > Belostomatidae > Lethocerus > Lethocerus indicus. The sequence continues at coordinate 18,680,365 of JACDQD010000011.1, forward strand.
TAAATTCCGTATACAACAGTATGTTCGATAGATAGCCAATATTTTCGGCCGCGAATATACGCAATGAATTTCGAATGAAATTCCGGCAAACCGATGACGGTATCGAACAGATTCTTCGTTCTCGGTCCACAATACGGTTTCCTGTACAAGTGCAAAGTTGAAGGGGGATGAAGACCGAAAAATAATATTTTTTATATTCATTCGTACGTTTAAGTGCGGCACAGTTGGGCCAAAAAAAAAGAGACCGATAGAGAAAAGAGTTCCGCTTTTCAATTTCGTCTCGCCGTCCTCAGTAGCGGGCTCCGATCAAACTTTCGAAAATTATGTGTGATTAGGGCGCCTAGCGAGCCAATACTACCGACGGTGGGGAGAAGCCGAAAAATAGGTCTAAACGAATATTTTAAATACCGTACATTTCGTGTATTTCTATCTATTGTTGAGAGGAGGAAAAGAAACAGGGGGGGCGGGGGGGGGGGGTCGGCAACTAAATAATTGCGGATTCTTCTTCTCGTACCCTTATTATGTAGCGCATTTTTTTTTGTATTTCAGAAATACAAAATGAAATGTATTCCAGAATACAGTCTACAGGTTTGAAGATGTAAACGTGCGTAAAATTTACAAATAACGCCGAATCTCCGTACAGCGACGAAATCCGCAGTGACTTAGTTGCCGACCCGATATAAGGCCCGTGGGCCGTATATATATATATATATATATATATATATAGATAAATAGATAAAGATATATATTCTAATGGGATATACGAACCTTACCTTCAATTCCATCCGTTCTAGCCTCATCTCAGTTCCCAGTTTTGAGTTTCAGTTCAATTCGAAAATGGCGATTTGTAGACAATTTTCTTTCGTCTCATCACATTCTAACATAGTATACAGATCGGTATATTACATATTCATGAATTGTACGAACGAGTGACCAGGCGACCCTGACGCATATTGGCACGACTGAAATTATAGAATAAGGAAATTATAAATAGATGTATAAGGGTTTTCCCTTATAGGGGAGGGTCCAAAAAAATGTATCCACCGTTTAAAAGTCCATAACTTGCAGACTAATTGACACTGTTCTGTTGTGTCAGTTGTACCTTGTTGTACTCGAGTAAACGTGGCCGGCGCGCAAGGCTTAAATTCTATGAAATGAAGTCAGTTTTGAACTGGTATTTCAAGTACATTAATGAGGTTCAACGGCGATGGCGTCAGTGTCGTATCTTCAAGTCGGACTTTGAGCTACACTTTCACCAAAAATGAGATACAACTCCTTCAATCAGTTGGCAAGTTATGGTCTGTTGAACGGTGGATACATTTTTTTGGACCCCCCCTCTGTACACAGCACTGTCTTAGCAGACTGTTGGCACTTGATTGATTGAGAGGTCGAGAAACGATCTCGGATTGAAATTTAAATGTGAACAATTTCGAGTTCACCGAACGTCACTGGTGTTATTCGAGGATTCCTTTTCGGACGGCTGCAGTTTCGGGCGTTACGGCAGTAATTTATAAATTTTCACTTTTCAACCCGTCCGGTACAAAACCGGACCGTAGGCGGCCGTGACGGTACGAAACGGTACCGTTCGTTCCTTGTCGATTGTGCTTTTGCGGACCCGAAACCTGGATCGAGGCCGGTAGTAGGTCAGAGGGGTAACAGGAGGGATGGAGGGAGGGAGGGAGGGATGGAGGGATGGAGAGAGGGATGGAGGGAGGGTCGCGGATGAATGGGTCCACGGCCCCAGTGAAAGCATCCACCGTTTCTGTGACCTACTGACGACGGCGCAACACCGAAACTGGTTTGCACTTTATACTTTTCTTTTGCTCCGGTAGTTTTTTTTCAGCATCGAGAGACAGCACCGGTTTCGAATAACTGTAGTAAAGGAAATACGGAAAAAAAAATAAACTGTTACAAATCCAATAGCACGAGGAGGGATAACAGGAAGTAAATAATTGGACGCGATCGGGCTGGGCTTTACCGACAGATCTATGCATATATACATATACAAGTAAATATCCCAGCGAGTAAATAACTGGTATATGTACGGCGGTGAAGTCCGACACCCGTTTCAGGCTACGTCAGGAAAAAACTAGGAGAAAAATAAGTAATTATTGACATTTTTATACAATATTCACTCAGCTCTCGTGAATACATACATCGAAGCTATGTATATATACACTTCGAAAGGAAAACGAGAAAATATCGCGTGTGGAATATGTTGAAAAAAATTGCATAACTTGCCACAGTTAATAGCTGGAAACGTTGATATTTAGGTCAAAAATATTTTTTCGAATTTTTTTTTTATTCAAAAAAACAGTGGACCGCTCGGTAAAAAAAACCCTTCCCGGCGAATAATTCGTCAAAAGTACAGAAAATAATTGTCATTCGTTTCCGAAAATATAAAGGGAGAGAGAGAGAGAGAGAGAGAGAGAGAGAGAGAGAGAGAGAGAGAGAGAGAGAGAGAGAGAGAGAGAGAGAGAGAGAGAGAGAGAGAGAGAGAGAGAGAGAGAGAGAGAGAAAGAGGGAGGGAGAGAGGAATCTGTTAGCTTTCGCTGGCCGTATAGCACTTGCACTCTCAGCACTGGTGAAACTAAAACTTCTTCTGGAGCCACTTTCAGTTATTCCTTTCGCTGACGGTGAACTCAGTGTTGATACTGAAGACCTGTTTTTCCTCCCCAATTTTGGCCCAATCCGGGAAATATTTCCTGGAAAAACCTCCCCTCGATAACGTAAACGATTTAAATATTCTCCTTGTCCTAATTAAAACAGGACGTAATGTACAGCGTTACGTAACTCGAATATGAAATTGAGTACGCCACCGCATTGCCCGATTGATTTCTTCCGATCGGATAACATTATAATAAATATTTCCTCAAATTTTTAAAATCGCTATTATATTTACAATAATTTAGATTTCTGCACGTATTTTATGTTTCGTGAAAAGTGTTCAGTCTGAGTGATCCGTTAGACTTAAAACGCTCGAACGGGATTCTATAGAATTCCTGGGACTCTAGAATTCTAGATTTATTAAAAACGCCCCAGTTAAGTTTCTCAGACCAACTGAATCTGTAATAATTATCGAAAAATCGTATAATAAATAAGGCAATAAATTTGCCTCATATTCCATAAGCTCTTTCAAGTAATATACTCGGAATTAAGTTGAAAGCCGCCAACCACTGGCTGCTGACGTCGAGTGGATTTATTTTTAAACAAGAAAATTATTAAGAAAATATACCGGTAGAAAAATGGAAAAAATATTCCGGTAGAATAAAAAAATTATGCTTTCATTGACGTTTTGATTGATATTCACTTTAATTCTTGTTTCAGATCCGCATGTTCATTTCCCAGCGACCGAAGTAAAAGGTAAGAATCGTATTTAATCCTTCTAAATAGAAGTAAGATTATTTGAGGAAGTGATTTTTGGAACCGATAGATCTGAGTACGCTACAGGATAATAATTTATGCGATAATGAAATTGCTATTTCAGGCTTTAAGGTGGAAAATTCTAGTTGAAAATTTTAGTAGTACTTATCTCTTGGAAGTATCGGAGGAATGTGGATTTTTTTTCCAAGGCAGTGGGGGTGGGGGTGTAGGCCGAACAAAAAAAAAAATTAAAAATTCTAGACGCCCGTCTATTTTCGAGCCGTCTACGTATTTACTGGGCGCTTACGGTCTGTAAAATTTGCCCCGCCAGACGTCCACAATTGAAATAATTGGGTCGATGTCGTCCCGAAATAGACAACCCTTGGTTAACTTTAAATACGCTCAGTGCCCCCTCTTCCACCCCCGCCAACCCCTTGCCAATTCTGGCCCGAGACCCTCCCCATTAAAAAAATAGACCGCTAATAAGACCGGTTTGCAGGTCTACAGTCAAAGAGAAACAACAAGTACTCTCGGCCTCTCTATTATCTCAGGGCATAACTGCGATAACTACAACAATTAATCCACTTCTCGATGCTATGTTTCCGAAGTTTTTGGGTCCTATTCGAATGGATTTGAATACGATATTCAGAAAATTTCTGGTCCTAACAATTACTGATACTTCTACGGCAAGAACAACTCCAGTTCTACGGCATTTCGTAGGCCTTTCAGAGGCGTTAACTGACGGATCAAATAGGACTGAAGACCGAGCAAAAAGTAGTAACAGTAGCGGGTGAAACAATGCTGGAAAAATGTAGATAATATTCCCAATATATCGTCTCGGAATTGTATTCACCGCCTAGATCTTAATGGTGTCCGTAAATTGGCAACGTAATGATCCGTTCAATTTCGGCGTTTCGTCGTTTTTCGAAACCAGTCGTCGTCGTTCGCGCAACAGAAATTGGGTCACAAATTTGGGCCGCCGAAGTGTGTTGAAGTAAACAGAAAATTATAAATACATTCGACCGCTGTTCGAGGGGTGGGGGGCGTTCAAAAAATGTGTTCAGTTACGGGCAGAATCGAAATTGATCTGTCGATTACTGATTGAGATTTTCGGAAAAAGGGAACGGTGAATTTCGCGCCCTTTAAGAGTACAAATTTTCGGTTTCAGTCGATTCTTCTGAGTCGGGATATTTTTTTTTTTAAAAACCCACGACGGTATTTCACGTCACCGTCAAAGGCGAGGGCCGACTGCGAGAAACCGAAACCGGTCTATCGTATCCATTAAACATAATTTTTTTGTCCGCGAAAAATTTCGTCCCGACACTTTTCAGATGCCCCCCCCCCCCCCCCCCAAAAAAGGCATCCCGGGCGGAAAATTGCCAGCATAAAACGCGGACGACATTTTCAAATATTTTCACAGCCGATATTTGCACAGACCTCGGTCCGTGTGCCGTTTTCAACGCCCCTACGAGATACCGGTATTTGTTGTTTGTTCAAAACTTTAAATACCTGCCCATTTATCTTCGCATTATCATTAATATTCACATCGTTATCTCGGATTGTACCGTCAACTTAGACTATTACCAGAATGTTCGAAAGCGCGTTTACTGTGCGATAAGTAAAAAAAAAATAAAAAAATAAATTACGCCTACTTTAGATTCCCAATAATGGAAATTGATTACCGGCTAAATGAAATCGACATTTCATTTCTCATGTTTCAACTCGGAATTTCTATCGATCGCCGGATAGAGAGAAAACGGAAAACGGTTTCTGTTTGCACAATTGCAGATGTCGGTTTATCTGCTATCGGCGCAAAACCGACTTGACTTTCCGACACACCGGACACTCAGATTACTTCGGTGAGAACGCCGCAAGGACGTCTTCAGTACAGAAAACTATTTAACAAATTCGTCTCAAACTCGGGTCCGCAATCGAAAGCGCTGTAGAAGTAGTATATCGGACTTATTTCAAAACGGTCCGAATTCTGTCATCGAATCATCGAACGGCTAGGATCTATGTCCGGTGAGTTAGGGGATGGGGAGGGGGGGGGGGGGTGAGCGGAGCCCCAGTGACCCAATTTGGGGGGAGATCTCGTGGAGTCGGAGCGAGTAGGTCGGCCCGGCTCTCTGCCCAACCTTTATACTTAAACAGCAAAGACAGATCAGATCCCCCAGTCCAATACGGCTCACGCCAGCACTAGCACTGCCACTGGTATTAATTAGCCCCTCCGCCTGCACTAGTATCGCCAGTTATTACCAGTAGCATTTCTACTATCTAGTATTGCTAGCAGCTGCCAGTAGTAGTACTAGCAGCTGCCAGTAGTAGTACTAGCAGCTGCCAGTAGTATTACTAGTAGCTGACAGTAGTATTACTAGTAGCTGCCAGTAGTATTACTAGTAGCTGCCAGTAGTGGTATTACTAGTAGCTGCCAGTAGTATTACTAGCTATTACTAGTAGCCGCCAGTAGTATTACTAGTAGCTGCCAGTAGTATTACTAGTAGCTGCCAGTAGTATTACTAGTAGCTGGCGGTGGTATTACTAGTAGCTGCCAGTAGTATTACTAGTAGCTGCCAGTAGTATTACTAGTAGCTGCCAGTAGTATTACTAGTAGCTGCCAGTAGCATTACTAGTAGCTGCCAGTAGTATTACTAGTAGCTGCCAGTAGTATTACTAGTAGCTGCCAGTAGTATTACTAGTAGCTGCCAGTAGTATTACTAGTAGCTGCCAGTAGCATTACTAGTAGCTGCCAGTAGTATTACTAGTAGCTGCCAGTAGTATTACTAGTAGCTGCCAGTAGTATTACTAGTAGCTGCCAGTAGTATTACTAGTAGCTGCCAGTAGTATTACTAGTAGCTGCCAGTAGTATTACTAGTAGCTGCCAGTAGTATTACTAGTAGCTGCCAGTAGTATTACTAGTAGCTGCCAGTAGTATTACTAGTAGCTGCCAGTAGTATTACTAGTAGCTGCCAGTAGTATTACTAGTAGCTGCCAGTAGTATTACTAGTAGCTGCCAGTAGTATTACTAGTAGCTGCCAGTAGTATTACTACTAGGTGCCAGTAGCATTACTAGTAGCTGCCAGTAGTATTACTAGTAGCTGCCAGTAGTATTACTAGTAGCTGCCAGTAGTATTACTAGTAGCTGCCAGTAGTATTACTAGTAGCTGCCAGTAGTATTACTAGTAGTTGCCAGTAGCATTACTAGTAGCTGCCAGTAGTATTACTAGTAGCTGCCAGTAGCATTACTAGTAGTTGCCAGTAGTATTACTACTAGCTGCCAGTAGTATTACTAGTAGCTGCCAGTAGTATTACTAGTAGCTGCCAGTAGTATTACTAGTAGCTGCCAGTAGTATTACTAGTAGCTGCCAGTAGTATTGCTAGTAGTAGCTACTATAGGCACTACTAGTAGCTACTATAGGGTAGGTAAAGGTGTGCTAATTGTGCTTACGCTGTCGGAGCGGGCCTGTTTGCTGTTGGGGCTGGCGGTGCGGTGTGGGCAGCCGAGTAGTGGGGCAGTGTCGGCCGCCGCCTCCCCACTACTGGCGGCCCCCCTCCCTCCCCCCGCCCCCCTCCCCCCGGGTGAAAGTAACAGGCCGCTATCTGGCCGATACCGAGCACACGGCCAGTGGCTTCTCGACAGGACGCCTCACGCACCCCCCACGCCCTCTCCACGCCGACGACGCTCTCGCCACCCGACGACCGCCGCCACCGTCGCCTCCACGACGACGACGACGACGACGACGACGAAAGTGGTGACAGAAAAGTGAAACATTGTTGTGCCCCTACTGTTCGTTTCGGCGGGAAAACAGTGAACCTTTTTTTTGTTTTCTGTTATTTTTGAATATTTTTCTTTACCCCCCACCCCCAACAGACAACTGTGAAAAAAGTGAGAATAGTGACTTTTTTTTTTATACTCGAACGGATTTTATTTGGATTACTCGCGGCTGCTGCCCTACCCTTCCTTCGAGGCCCGACACACCCGGCTTAATCGGTGAGTTCGTAATTTTTTAAATTTCCCCACAATCAACCCCGTATGAAACGCGGGCGCACCGAAAGGTATACGCGACGGCGCGAAAATGCCAATCGATCCTAAGCGTTGTCTTTTCGAATATTTCGGTTTCCCGACCGAGCTTCGGCTTATTTGGCTCTGTATGTTGGGGGGGGGCGCACTTCAGCCTCGGGGCTGTCCCACCCCTTATAACACCCGACACCCGTTTACGCGATGCTGTAAACTGCCGCCTCAAAACCGCGGAGGCGACGGGGTGGAAAATAGGCGTCGATCGAAAAAAAAATGTATTCCAGTTAACCGAAATTTCGACCGATAAAGTCCGCCTCCTGATATATTTTCCTCCGGTAATATTCCGGGGCTCAACCGCGTTGTCGAGTCTCGACAGTCGCAAATGGTGTACAAAAAAAAATTGAAATTTCTCTCCACCGATATAACTGACGATCTGAAAAATTGCGCTTGAGACGGGAGAGGAAGGGGGTGAAATAGGGACGCGAAACGTGCCCGAAAATTAGTATCGGGGAATATAACAATTTGCCAGTAATTGCGCCATACTTACGCAATCATTCCGGTCTCGTTTCGGTGAAATTTCGCCCGGTATTCCGTCCCTTACGAATTGTGTTATTATTAAAGGGGGGGGTGAAAAAAGGGGGAGAAAAGTGTTGTCGTCGGCCCGTTCGTGCTCGTGTTTTGGTGGGCGTTCGGGACGCCATAAACGCGTCTACCCCCGCCACCCCCGCTCTTCGCCATAGCTCGGCCTTGACACACTGACTGATTCTCTGTCCCATATATATATATATATATATATATATATATATATATATATATGTATATGGGACCACGAATCGAGACCAAGACGACGTGGGGGAGGGGGAAACCGACGCCCCATTACGAACTTCGAGATATTACGCGGCCGATATTACGCTGTATAGAGAGTGATCCGAAAAAAATGTATCCACCGTCCACAACTCTAGTTGCAAACTAATTGACTAATTGGCAACTAAATAATCGCTGAGAAATATTGTCTATAATACCCGGTGTAGTCGAGTCTGCAGATTGTCGACTTTTCGTATATTACCGGTAACATGGAGAGTGGTCCAAAAAAATGTATCCACCGTTTAAAAGTCCACAACTTGCAGACTAATTGCACGGAGTTGTGTCTCATTTTCGGTACGTGTTGTAGTGTTGTAGTTCGGCCAATCGCGCCATACAATACGTTGTATCGTTTTGTCAGATGACAGAGTCGCTGGATAGTCAGTGTTTTTGTTGTCAGTTGTACCTCGTTGTACTCGAGTAGACGTGGCCGGCGCACAAGGCTTAGAATTGGGATGAAAGGAAGTCCAGTTTTGAAGTGGTTATTTTAAGTACGAAAACATTAACGAGGTTCAACGGCAAAGGCGAAATTTGGTATCCGACTGAACTTTCTCTGAAGTTTCTGTCTGTGGATGTTAATAACGGTGGACCATTTCAGTCCACCCACAGTGCGATATATCTTCAAGTCGGACTTTAAGCTAGACTTTCACCAAAAATGAGGCACAACTGCGTCAATTAGTTTGCAAATTTGTGGACTTGCAAGTCCCTACCCCTTTATATACTCTCCCCCGACCCACCGTACCTCAATTTGGGGGCAACAGGTGGCCGAATCAACTGGTGGTTTCATTTAAGTTCGGGGCGAAATGAACGAACCGCGTTCACGGACTGAATATACTGGATAAGACTGTACGGGGTTTATTCGAGAAAATCCAGAAAATCGAGGATATTTGACGCATTTCACGGAACGTACAAATACACTCAACCCCCGCCCCGCCCTCAAGGCTGCCCCATAACTAATAGAACAGGATAAAAGCGAATTATTAGGGAATAATTTGAGGGGAAAAAAATACGTGTTTCTGTCTCCTCTCGCAGGTTTTGGCCTTTGCGCTAGACCGGTTTTTCAATCGGCATCCTAGCAGAGTTCAAAACAGCTTGAGCTATTGTAGTTTTGTAGGATTTACGTATATTTTGATCAGTTCAAAAATTAACTCGGATTGTCCGGTATAGGAATTGATTTAAGATCTGAAAGCGGCGGGACGACTCAGTTTTCTCGAGATCGGTTTTAGAGAGAGATTGAGATTGATTTTTTTGTCGAGCCCGAACAACTGAAACAGTATCGTGTTACTATCATATTTTCCGGCCTAGTTCAGTGGCTAAGTTTCGATATACAAGACGGTTGGGCGCGAAATCCGAGACGACGAAACGTCGATTTAGGAAGAAATAAGTCCGAAGCTGAAAGAGTACGTATTCCCGACTCTGAAAGCGAAATACTTAAATTCCAAACGCCTTAGAGTTATAACAAAATCCGAAGACAGTCAATTATGTCCCCGAATTAAGGACAGAATTTTAAGTTTTTTTTTTGTGTCAATGTCATTCATTTTAGAGACCTTGGACCTCGAACGAAGAATTAAGTTGGGGGGGGGGTGGAGAGGCTCGGGGGATAATTATTTAATTTATATTATAAATTATAATTTAAATTCGCTCCAAATTGGCTTGTAGATGTGGCGTGTTCGAGACCGGTGAATCGTCAAAACTTTCACTGTTTCCCATCCACGTCCATATATTACCTTCCCTTTTCCTCGATATAAGATAAAAGATGGATATTTTCGCGAACTAAAAACGCCTCCTTCCTCCTCCTCAGTGCCTTATCTCGGCACCAAGTTGGGTCCATTCGTGTATAAATATACTGGGGATAGATTCGAAACTCGATTGTCGATCGAATACGTCGGTGAAAATTATTCGACTATTATAAAAAACCAGAGTTATTTTGGATGAACGAAATTGATAAATTTTCGACCTTAAACGAAGCATTGAAGAGCAAACGGGGGACCCAGAAACGCAACTGGGCCAGGGTCCTGAGATCGTTCGATATTTGTTAGACAATTTTATTTTTTTTTTTTATTTCGATAATTTAAAATCTACAATTGAACAGATTAATTAAGCTCGAAATGGGATACGGTTCTGTTTCTGAGGTGGACCGGAAAAAGGTGAAAAATTCACCGTTTCTAAAAGTGTATTTTCTACCCCCCCCCCCCTCCTATCCCTTTATCGTGTAAGGGATATATATATATTTTTTTTTTTCTTCAAAGTGGAAGACAAATAAAAAGTGGGGAATAGTTTCGTGAGGTTGAAAATGGGGTTGCCGCCCCCCCCGCCCCCCCTCAACCGAGAGATGACTTTCACTGTGCCGATTTTCGGCTCACTTTCCCTGAGAAAGTCAGTTCTTCTGACTACTAACTGGTCCCACTAACAAAACCAGAACGAAAATATGTTATAACCGTCTAGTTTTTATTGTGTAAACAGTATTACTAAATAAGTACTTATGTCTCAGCAGAAGGAGCGTACATTTTGTCGACCGAATTTTCAATATTTTTTTTTACTGCGCTCGAAAACGATTTTCCGTACGTTCAACGTACTGAAATAGCTCGAGTTTCAGAATAGATGCGACATCGAATGCGATACATTTTGTAATAGGTATATTTCAAAATAAGGAAAAAATGGCCTTCATTTATGCCCCGCTATTTCGCACCGAATAAAATACCGATTATACAGAAAAACGCGTTTATTGTTCAATATATTGGAATTTGACTCAAATTTTTCAGCCGTTCGTCCGTCGATAGACCCACAGAAACGGTCTATTATTTATAAACTGGTGTTAACGCCGACCTATGTTTTTTTTTTTTCCCCAGCCGTTAATGAAATAGAAGCCGAGCATTGTGTAATTGGTTGGAGTCTAGAATTGGGTCAGTGTTACAGTGGGGCCCCCCCCCCTCTTAATTGGCATGCAGGTGGCACGAAAAACGGGCCGGACGAATATTTATTTACTATAGATATAGTCATCCCGTCAGTATATACATATAATACGTGTACAGAGCGGGGGGGGTCCAAAAAATGTATCCACCGTTCAACAGTCCATAAATTGCAAACTAATTGAAGGAGTTGTATCACATTTTTGGCGAGAGTGTAGCTTAAAGTCCGACTTAAAGAGATATCAGACTGTGGGTGTTCAACGCCGTTGCCGTTGAACCTCATTAATGTACTTAAAATACCGGTTCAAAACTGGCTTCATTTCATCCCAATTCTAAGCCTTGCGCCGGCCACGTTCACTCTCGAGTACAACAAGGTACAACTGACACAACAGAACACTGACTATCCGGACAACCGTCCACTGACAAAACGAAACGACGCAATACAACGTATTGTATGGCGCGATTGGCCGAACTACAACACTATAACAGGTACAAAAAATGAGACACAACTCCGTCAATTAGTCTGCAAGTTATGGACTTTTAAAACGGTGGATACATTTTTTTGGACCCTATGTTACCGGTAATATACGAAAAATGGACAATCTGCAGACTTGACTACACCATGTATTATAGACAAGTTGAAGAGCGTTATCTCGTTTCCGTTTCTCAGCAATTATATTTAGTTGCCAACCCGATGTACAGAGGGGTGTGGTCCAAAAAAATGTATCCACCGTTTAAAAGTCCATAACTTGCAAACTAATCGACTGAGTTGTGTCTCATTTTTGGTGAAAGTGTAGCTTAAAGTCCAACTTAAAGTTATCACACTGTAAGTGTTCGAAACGGTCCACCGTTATTAACATCCACACACGACAGAAACGATGCCTCCCAACGTGTCCAGTCGGATATATTTCGCCATTGCCGTTGAACCTCGTTAATGTTTTCGTACTTAAAATACCCACTTCAAAACTGGACTTCCTTTCATCCCAATTCTAAGCCTTGCGCCGGCCACGTTACTCTCGAGTACAACAAGGTACAACTGACAACAGAACACTGACTATCCGGCAATACAATACAACGTATTGTATGGAGCGATTGGCCGAACTACAACACTATAACACGTACCGAAAATGAGACACAATTCCGTCAATTAGTCTGCAAGTTATGGACTTTTAAACGGTGGATACATTTTTTTGGACCCCCGTATGTATGTATATATAAAGATTGTACGCGTTATCGCGCCATTCCTCTCGGTTATCAATCGGCAGATGCGCGATATGTTTTCGCGGTCTGCGGGAATAACACGATTCCGTTTATCGGAAGTCAAAATGTATAAAAATAAAACAAAAAAATAAGAAAATCATCATCGCCACGATAACCGACAATTGGGACACTATCGAGGAAGGTCCTGTAGGTTCGTGATGTTTCTGTCTCCTCTCGCTGCTGTTTGGTCTGACCGGTTTCGGCCGCTCGCCATCTTCAGTAGCGCTGTGTTAGTAGTCACTGTTGTGGCACTTTGGACAGTACATGTGAAAGTGACACAGTGGGCAGTGAGGATGCCCCCAAAAAACATCCAAAGTGACAGTAACACAGCGCTACTGAAGATGGCGAGCGGCCGATAAACCGGTCTAGCGAAAGACCAGACCGGCAGCGAGAGAGGAGACAGAAACATGACGAACCTACAGTATATTCCAACCCCTCGCAGACCACAAAACAGGTATATCAGGTAGATCCTTCGGAAAAGCTCTCCGATGTTATATTGAAAAAAATCGTTTATTTGTGTTGTTTTTCTGATCGTTTTCAAGTTTCGAATTTAAAAGCTCGGTCGGGACAGAGCGTTGTGACACTGACACAGATATTATGACACTTTCACACGTGTGTCACTCTCAGCGCCTACAAATAGGCCAGAGTTAACTTTCGTTTTCAGTTTCCTATTCTCAGTTTCGAATTCAAATACGGCTGATTTGAAAAAGTTAAATTTTACGAAATTTATGAGTTCAATATACCCGCGTTTCGCGGTCTGCGCGGGGTTCGAATACCACCCCGTAGGTACGTTGGTAACTTTCGGCACGAGTGAAAGTGACACAGTGCAGTGGGGACAGTGACTGACACAGCGGTACTGAAGACGGCGAGCGGCCGAAACACCGGTCTGGCGAAAGACCAGCGAGAGGAGGCGGAAACCTACGACGGAACCTACGAAAGTTATAAACCGAAATTACATAGATTTCGTGTTCTTCTGCCTCCTCGCGCCGGTTCGGCCTTCTGCCTCTAGACCGGTTTCGGCTGATCGCCACCTTCAGTAGTAGCGGTATTACTTGAGATAAGATTGAATGTTGTTCGACCACCATTAGAAGCACAAGATTAGAAACCGCCTCGCATTATTGTTGCAATTATTGATGAACCGTTTGCTACCTGAAATTACGATATTGAAATCTAATAATTCAGTTGAAAATAAAGCGTATATTGTATGCCCTGTATTGTAAGTCATTATAATTAAAAACAGTTTTTTTCCCATTCCGTTAAGGAGCGAAAATTTCGTACCCCTGTTATACTGATGAATATGAACTTATAAATTCAGTACCCTCAATTGGGTACCGTTCTCGGTTACGATCCCGGCCCGGGACGAGAATATCTCGGTGTATACCTAAAATTATACCTAATATACCTTATTATTGAACTGAAATCGTCTCAATTTCAGTATTCAAATGAATCGATCTCGGTGTCAGATGGCCGGCACCAGAAAAAAAAAAAAACGGACTAGAAAGGGAAGCGTAAAGGCGCTCGGTCACTTTCACCTTTCTAAAAGCGAGAACTTACTGGCGGAGAAAAAAAAAAAACAAACAAACAAAAATAGAAAGCGAACGTTTTAACCGATTTTTCCGGTAAATAGCGAAATGAATTTTTGAAGCGGGTCCCGGTTACGGTCCAGAGTTTTGGAAATGTCACTTTATTCTTCCAATTGCGGCAACTGTAAGTTCGTATGAAGTTCCACTTTCCCTTTAACCGGGGTGCTTGATCGGCGATAAAGATTGTAGAAATAAAAACCGATATTGTGCATTGTTCGGACGGTAATGAAATTCATGGAACAGAGTTATATGTCTCGAGGTCATGGTGAAGACCTCTCCGTATTAATATAGCTTTGTATATTGCCAATTTTGTTGACTACAAGTGAATTTTTCCAGCGAAATTTCTCAGACGGTTACGAGGATTCCTCGTTTCTCTATAGAGGGCCAAAAAAAAAAATTCGGTTAGACGCAGCACGGTTGCCGCTAATCTTCGGTAGAACTCCGTCTGAAAATGCAGTTTATTCCGAAGCCGAGCAGTTCGGGTGGTCTCGAACGCGAAGCGAAAGGACGTTTTACGACCGGCGTCGGCAATTCGGTTCGGCAACAACCACTCGGGCATGACACGGCCGACACGTACGGAATCGCTAATAAAAGGTTTCATTTAACCGAAACTCTTCCTACAACAGAAGTTGGGAATATATATATAGCGGTTGGCTCGAATAAAAATGCTTTGAAATCAATCTAATTTGTAGAACCGGACGAATATTCTCGAAGGGCAGCATTCGTACACTTTCCCAATTCTCTTACGGTCGAATTGTTTTCGAAAATATCAATTATGCCCCCAGAAACTTTATTCCAATGTTGATAACACCGTGAAACCGTCAATGAGTACTTAAATGCCAAAGACGAGCGGCAATGTTCGATCCATTACTTAGTAGTAACACCGGAGTAAGTTGTGTATCGTTTCAAGTATTCCTCAGATCTGGTCTCGTGAAAATAAAAGGTGAAATTTCGGGGCAAACCAACAACGATGTGTCATGTTCGGCAAAAATCGTAAAATCACCCCCAATTCGGCGAAGAAAATATCTCCCCCTTTCCAATCGCCATTTACTGCGACTTACCAAAGCTCAATCACTTCCGAGATTGCTCGGAGCGAAAGTTGTACCAGCAGTCAGTTTCTTTTTTTTTATGGCCGGGAATTGAAAAAAAAAAATTCGTCCCGAAATGTGACATTAAAGCGTCCGACCGCTTACATTATATTAAGTAAGATCGGTAAATCGATTAGGAAATTTGACCGCGTTATTCGCCCCTGTTGGAACGTTAGTTTCCAAAAAAATGGCGCAGTGCAAAGAGGCGTCTTCCGTGTGGCGCCTGTTACTGACGACGCACCGCTACTGAAGACGGCGAAACGGCGAGAGGAAGAACTCGAGGTCCAACTCTTCAGTTGTCATTTCTGCTCAATACCCGTCCCTATTCCTGAATTCCCTCCCCAACCACCCCCACCCCCCCCCTTTTAACCCCGGGTTCGGTTTTCTAGGAAATATCCGTCCGGACGAAGCTATCGGTCAGATAGGGGAGATAGCGGAACAGTGGGAATATTCCCTCTCTGTGCTATTGTTGTTTATGAGAGAGAGAGAGAGAGAGAGAGAGGGAGTGGCCCTTATCTGCAGGGGCCGAAGACCGCGCCCTAGACCCTTCAAAACCGAAGGCCTATTCCATTATTTCCGTCAGCCCTGCAGCCCTTAGCGGTCAACATTTTTTGGGGCATTCCGTCTTCAATTTAACGACGGAATTTTCACCTTTAACAGTCGTTTTTTTAACGGTTTCAATCGATTTTTTGATATTATAAAATATCCCGAACAACTACAGACCGGTTTCCTAAGAAGGTTTTTTTTTTTTAATTCTCCCCATACCCGACTCAAAAGAATCGACTTGAACAGAAAATTCGGACTCTTAAGGCCGTTACTTAGAATGGACAACATACAAAGCGGCATAGAGCTATGTGGAGGTTCCACCGAGATATCCAACATCGCTCGCATCCAGAGATTTAGTCCAAAAGTCCTTTGCAACGTCCTCAATGCTCCCCCCACGGTATGTTTCTAACCGCACAATCCACCATGACCTCAACATACCCCGACAGTCGACGAAGTCGCGAAATCCCGGTTCCCGAAATTCCACTCCCGCCTTTCTCCTCATCCCTAATCAACTCGTTCAGCCCCTTTTCTCAAAAAAAAAAAAAATTAGATTTCCTCATGGGACTTAAGAGATTCGTATACATTTCGGTCCTCTATCCCATCCGGATTGTCTGTTCTTTGGGCAATACATAATGCGAAACGGTCAGCGATAACGATATACGGAGTGGTCCAAAAAAATGTATCCACCGTTTAAAAGTCCATAACTTGCAAACTAATTGACTGAGTTGTGTCTCATTTTTGGTGAAAGTGTAGCTTAAAGTCCGACTTGAAGATATATACAGCTGTAGGTGTTCGAAATGGTCACCATTATTAACATCCACACACAAAACGATGCCGCAAGGTACAACTGACAACAGAACACTGACTATCCGACGACTGTGTCAACTGACAAAACGAAACAAAGCAATACAACGTATTGTATGGCGATTGGCGGAACTACAAACTGTAACACTACCAAGAATGAGATAACTCCGTCAATTAGTTTGCAAGTTGTGGACTTTTAAACGGTGGATACATTTTTTCGGACCACTCTCTATACAGCGTAATATCTCGAGTGGTGAAAAAACGCGCTTCGAGAAAGGTCTAGAACGGGGGTTCTCAACCCCAAACGAAAGCTCAAGCTCGTACAGAAATTAGGGGTTGTGGGGTTTTTTTTTGCGACAAAACTCAAATATGCCCATAACTAAGAATAAAGTAAAAAAAAAAATACGCGAATGGAATATTTGTTATCCGCAGTTGGCGAAAGAAGCATTGCAGTTTTATACCTCTACCATTTGATATACATGTTTTGTGGTCTGCGAGGGGTTGGAATATACTGTAGGTTCGTGAAGTTTCTGTCTCCTCTCGCTGGGGTTCGGTCTTTCGCTAGACCGGTTTGTCGGCCGCTCGCCATCTTCAGTAGCGCTGTGCTACTGTCACTTTGGATGTTTTTCAGGGGGGCATCCTCACTGCCCGCTGCCGAAAACGGTCTAGCAAAAGACCAGACCGGCGAGAGGAGACAGAAATTTCACGAACCTAAACCCTACCATTTGCCCCACTACCTGCTTGTGTGAAATTGGGAAAACTAAAACGAGAAATAGCTTCACAAAAATGTATTTTCTGGGGTGCGGAACCACACTTTTCATCGGCCACTTGAAAATGTTAACAAAACACCGGTCTAGAATGACCAGAAGGGAGGGGGACTGGCGAAACAGGGAATCGTACCGCACCGTGATCGTTTTTCAGTTGTACAGACCTGTTTTATTGTACCGTTGTCGCGGAACCTTCGTGAAAAATAATAACTTCCGATTGCGCGAGGTTTCTAGAGAGAGACTGTTGGCCCGAGGTTGGTCCCCCGGGGCAATGGCTAGGACCCCGGTGTCGATGACCCCGGCACAGAGAGAGAGAGAGAGAGAGAGAGAGAGAGAGAGAGAGAGAGAGAGAGAGAGAGAGAGAGAGAGAGAGGGAGAGAGAACACACTCGCCCCTTTAGATCTTCACCTCGTAATACAACATTTTAGCGACGCGTTTTCCCAACTATTTTCACATTTTTCCACGCTATTTCTCCGATAGGAAACTCCGAAAAAAAAAATTTGTTCGAAAAAAAATTATAGGCCGCGTAATAAAGAAACGCGTCGCCAACCAAAAACCGAGTTTTGATATGGTCGGATGTAAATTTCCGTATGGAAAATTTAAATTCTGAACTTTGCATTTGAATTCGGCGGACTGGACGGGATCAGAATTGTGACTGCGACTCGAATAGCTAAAGTCTATAATAATCACTGTAGAATACTGTAGGTTCGTGGTGTTCTCCTCTCGACGGGGTTTCGGCCGCTCGCCATCTTCAGTAGCACATTCACTCGTACTCCGACCGTACTCGTACCGCATATTGTTTTGTAACTCCCGTTGCGCAGCGAAAGTAACGCAGTGCAGTGAGGACGCGCCAAGTGCAAAGTGCCGACAGCGACCAACGACCGAAACCGGTCTAGCAAAAGACCGGAACACCGGGCGAGAGAACGACCCGCAGACCACGAAACAGGTATATTAAACTAATCGCCGTACAACTTTCGGAATAGTCTTAGAGCGTATATATATATACTCGGAATATTTAAAAATATACAGATAGAAATGTTGTACGCGTGTTGTAGCGCCGTCAGATCGGGATCTAGTGCCGAAAGGGCATTCTGGCGTCGTGCCCGAATATTATTTTGAATCCGATCGAAGAGAGTTGGCAGGAGTCGTCGCCGTCGGGCACACGGGGTTCGAGTGTTCAACTTTCGGCGACAAGTGCCCACACGGTGCTTGGACAGGCGGAAAATCCTAACGCTTAGCCCACCCCCCACCCGGCGGTATTTTAAATATAATCGCCTCGTATATTAATAAATGAATGCTCGGCTGGAGTGAAGGTGGCCTCCAGGAGCCGTTGAGCGGAGGAGGAAGGTCGATCGCATTTCTAGACCAGAAGAGAACACAACATGTCGCGGCCGCAACATTCTTTCACCGATTCAACGTCTCTCATAGTAAACCCCGGGTTTTTTTTTTTCTTTTTATTCCGCATTTATTTCTCCGCGAGAACCGAGGCTCCAGTCCGGCTGGAATCATACTCGAGAGACAGTTATCTAACAGTCGTTCGATCAACAATCTTAAAATAGTTTAGAATACCTGTTTCGCGGTCTGCCAACGGTTGGAATACCTCCCGCCAGACCGGTTTCGGCCGCTCGCCGTCTTCAGTAGTCACTTCGGAAGTTGTTCTGGGGGCCTTCCTCACAGCACTGTCACTTCTTGCACTGCCAACAGTCATCACTCGAGAGATAGCGGTCGTAATTTTTAACCGTTTTTTTTCTTCTATTGTACAATCTTAGACAGTTTAGAATACCTGTTTTGCGGTCTGCGAACGGTTGGAACACCTCCCGCCGGTCTGGCGGAAGGCCACTCGCCGTCTTCAGTAGTCACTTCGGAAGTTGTTCTGGGTTGTTCATCCTCACAGCACTGTCACTTGCACTGCCAAGAATCAGTTTTTTCTTCTTCTATTGTACAATCTTAGACAGTTTAGAATACCTGTTTTGCGGTCTGCGAACGGTTGGAACACCTCCGCCGGTCTGGCGGAAGGCCGCTCGACGTCTTCAGTAGTCACTTCGGAAGTTGTTCTGGGTTGTTCATCCTCACAGCACTGTCACTTGCACTGCCAAGAATCATCACTCTTTTAACCGTTTTTTTTTTCTTCTATTGTACAATCTTAGACAGTTTACAATACCTGTTTTGTAGTCCGAGTTCCTCGCGTCTCCCCTCTCGCCGGTTTCGGCCGCTCGCCGTCTTCAGTCGCGGCGTCAGCCACTTTGGAACTGTCACTTGTTGCACTGTCACGAATCATCACTCGAGAGATAGCCGGGGCAGCTATTTATTTTTAACTTTCTTATTTCTACTGTAGAAGAATCTCGTAGAACGTTATATTGGACATCCAGAAGCTGGAATTCGTCCAGCGAATATATTTAATGTATTTGAACGTCAATACAAATTTGCGACCGATATTATCGCTGATACTGTTGATTTATTGAAATGTGTCGACGAATCGTTCGGACCGATGTAAAACTACGACAGGCCGAAACCCGGTTTCGGCTTTCCGCCGTCCTCAGTAGCGATACGGTCCGCTGTCTAACTCGCCGTATAAAATTGCGCGGAATGAGCCGACTTATCCCGTCCTCGCCGCAGTATGTAAAAAACCTGCTGTGGATACTTTCGAATAACCCTAATACTCTCGAATACTCTCGGATACTCTCGAATACTCTCGAATACTCTCGAATACTCTCGAATACTCTCGAATACTCTCGAATACTCTCGAATACTCTCGAATACTCTCGAATACTCTCGAATACCATGAGCAAAAGATGACCTTTTTCAATAGAAATTTAAGATTTGAATCTCCGAAACCTTTAGCGAATAATTTGAAAAAAAAAAAGAAATATTCCGCGATTTATATTTTCAATAATCATTTAAGCCCATAAATACAGTTATGATTCTTTTTTCTTTTAACCTAATTGCTGAGATATTTCTTCTCCTTTCACCCCAGCCCAGCGGCCTGGACATGGCCTAGGTCTGGCTCCTGGAGCACAAAGTGATTTACGCTGTCGGGATTTTTTTCTGGGATTGTATAAAATATATATATATATTTCGAAAAAAAAATTATCCCCGGCGTATTTCTAGCCGTTTTTCTTCGCTCCTCATTCTCTTAATTGTGGATCAGAGACCGCGACGGTTATGTATAAAATTCGTACGCGCCTCTCTCTGTCAGTCAGACGGTGCGCGATTACGCTGACGCTCGTACGCATTTACACACATACACAGAAATCCTTGGGTGTACGGATACACACAGACAGACAGACACACAGACAGACACACAGGGATACAGACGAGGCCCACACTCAATGCCAACTACAAGAGCACGGGCTAAATGTCCTCTAGACTAAGGCCTCTCACTCCCTCCACAACAACGGGCCGCAGCCTGTGTAACCTTCTGTATCCGTACACTGTTGTAAAAATATCAGAATTTTTCTTGCCGGCCTCTATTTTTCAGCGCGTAAAACACTGGATTTTTTTTTCACTACATTTTTTGAAAACGTCGATTTTCGAATTCCTCAAAGCGGATCCCCCACATCTTTACCCCCCCATCCCCGGTAGTAATTACAGCCCTTTAAAAACAGTCTAGAATGAGCGTTGTCAGTTGCGACAGACCGTCGCGTCCGATCTCGAACTACCGACTGAATTTTATAATTAAAATTAGAAAAAAAACGCATTCGCGTAATGACAGAATTCGACCGGCCTACCGACTGCGGCGAGAAACCGAAATAAATCTAAAAGCTCGAGTCGGAGGAGGAGGGGTGGGAGGGGTGGACGTAAGAAAAAAAAATCAATCCGAGATTATTCTCGGAAATAAAATGAGATTTTGTCCGTAAATATTTTACTCCAACACATCGCTCCCCGCGCAGTTCGGAAAGCCGAACTGATTTCCATCGAACACTCTGAAAAATAGGTATTTCGAACGACGTGAGCGAACGATTCGAATTTCCGGGTAAAATACCGGGGTTCTGTCGTCAAAATATCCCGACTCAATTTCGGTTAATTTGCGGGAAATCGAAATCGGTCTGGTTTTCGTTAAGAGAACGCGTTTGGAGGAAGGAAATGTCGATGGGGGAAGAAAAATTGATTCGCTTCGCGATTTATCTGAAAATATCTTTTTCAAATCGTACTCACGAATACTCTCGGATAGTCAATTATTCACAATTTTCAAAACTGGAATTCCTCACAAAAATTAATACAAATTTTTGCGACCGATATTATCGCTGATACTGTTGATTTATTGAACTGTGTCGACGAATCGTTCGGACCGCTGTAAAAGTACGACAGAACGAAACCGGTTTCGGCTTTCCGCCGTCCTCAGTAGTGATACGGTCTGCTGTCTAACTCGCCGTATAAAATTCGCGTAGAATGAGCCGACTTATCCCGTTCTCGCCGCAGTATGTAACAAACCTGCTGTGGATACTCTCGAATAACCCTAATACTCCCAAATACTCTTGAATATCCTTAATATTCTCGAATAAACCTAATACTCTCGAATACACCTAATACTCTCAAATACCCCTAATACTCTCAAATACTCTCGGATACTTTCAATACTCTCGGATACTCTCGAATACCCCTAATACTCTCGGATACTCTCGAATACCCCTAATACTCTCGGATACTCTCGAATACCCTTAATACTCTCGGATACTCTCGGATACCCTTAATGCTCTCGGATACTCTCGAATACCTAATACTCTCGGATACTCTCGAATACCCTTAATACTCTCGGATACTCTCGAATACCCCTAATACTCTCGGATACTCTCGAATACCCTTAATACTCTCGGATACTCTCGAATACTCTCGGATACCCTTAATACTCTCGGATACTCTCGAATACTCTCGGATACTCTCGAATACTCTCGGATACCCTTAATGCTCTCGGATACTCTCGAATACCCCTAATACTCTCGGATACTCTCGAATACCCCTAATACTCTCAAATACTCTCCAATACCCTAATACTCTCGAACACTCTCGGATACTCTAGAACACCCATAATACTCTCGAATACTCTCGGATACTCTCAATAATCTCCCAGTCGTCTCGTACCACGACACGTCAGCGTAGGGAACCGACCACTCTCTGTCTCTCTCTCTCTCTCTCTCTGATATAGTTAACGGTACGTGACCCAAAATGAAAATAAGATGGGCCCTAATCGTCCCGAACCGCTCGTGAAACGTCGAATTGGGACCTTAAAATAATAAAACGCCAATATAACAAAAAAAAAAAAATGGTTTTGCGCGGTTGACCGCCGGGGTGGTTGTGGGGGTGTGGTGGTGGGGGGGGCGGGGTGGCGCGTGCCCAATCTGTACTTTACATAGGCCGTTAGCCTTTCGTCCGCCACCTCCCTCTCTCTCTCTCTCTCTCTCTCTCTCTCTCTCTCTATTATAAATCGCTTTCAACAGTGACCCGGGCGAAAATAATACGGGAAATTCGAATAATGTTTCGGAACAGAACGGCCACCGGGAGTACATAACGCCAGAGTTATTTTCGGCGTGAAGGGAAATTACAAGTCCTGACGAGGGATGTAGCCGTAAAAGGCCCTCTGAGGCTGTAAAAAAATACACTTACACCCACTTCCGACTTACAGATTTCAGATCACTCCCAACAATATAATTTGTCCTACAAAAACCGGAGACAGCTATAAATCTTCGAGCAGAACGTATATAGGTATTACGTAATTCTTCTTTGACGGCGGTATCCTACTGACGATGGCGCGAAGCCAAAACGCGTCTAGTTTTAAAGAATATACGAGGATGAAAAGGGCAATAGTGATGATATTTTCGTTCTTCTTATTCCTTTTTCTTTTGAGAAGGCTTCCTGAAAACTGACCTTCTCCATCTGTCGTTCTCTGTCCCCCCTCCTGTTTTCTCTCTATCATTTCCTCTCTCTCTCCCTCCTCTCTCTCTCTCTCTCTTCTCCTTCTCTCTCTCTCTTGGTGTTGTTCCATCCTTGACGTTCCATTATAAGCTGCAGTCGAGAGTTGCCCGCGAGCCGCCCGGTCGAAGGCCTTCCTGGTGGGGCGCTACGTTCAGCCTCCTCCCTCCCCCACCCCGCCCCCCCACCCCCCAACCCACAGCCTAGCCGAGACCTCGCCGCTCGAGGATATACTTAAAACTCGTATTTATATCTTGTAAAGCACTCGTGTGCACGAAATTTCAACTCAGCGGACGGACCGAATTTCCTTCCCCCCCCCCAAAAAAAAAATTATCACATTTTAAAATTATATCACTGTTATAAATCTGAGAAGTCAGCAGCCGAGCAAGATGGCCTGAAGTTTTACAAAAATATCTCATTCAATAATTGTCAGTTCCGCTTCTGAGCGGAACCTGCTAAATCGCTGACTGTAAAAGTTGTATCGACGATTTGGCCATCAAATAGAAATAGAACCGGTCTATTGTCTAGATTTTAACTGTAGCCCCATTTTCGCGACTATCCACAACCTCGTTTCTCGGAATTGTTTGTCGCCTCGCTAGATGTTTCAAGACGTGTCAAGAGTTCAGGGCGAAATGAATGAGAGATATTGGTTTCACCTTGGTTTTTGGACGCGGTGGTGAGGGGGGGGGTGGGTCCCGTCCTCGTTCGTTTATTAATATACAGATACGTAAAAAGTTGGTATCAGACGGGCGAATATGTTGGGAATACTACTGAGTTAGAAAGAGATAGAGAAAGGGATTGAGCGTTGTTCCGATTGAGCGATAAACCATTGACTCGGCTACGGTTTCTGCCCCCCGCGCGACGCTTTTCCTAGAGAGGCGTCCTTCCGATTTGAAAAAATAAATTGGATTTCCTTCGGTAATCGGGGCCAAAGTCGGTCGGTTTTGAGGGGGCATTGTCCGGTCGACTGTGGACCGGAGAACTTGAAACAAAGAAAAGTCTCTTTGTTGCAACTTCAGGGGCGTAAAGTTTCCCGAACCCCCCCCCAACCCCGGTAAAAGGTACAGAAACGTCCGCGTACCCCGTCAAGGGCTACGTGCCTCGCATGACAAGCGGAGTGCGGGGCGGATTGGCGGGAGAGGAGCTTTTGATAGGCTTTTCTCGCTCGTCGTCTCATTAATAATGCAAAACATTCCATATCGTACCGTAAACCTTGGCTACTTAAAACGCCGCCGACGACAAAACGAGGCAAGGTCGTACCGGCAGTTTTCAAACGGAAAAAAAAACAAAAAGTCGGACAGTTTCGGTTTTCAAGTTAAACAGCGACAACGAATCGGTCATTTCGGCAGCTGCAGTGGACAAATTTGAAATTCCCTATTCGAAAACTGCAAGTTCCAAATAAGCCCCGGAGGAAAGGGCAAACGTCAGCGACGCTCAGAACGATAGTTACAGTAATAAAAATCCTAGAACTAAATCATAAAATTACCGGACTTGAATTGGTTGACTTATATTTGCTGCTTCGTCTGGAAAGAACGGATTTGCGATTGAATTCAATTTCTGGGATTCCGTTAAAGCTGGGCCCTATTATTTTCTAATATCGGCATATCGTATATTCGTATTATCACAATCAGTTTGTTTTGGTCATGCCGCGGCGGCCGGACGCCGTCATGTTTGTCACGACTGTTGTTGTATTTCGTCGTAACCGAAGTTTACTCTCGCGGCGACGGAATGTGTTGTTTATTCCAGAAACCTCCGATAGCGCATAACACGGGGCGTGAAAATATTGACCGATTTACAGGCCGATTATTCAAATTATCGGTTGTTTTGTGGAGGTCATTAAAAAAAAAAAAATTTAATATCCCCTGCGGATTCAATGGGGTGGTTGGCGATGAATCGTGGATAGAAGTTTCGATCGAGAGTGGAACTCTGCAAAGGTTTTAATCGATTCGTGAATATTTCACTTCGCCATCGTAACAATTCAAGTGGATATTTTCAAGTTTTATTTTTCCA
Organism: Lethocerus indicus; assembly: GCA_019843655.1. Classification (NCBI taxonomy): domain Eukaryota; kingdom Metazoa; phylum Arthropoda; class Insecta; order Hemiptera; family Belostomatidae; genus Lethocerus; species Lethocerus indicus. Next base: position 18,705,478 of record JACDQD010000011.1, read on the forward strand.
AGCAGAGGGAAGAGTTGTGGAAGTGAATTGTAACCGGTTACGGGTTGATTTTGCCCGCTCGTTTTGGCGTCCAACGGCCGAGGGGAAAGTGCAGACTTTCTCTTTGCCCGCCGAGTGAAAGTACTTCTCGGATCCCGCTCGAGCTTACCCGCCCGGCCGGCTAAGTCCCCCACCCCACCCCCGATCGTGACTTAGCTAAGTTACGCAAAGCCCCCCCTCCCTCCATCCGCGTAACGCGGGCGAAAATCCGCTCCGTTAAAGTAATTTCTTCTTTTTTTTCTTTCCCGATCGGGTAGGAAAAACTTTCTTTCCACCGCTGCGACATTTCCTACGGAAGATTCGCTACTTCCTGTATGACATTAAAAGGGCGAATTCTTGAGAAATGATTGTTTTAAAAACGCGACATTCACATTCTGTACGGGGGGGGATAGGTTCCGGATTTTCCATCGGCCGAATACAGGAATAATACAGTGATTCACTTCGCGGTGAGTCATGTCAGTTACGGCGAGTGTAAACTATTGCACAACCGTGTTTCTGAATATCGCCTTTTTTTTTTTTTTATATATACCTGTTTTGTGGTCTCCGATGGGTTGGAATATACTGTAGGTTCGCGATGTTTCTGTCTCCTCTCGCCGCTGTCCGGTCTTTCGCCAGACCGGTCTTCAGTAGCGGCGTTAAGTCAACTGACAGTGACATAGACACAACACAAAACGACAAACTGACAACCGCCGAAAGTGACAGTGGGCAGTGAGGATGCCCCCAAAAAACGTCCAAAGTGCTAACAGTGACAGTAACGCAGCGCTACTGAAGATGGCGAGCGGCCGACAAACCGGTCTAGCGAAAGACCGAACCGCAGCGAGAGGAGACAGAAACATCACGAACCCACAGTATCGCTTTTTTTTCTATTCAAAATTTTGCTTTCCTCAGTCGGGAACCGAAGAAGAAGCCTTCTGGACATAATTTCACTTAAAAAAATTGATTTTATTGCTAATATAAACGTTTATCGGCCCATTATTATGTATGCCACTGCGCTATAAAACTTTTAGTGTTCCGGTTTTATTACAGTCAAATATAATATTTAATGCAAATTCCGTCCGGTCTCGGATCCAACGGGGGAGGGAGGAGGAGGGGCGCCTTGTTTTAAGACGAAAAATTATTGTACGTTTTAATTACGGTAATTTGAAAAAAAAAAAGAAAAAAGCTGCCTCGTCACTGGGAACACTTTCGTCCGCGCAGTGAAAACGGAGCGGGCTGGGTGAAGTCATGCCACAGCAGTGTTATGCGCACTTTCACCGAAAACGAGATCAAAATATAAAAAAAAAAAAAAACAGAGGGAGGGAGGGAACGGTTCGCCGATTCAGCTTCACTTTTCGCGGCCGGTCGCCATTTTTTCTTTCCCACATCGCTTTCATCAATCCGCCCCCCGCCACCCGAAAATCAACTTTCGGGAACACTCTCTTAATTGTAGGCCTCTTAGAGAAAACTCGCCGAATTAATACTGAAAAAAACAGAAACAATATCCCCGGATTTATTAGGCCAATTCAAATGTTCGATTCAACGGGAAATTTCGCCCCTACAACTCTCAGAAGTTATACCTCCTGAACTCTGAAAGAGTTCTTCGGGTCAAAGATCCGATTGTGTAATTTATACATATTTTTTTTAATGATTTGAAACGGCGCAAAATATCTGATAATATAGAATCCTAAGTATTTTTTTTTTTTTTAGTTATTTGTGTTTATTCAGGGCGCAAGTAAGTATCCGTATTGCATACCGTAGATTTCGTGTGTCTTTTGCCAGACCGGTTTCGGCCGCTCGCCACCCTCAGTCGGGGTTGAATGTTGTTTCGGGGGGGGGACATCCTCCTCCTAGTAGTCATCCTCCGACGAAATCCGAACTCCTATAGAATCAAAGGGGGAAAAAACAGGTTCAATTTAGACTATTTCCAATCACCGAGAGTTCTCCGACGACGAGTCTCCCTTTGAGGGAAATTGCACGAAAATTATCCGAGTCCCGGACCGATTTTGGGTAGGCCAAAATCCAGTAACGGATTATAGACCTAGCGACGGTAATGATGATATTATTTGCTCCCGGAAGAGAGAGAGAGAGAGAGAGAGAAGCGAAAAAGAAAATCGTCCGAGCGTACGTTAAAATATCGTCAGACGGGAGAGAGCTTTCACCTGGAAGGGGCGGCCATATATTTTGTAATAAACCATTTTCGGCTTTCGCGGTTTCACCTGTCCCACGTTCTTCGTACGAATACATCTTTTCGGACAAAGACTGATAATCGTCCGCTTCCGACTATTAACATTTCCAATTTTCGATTGGTATATTGTTAAAGTAGTAATAAATTTTTTTTCAGTATTGTACTCACACGGCAAGAGTAGAAGTTTCGGTTTAAAAAAAACCGATTTCTCTCGAAAAAAACGGGGGGGCCTAAAATGAAGAGGCGTTCAATGGAGGATTTTAAACGCAAAGTTTTGAATTGCTGTACAGAAGTCGGCCCTAAAACCGGGAGTTTAACGACAGCCAAGCGGTCGACAATTAGCGCCGTGGACGGGCGCTAATGGCCGACTTGTAAGGGCCCGGCGTACGGCGGGTCGTACGCTAATTGTCGCTGACGGGGGGGGCGGGAATAAGGAAGAGAAAAACAGGAAAACGGGCCCTAACGCCGGGCAGGGATTTCCCTCGACAATGGGCCACTGAGTGGGAAAATCGAGAGGGCGGGAAAACGGGAAAACGTCTTCGACGTCAAAGTACCAGAAAATGAACCGGCCGCAGTTAGAAGTTTTCGAAACGTCGGCGGGGTGCAACCCCCGCGGTTCGGGATATGTTTCCGAATAGAGGAAAAATCCCGGAACAGCTCAACAATATATATAATCGATGGTAGCGAACCCGTTGACTAACTCCTGTATAAGATTTGGGAAACTTTTCATGTTAACCGAGTTTGGGTCTTTTATGAAATTTTTTCGGTTTTAAAAAAATCATCCAATGTTCGTTCGAACCCCCCCCCGCTCTATAGTTGCACAGAAAATCCTACTCAATTACCGTAGATTTCTGGAGTTTCTGTCTTTCGCTAGACCGGTTTCGGCGACAAGCTACGGTATTCCGACCCCACAGTTGCAGACCACAAAAACAGTTACTGTAAACCCGTTTAATTAAGTCCTATACTTCGTATTGAAGCTGCACACGATTCGACACCGCGGAAGATTCACACCGGTCCAGGTCGGTAGGATTTGACGATGCTGAATAGGAAAAACTGTCTGGATTTTTCTAGCGATTAAACGGTCCCATAAAAACAGGATGTATTTATTATTCCTACCGCCAGTAGGAAGTTGTTAGGAGTTGGACGACGGTGCCGCAGTCGTCGGTTCGGCCAGCAAAAATGAAATATTCATTCCATCAAATAATTGCTTCCTCTTTAATCCTATAAATAGTTTATAAATGTGTTTCACTTTTCTTTTTTTTTTATCGCAACTTCCCCCCTTCAAACGAGCCCCAATCGACTGCCATTAGGGGGGGAGATTCATCACGGGAGAAAGTCCGCCTCCGTGAAAATGACACGGGCCATTAACCTCACATCACTCGACCATGTATAACATTATATATACATATACCCCGCGGTATATATTTACACTGTTAATTACGATTCAAGCCCCTTCGCAATATGTCCTTTCCGTTTCTGAAGCCGACTATCATATTTAAATATTGAATAGTAACTGAAAATGAATATTTCGCGCTGTGTTATTGTCTCCAGCCTACTGTACACGACAGTGCTCGTTAATCGGACTTTAAATATTTCCGATAAGACGATGAAATTCGACCGGAATTCGACAGTTTAACGGCTATTTCCTTATCGGAGCCGCGCGAAAGGGAATTTCAGGGGTTTGGCTGCGGGCTCGGATGAAAGAGAAAACTCTGAACATTGCGCCGATTTCGTGAGAAAGTTTTTTTTATAGAAAGAGAAAGACGGACGGTGGAAGAGGCGGCGAATTCGCCCACACAATGCGTCCCATAGTCATTTCTGGCTTCGGACCGCTTTTGACTATATCTCAAAAAAAAAAAGGGGGATGTTGTAGCTGATATATTCTGTAGACAATAAAACAGGAAAAGAACTGCATCAATACGAAATTATATACAGGAATACATGTTTTGTGGTCTGCCGGGGGGGGTGAATAAAACCGGTCTAGCGAAAGAACATACCGGCGAGAGGAGACAGGATTTTTCTCTTTTGGGTTGGCAAAAAAAAAAAACAACTCTATCGATTATTCTATATTGGGCCAAGGGCGTATACGGGTCCTGGTAAATAATAATAATTTTTTAATTTTAAATTTAAATTTTCCCAACCGATTCTAGAAAAGCGTTTCTGCCGAAGCGGACACGCTCCCAATAGCCGGGTCTAAATTTATCTGTCCTTTTTTTTTTTTTGTTCAACGCGCATTTCGCCATGTTGACAACTACTCATCTTTTAGTACAAAAAAAAACGGCAAAAACTCTCGATATCTCGTCGAGTTTTTTTCCCTCTCGGTCAAAATAAAACGGCCCTGGGAGTCGAAAACCCGCGCGCGTCCCTAAACTTTTGACACCGCCAACATTGAGATTAATCAAAAGTTTCCATCTCCGGCCTAGGATCATATCTGTCATTGTGCTGTACAAATAAGAAATATAAATTTGTTTTAAGCGGGGTTATTTGGGAGGTCGAGCAGAACTCAGCCTTCTTCGACTAACTGTGGGGATTAGTAAAAGTGCGTAATTATGCTTTGCTTTCAACGTATTCTATACAGTGTCTTGTCCAAGCCATTCTACGATTTATGCGCAGATTCGGGTTTTAATTTTTTTTTTTCGAACGATTTCGTCGAGTTAAATCGCAATTTCGGATACTTAGAAAGCGGTTCGTGGATCTATTAGACTATTCAAAAATTGAAAGCAGCGAGAGTTATAGAGTCGACGATTACCGTCGCCACCATGCTCCAGGGGAGCATAAAGAGTTTGATTATCACTCGAATTAATTTCGCCCGAAAATTATTTCAACCCGAACTATGAAAGTCCGAGAGTTTCCAGTAGAATTGGCAGTAATCAATCTAAAGAAATTTATAGGGAACAAGATATTCATTTCATACGCAGTAATGCTCGAATTAGAAGGATTATTTTAGGACCTAGCCTCACTACATGCGGTTTTTAGCGGAGCATATCTAGGCTTCAGTTTCGCAGGAAGACGTCTTTTATTCTATAAAACTGTTTTATAGGGAGAAGGCTTCGGCGTTCAAGGTGGTCCAGGAAGGGTACATTTCAATTAATTCCAGTGGTTTTCTCTCAAATTTAGAATTCGCCTAGAAACAGTTCCCAGTTCGAAAATATAAAAAAAAAGCGTCTCCCACAAAAGAAAACTAAATGCGTACCCTTTTATTAACAGAATTTATGTAGGAATAAAAAAAAAAGAATTAGCTCCGTACATGCGTATTTCTCGACGGTCTCTCTCTCTCTCAGTCGAGAACGGATATGAGCGCCACGTGTTCGCCCCTCATCAGCATCTGTGAGACGTGTCGTTCGCACTTCTCGGTCCTCCTGTCCAATTTGGTGACCAGAATCTTCGGCGCCCTCAACCTCCTCTCAGACGCCCCGGGACGCCGCATCGGAGGACCTGGAAACAGAGCACGACACGCAATCGTCAACTGGGAACGAAAATATACAGAGTTCGGAACTCTACTGGTCTAAAAATTCGAGGCCGCACAGAATATTTTTTTTCAACTTTTTATTTTCACACTTCCGACGTGTCCGTACGGAAAGTTTGGCGTTAATAGAAGTGGGGCATCGTCTCAAATTTGCAATTCATTATTTCGTTTCCAGGATTACTGTCGGAAAGTGTACACTTATAGGTAAAATCGGAGTACTCTAGGATTGTTTTGAACGTTTATAAACTATGAAACCGTGACGCTGCGAAATGAATTTTTCTACGTGCCCAATCGCTGAGAAATATAAAATAATATCTGCCTATCTGTAGATAACGAGGTAGGTATTATTGAGGTGTTTCTCACTCTTCGACCTCTAGGAATATCGTCACTAGTGGACTGACCGCTCTGGATTTTTTTTTTTGGTATATGCGGACTATAGAATCCGAAGAGTTTCTTCGAGACTGATATTTTTAGTCCGTAACTGGTGGGCTGCTGTTCGATTTTTGGATAAAACGTGAAAATTTTGGCATAAATCGGCTAATACTACTTTCTAATTATTAAATATTAAAATTATTTAAAGCGAAATTACAGTTTTCTTTCACCGTAAGTAGTACAAAGAGTGGACCGTTTGCCCTCTCTCTTCCTCCGCCCCCCCCGCCCCCTGCACACGTCACGCTCTATCGCTTCCTATCCCGAGCCCACTTTCACTGTTAAGTCCGCGGACTTTATTTCACTGAACAACTTTCAGCGTTGCCGAACAGACTTGCGCTTTCTTCAGCGCTCGCAACACAGCACTTTGTGCTGTTGTGTCGGGAGGCCGGCCATTGTCTTCCCGCTGTAATCAAGCTGTGTTGCATAAGCGAGAGTAAGAAGCTCTCCTCTTGTCTGTTCCGTTTACATATAAGTTATTAAACAAACAAAAAAAAATACGTTCATACGTCCGAACGTGAAACAAAACGAAATTTCGCCATTTATATCCCCCCGAGTACAAGTTGGCGGACGGAAGGAACAATCGATGGAATATTCGAACAATGCACTTGTGCGCAATTCCAGGGTTTAAAAAATTTAGAATCTGTCTCAACAATCGTTCAATATAATTAAAATCAAAAGATCCGCGCTAATTACAATGTCCTCCTCCACGGGCAACAAACCAAAGTGCTATGATATAAAATTACCTGAAAAAAATATCTCCTATGCTACTCGGAGATATTTTATTCCGTCACAATTACAATATTACAGTTATATTCAGTGATATGCTAGCACTTGCATATCCACTGCTCCAGTCCTCAGTGTGATTGTCAGGAAATCACTATAGGCGGAGGTAGTCGGGTTTGAACGGAAGGATTTAGGGGATGTTCGGCATCAAAAGAATGGGGGGTAAATTTTCTCCGGTAAGATAAGTTACAGTTCAGTTATGGAAGGGAAGTGCTTAACAGTTTGAATAATGCCAATAAAGACTTACGAGTGTACGGCTGGGTACTTTAAGATTCCGTCCGGTTTTAAGTCCCCCACCCAACAACCCCCACCCCACCACCACACAAGCCCGTCAAGTTATAACTGGGGTCGTAATCGTGACGCGGGATTGGCGAAGCAAGAACGAAATGGGAAAAAGAAAAAAAAAAAAAAAAAAGCGGCTTCAGAGAGTGAAAGATATATATCAGTGAAAGCACAATGGCCCGGCAGCGGTGAGCGGCTGGGGCCTCTGTCCGTCGACTTTCACTTCGCGGCAAAATCGACAAAATACAGACTGCCCCGTCGGGAGGAAAATAATAAAAGACAATTACCGTTAATAAAATTCAATTTAAAAAATTGAAACCGAAAAATTTAAATTTCCTCGATGGTCAATAGACACTTGGTCGGCCACCCTGTTACAAACACGGTCGGCAATGTTTCGGCGTTCCGTACAGCTAAAATAGTCGTTTATTTTATTTATCAATAAAATTCAATTTTTTACAGTCGAAAATTTGTTAAGGAAAATAATGTCTCGGAAACTCCGTTTGTCGCAAACAAATTTCACTCCCCAATCACCCGTCCAATCGTCCAGAACCCTAAAAAAATGTCAGTAAAAGCGGAAAATACAGTGGGTATTGTACACTCGTTATTGGCGCTACTCGAACATCAATTTCGCTTATTATGTAATTTACAGTTGGACAAAATAAAACACGGAATACATCCACCCACTACGGTCCTGTTTAGCCCGGAAATTGTATACCCGCTGGACAAGTCTAAGAGCTTAAGCCCCTTTTTATATATAACCCGGATTAATTTCGGTACTGATGCGGCAGGGGGATAAATTTATAAAAATATATTTATTGAAAGGGATCGCGTTCAGAAACGCCCCACCGCTCAGAAACTCATCGCCGGCCAAAATCTCGATTTACTTTCTCTCCGCATTCAGAGAAAGTAGCGGTTTTTTTTTTTTAGAGTTTAAAAATACCGCTTATTTTTACGAGCGCCAAACGAGTTTCGAATACGCGATCGACGGGCAAATAACTTGTACAGTTGCCATTTTATATATATATATATATCTTATAATCGTAATACTTCAACACTAATGTAGTTATGGCCCGCGGAATGCAAGTAAAACTCAGTGTACACTTTTCGATTTTAGTATGCACATTTACAGGTTTTGAATACGCGCGCCGGTTTCGGCCTTTCGCCAGAACGGTTTCGGCCGTTCGCCATCTTCGGTGGCTTTCTTTCGACCCGTATTATACTGCCTGCGAGAGAAATGGGAAAAAGCATCCCGCGTGACCGCTACTGAGGGTGGCGGGCGGCCACCAGCTGAATCCCCGGGCTGGGAAAAAATTGTATTTTGCGTCTTCAGTCGTACCGTCCTGATTGTTTCGGCCGTTCACTCTCTTCCTTTTCATGTTGACAAACAGCTCCGTCGTAATTCCACGACTTTGATTGCCTTCGGCCGTCTTAAAAATAGAATTTACAGCTCCGTTTTCCAGAGATCAAAGCGACTCCGTCCTGCTATGGAGGAGGTTTCGAAGGCGTCGGTTTCGGGTTCTTTTGAGAACCCGACGGTCACCCCCATTTTGTGCACTTTCTCCGCTCTCCAACCGCGAAGAGTGGCCAACTTTTTGGTCCGTTCGTTTGGAAGGGGGGGGGGCGCTTTTGAACTTAAAAAGTTCACACTCTCTCTCTCTCTCTATCTCTATCTCTCCATTTCGACAGTATAATCCGTTTCGAATTGTCCATAATCTCATCTCTCGCTTATCCCCGGTCAATTGTGGCCAAAATCTATTCACCGGTCGCAGTGGGGATCCACTGCTATCACCCCGATTATATACCAAAAGCGAATACAAATACAGGAAAACTCGATTTTGATCGAGACGGCCACGCGGGCCTCTCCACATTTACGCTCACGAGACTAAATATATATATGTGTGTATTGTGCGCAATATTACGTAATAAAATTACACTCACGTGAATTTTTAAAACTCACAATAATTAAATGCCGACTGGCACCTCTTCCCATGTATTTTACGCGAGACTTATTTATTTCGTAATAATTTCCCGTAAACTGTTTTATAGCCACAACTGTACGGCAGAATAGGCGACATTGATGTTGAAGTAGCACTAATAATAAATAGAGCGTAATGAAGGAGAACCCCGTTGGCTTTTTTTTTCTATTTTTCTTTTATATTTAAATCGCTAGTTCACTTTATTTTCAGGCGTTTTTGACCATATAATTTCTACTTTATTGTTCGGGGAATGTTATATACAAATCTATCATTTAGTCTTCAGTTGCACGATGCTATAACCACACCTGTTTTTGTACGTACAGCAATAGGTTTTCATCCTTCATTCAGTTATTTTCCTCCCTGCAGTTTATCAATCAGTTTTCCGCCTTGAACCGTTCAAATGTCGCCGCAATTCTGGTGATCCTGTCGAAAACGTTATTGACACAATAATGCCAATAATATTCGGTGACATTGCATAATAAACTAGCTGAGGACTTCGAGTAAGGTGAAATGCACATGGGGGGACGACTAAGAGAGATGACGAATACGGACATGTGGGCACTCCTAATGCGGAACAACAATGGCCGGACTTAGTTCAAGTCCCCGTCCCCCTCCCCCCCTCCCAACAACTTAGCGACGCCAGAATCTGCCTTTTAAGTCCGACGCGGACTTGGAATACGAAATTCAAAGAGGCGGAACTCTACGGCCTGCGTTTGCAGTAATCATAGTTGAATAGAAATTCTACAATATGACATCAAACACGAATAAGCGATGATGTTTAACCGTGTCAATATAAATTCGTATAAAAGCGTTGTTCCTAGAATCGAATACCGGGAATAGGCGGCGGTTCTTTGCAATTTCCTTGTCCGATGGCCTTAACTGTTATAACTGCAATGACCTTCTAATCCTTTCGTAGTGCAGTAGTACTTGCCGAGCGGCTTGAAGAAAAAACTACGACCGGACGAATAATAGCGCTATATTTATTATATGAATTTTATGTCGGTCAGTTTGTAGGAGGGCGACGACAATTGGGGTTGAAAGGGAAGATCAATATATCGCAGAAATACATAGCGATAATACATTTACTGAAGACTAATGTACACACAGCAGAAGTGCAGATGAGTCGCATGAGCCAGTCTATTATTAGGGCCTCTAGTCTATCTCGCACCAGTGCGATTTATATAGCGCTCTATAGCTAAAATAGTGTTTGCGGATAAGCGAACATAAAAACTGATGTTTCTTAACGATATTTTAGGAACATAACAGTTTGTTTTTTCAATTGGAAGTTTGTCGCCAGTTTTCAGGCTTCTCAAGACATTTCAATAGTAGTTCGTATCTGTCTATATAGAAAGGGTTGACATTTCTGTCACTTATGGTAGTAAAAAAAAAATAATAAAAATAATATCGATATCTCGATGGTCGATTATCGATTGTATCAGACGGGCGGATCATTGACGTTGACCTTACTCACTCCCTCCCTCTCTCTCCCTCCCTCCCTCCCTCCCTCTCTCTCTCTCTCTCTCTCAGACTCCGTTCAAAAGCTCAAAGGTCGACCTTGAGTCCTTGGTCGACGCGAGGTGATCCTCGCATCAAGGTCCTGGGCGCGCGTGCGTGCGTGAGCCGTTCTCACAAGGTCCACCCCATCAACCCCCTCATACCATCACATATCACTATAACGACCGGGGCCAAATTTATATATATGTAAAGTGCATGCAATATACGGGGCATGAGGCCGCGCGAAAATAATAATAATGTCGGCCTTTTATGGAGAAAACTGGGAAATATCAACCCAAGGAGATGATGGGGGGGGGGGGTGGGGAAGGTCGACACGTACGCATTGTCCTCTGTTTCCAGGAGAGCGTGGACAGACCCGGAAGAGGATCCCCGACACAAGGGGAACTTCTCCGGTGAATCACTTAAAGCACTTGTCCCTAAGGTTGAGTCCAATGAAAAATTGCTAATTGACATTTTACCAGTTCCAAGTCTGTAAGGCCGACACTGACTACAAATTGGACCGGAATCAGAGGCGGAGATATATTTTAAACCTTTTTATTTTTTTTAAACACTACGAGAAAACGTGCAGCAAGTCTTAAACGTACTAAGTATACGACTCTGATCGTATGAGTACCATATTATGCGGAATAACTTGAAGTTAAGTGTGTCGCAAAAGTGAGACCCCGATGCGGAATCGAGATTAAAAAAAATATAATAGTCGGCCTCGAGAGATGAGAAAATTTCGAAACTTTCCGGGCGGATGGCGACATGCCCCTTCCAGATAAATAAATTTCAGTCCGTGTACACATCGCGGACGCGTTACTTACTCTGAGCGATTAAAACTAGAGCCGGACACTTCTAACCGGTTGTCCTAATAAATTTCGTCCCCTCCAAGGCCCCATTTTTGGCCAACATCTCGGCAAAATTGGCAAACCGAAACACGGCGCTCGAGGAAATAAATCAGCGACGCCCGTTTTATTCCTCGGCGCACGCCGATATTCCCGAGGGATGCGCTGAAGTGAAAATGTTTCCGCGTTGAAATTTTCTCGAGGAAACCGTCGAAAGGGACGGAGTCGACGAGTACTGAAAGGATATCACGACGGCCGGCTCAACAATCAACAGCAGATCTCGGACTATAAAACGGGTAATTAAAACGAATCGGTTTCAATTAGGCTTATCCTTCGACATTCGCCCGCCGATAGATATTACCGCAGCGCAATAAAATTCGTCCTCAGTTTTAACGCTGGAAACGGATTTCTCAATTTCACGTCTCGCGAGGCGATAACGAGCCACGTTTTATCTTTCCCGCTATAATAACAATAAATAACAAGTTTCATTTTACCGTCAAATCGGTAAAATATTACCGACTACATTTATGATGATTGTACATTAAAAGGCGGATGTTCGGAATGTCAATATCGGTTTCTCGCCGTTACCGGTAGCGCTCCCACTTCAAACAGGCTATTGTTCCTTACACTGCTATAAGGAAGCTACTGAAGACACTACTATCCTCAAATTCCTGCAGGACGCATTCATGAAGTCAAAAATACTTGTTGTTACGCCTCATTTCATGAAACCTATATTTCAATCACGAATATTCATATCGGTTTCTCTTTTTTGTTGCAGGTGAGTTACTGCAATCAACTATAGTCACGCGGCGAGGGGGGGCCCATAGCGTAAGTCAATAGTAAAAATTAATAGAAATCAATTTAAAAAATGCCTACGGTTAATTAAATAGGTCCTGTTTAGGTGGTTTTGGGCGAGAAACTTGTTTGCAATAACTCGAATTTGCGTTTGCACAAGCTCGAATAGACTTAAATTCCGTCACTTGCAAGTTGTGTTTGAAAGTGTATCCATTCTTCTCTAGACAAGTTCGTCCGACCACCGTGGTCGGACCTCACGGATCGAAACTGAACAAATAAATATTTGGGGTTGCAAAATGGGAACTTTGTTTTAAAAATGCCGGTTCCTGGTAAAGTTGGCGCCGGGGGCGGGGGCCTCCTTGGTCCCCCCCCTTCGATGGTCCTTGACCCACTGACTGTGACCCGCTCAAAGCAAGGCCGGGTACCACTCCCGCCTCTTATATTCTTCTTCTTCTTCTTCTTCTTCTCCCTTTCTTTGTCTTATTTTTCACCCCCCCACCCCACCACCACCGCCTTTTATTCGGGTCTTTGACGGCTGGGGTCGGGGTGCCGCCGGCCACCTGCTCTCCAAAGATAATCCAAGGATTCCGGTTTTTGTTTTTTGCCCCTCTTCAGGCGGACCGGCCCTGACCCGGATTGTCCAATTATGGGGACCGCAATAATTGAAAAAGCAAATACCGCCGAACGTTTCGCAACACGTGCAATTCTTGAGTAACACGTGTCCGCGAGCAGAGGTGCGCAATCGAAAACTGGATAGGGGAGTCACCACAATCAGAGTTCTCCTCAATACTTGTTGTCTTTAAAATTGTTAAATAAAAACTTCCAACGCTTCCAAAAATTTGCGCACTCAAAATCTAGACATACTGTGATGCCTAATTCTTGAAATATTGACTAATATAGGTATTCAAAACTTTAATCTAATCTAATTTCTAATGGTAGAAACGTCGTTAAAAAGGCGTACTAATGAAATCTTGTCCGGCATATTTCAATGAATGGTATAAAAAATGTTATTGCGCATTAGCTAAAACCGCACTAACCAATGGACTGTATATTTCGACTTTGTAGAAAACGTGTCATTACACCGTTGTGGTTTTAACATCTGACAAGAGCAGTTATAAATGAAATATAAAAAAAGTTTCATTGGCCGTCGACTTGATGAAACGGAGTGCCGGCCGCGGGGTGAAACCGTTTTTCACCTCCAGGTCCGTAAAAGGCCTCCGTAAATGGCGGACCGGCTACTTATGTAAGTCCCCTCCTGTCAAGCCCGAAGTCCCCTCCCTCCCTACCCGCCCGGAAGGGAGGAGTATCACGTTCGGCAAAGGGAACATCAGAAGAAACGTCGAACGTGAACGTCGCCGAAGTCACCACCGTGTGCTGACTTTGAGTAAAGTACAACGACGGGCGGGATTCCTATTAATTCGACGGGCTTTTCACGCCCTTTTCGCGCGATATCCAAACTTTCAGATTTCTACTCCTGGAGGGACGGCCGAAGATGGACCGTATGAACAGGAATAAATAATTAGTTCAGAAGTAAAGGTCAAAGGACCAGTGAGCGAAACTTTCACAAAGAGAACGTACCAGAAAACGGTTCATCGAAAGCCAATCATAATTTGACCTTAACACAAGTCGAAACTGAAGAAAGTTTACTGGATGTACGAAATAATTGCCGAATAAAGTGAAAAAAAGGATGACTGATTATGTGCAATCCACGGACAAAGTCTACCCTTGTCTTGCGGACAAATAACTGGGGGAATACAAAAATTGTAAAATAACAATTCCAACTGTAGTTTGTTCTAATTTTCAATGATAGCTTTCCGATATACTTTATAATACAGACTGCTCTGAGGTTGACATACAAAGGGTTGATAAATGGCGAAATTTCTGTTCAGTAATATTTTTTTTTCGTTCAGTTAATATTGTGAATCGACCGTTGGTTCTGAAGGGGAACGTTCTTCTCCCCCTCATCCGGGCCCGTTGCCGGCGTCTGTGTCTACTCCTGGAGGTACAATTGGAGTATATTGGGGATGAGGGAGCCGTCCAGAGTATAACTCGAGTGTTGTTCGGCCGCGGGGTTGGCGGGGGGGGGGGAGGGAAAGAGGGGTTGGTGGTTAAACGTGTTCGAGCAAGGTCGGGCGTCGACCCGGGAAGTGTTTTCTCTATCACTCTCTTTCTCCGTCTCTCTCTCTCTCTCCCTCTCTGTAGGTATGATGATGATGCACCCGGGAGAAAGTGCAGCCTGCATTCTGATGCAACCGGAGAAGTGGCCGCCGCCGCCCCCACCCCATCACCACCCACCCCCCACCGGGAGTTCAGCTCTCTTGGTGGGCTTTTTGAAAAATTAATAACCCCACTCCAACCCCACCCCAACACTCAAAGGAGCCCGAGAGAAAGACATTCTACAAGTTATACAACTCGATCTTATACAACCTAACCTGCATGATCTTCTCTCTCTCTCGCTTTGGAGAGACCTCCTGAGAACTGGTTCTGAAGAACCGCGGAGCTTAATTAAAAAAAAAAAAAACCTAAGCGGCAATTTTCCTACGACGACGGTGAAATTTTATGACTTGGAAGAGTGAAAAATGTTGAACTGAAATTGAAGCTTAACAGGGAACGTCGTTCTAGCCCGACAGACCTATACTAGCGTTTCGACACACGGTGACAATGAATGAGGACTTCTTTGTTAAAAGTCGCGAATTTATTTATTATCGATTTAAATTTATACAAATACCTCAAGTCCCTCGACTGGGAAACGACAGCGTGTTATAGTTTAAACAAAAAAACTGTTTACTGTAGGATCGTGATGTTTCCGTCTCCTCTCGCCGGTCCGGTCTTCCGCTAGACCGGTTTCGGCCGCTCGCCATCTTCAGTAGCGCTGTGTCGGTCACTGTCAATCGGCTACTGGCGAGCGGCCGAAACAGCGGTCTAGCAGAAGACCGAAACGGCGAGAAACATCACGATGCTACAGTATTTCAACCCCTCGGAGACGGCAAAACAGGTATATTAAAAAAAAACTGTTCAGTTCAAGACAAAATAGGACGTTGAAATATCTGCCAATTTATTTTCTTCATCTTGTAAACCGAGTGTTGAGAGTACTTTGAGCAATTTCATGAAAGTAAAATCAGAATCGCAGCTCATTCCCCCCCCCCCCGTATTTCAATGGGGGCGAAGTTCTGTTTTATAACAAAATTATTTACCCTCCCCCGGCGCCGCAAAAGGATCCGTACGCTTGATCGGTATTCGAATTATACAACCAGGGAGAGAATTTTTCCAAGGGAGAGATTGAGCGAGCGGGCAAACTCAATACACCACTAACGCGGCCGTTAAGGTCGAGTTTCGTAACGCGGAACTTGTGCAGTAAACGGACAAAGTTGGAAACTGTGCGGCGGCATTGATTTATATCTGAGTTGGGGGCCGAAAAGTAAGATTGAATACGACGTGAGGGAGAGCGAAATACGACACGAAAAAATTGAACCGAGAAATAACGCATTGAGTATGCACATTTTAGTGCATAGTGGAAAAAATATCGGGCGTAAAATGGTACTAAACATCAGTGGGGAACGTTGCCATAAAAAAGTGCAGTAAAGGATTAATCGGTTTAACTACACCGTAACCTTCCCAACATGTTTTCTCTTTCTTAAGTTTTCAAATTAAATATATTTTATTAATTCTATCCTAGAGCGTGAAATTTATAATTCGATACCCAGATCGACAGTTTAAAAGCCCTACAGCTTTGACTATTTCCGACTTCCCTTTAGATTTCTCCATTTCTCCCCCTTCAAATTGACTCAATCCAAAGGCACTTTTTCTAACTTTTTTTTTTTTTTTTCACTTACCCATCGAGAGAGTCTTCCTTTTGATCTTCCTTGTCCAAACCTCGCTTACGTCTTCCAAGCGCCAAATTCCACATTTTGTCGAAAGCGACCAAAAAAGCGACGCAGTGTCCCCTCAGGCCGGTGGCTCCGCGCGTGTGCACCTAACAGTGTCAGCAACGTGTCAGCCGATTGTTCGGTCATAAAATTATTCATTATTCTGTCCGCAGTTCTGTCCGATTTGCTCACAGTTATTACATCAAGCAGTTGGTGAAATTTTTTGGGATGCGATTCTTTATTATGGACTGCAGATTAACTACTGAATTTTGAGAAAGAGAAATGAGATTTTGGCCACTTTAACGGGTCTATCAAGGTAATTCGTTTCAAGATACAAAGGCATTATTTTTCTATAAATATAATTGAAAAATTTTTTTTACATGCATTCCGGCCTAAGGGCCTTACTACATTTATATACTTGATTATTAAGACTAGTTGGATTATGTACAATGATAATGTGGTAATCGGGAAAGTTAGACATAAAAACTCCGAGAACATAATTATTTTATCTAGTTGATTAAATTGTCGATTTTTCGCACTTTAGATTTCTATTTGGTCCTAAGCCAGACCTCATTCGGCGGTAAGTCCTCCCACTGTATTATTGAAGGTCGAAATATCGAAATAATTCTATATATATATATATATTTCGGTACAAACGAGGAAGTCATAAAACGAGACCCCCGACTGCGGTAACGAAAATATGGGCTCCGATAAAAAAAAAAAAAAAAAAAAAAAAAAATCCAGATTTCGCCCACGCTTCCTTCGACACCGTTGTCCCCCTTCTATTTTAGTTATTGTCCCGCTAAGTAGGACAAGTCCAGTGGGTCCGAAGGCGATGTGTGGAGGTTGGAGGAGGAGGAGAGCGAGAGGCAGAGGGAGAGGGATGGATGGATGGAGGGAGAGGGAGGGAGGGAGGGCAGGTGCTTAAAATAAAACGAGGACAGAGAGACAGAATAAGCAACAGGAAGTATGCCGACACACCGTCAAGTACAAAACCCCCGGGTCCTTGTTGTTTTCTGGAGTCTTGTCGCGAACCCCTCTAATCGTGAAGAGAAAAACTATTCCCTCCCTTCGGATCAACACCTAATAAAACAACCCCGTACAATTTAAACATTATTCTAAATATTTTACAACAGTTTTTTCCCCCCCAAACTTTTTCGGCCCTAGGCGGCCTTAATATAACAAGATTTTTCTGATCTCAGGGGCGAACTTTATGTCAATAGTAGTTTACCTTCATTCCCAATTCCGAAATTTTATTTAACTCCCAACTTTCTTGTCAAATTAAAAAAAAAAAAATTGACTCTTTTTGAAAAGCGATTACGCGTTCAAAAACGAAAATTTAAAAAGGGAACACTTTTTGCCCCCAGAGTGTAGCTTAAGTTCTCGGCTTTTCAATGTAAATTTTCCCGATTATCACAACAATATTGTTAGAAAATTCACGTTTAATGTATCATAATATTTAAGTATATAAATTTGGTAAGGCCAATAGGCCGGAATGCATGCAGTAATCACCATTTGTATACATCGTTGTATCGGTACAATATTTGTATTTAAAGAAATAAAAATTCGTCCAAGTGTATTAAAATTGTACAGATACATAATACGGATTAGTCCATTACACTCGTCTGTTTAATATCGTATTTCGTGCATAAATTTATACAGCGAGGGAGTTACCCTAAATGGATTTACATTGCACTAAAACTGTCGGCATACTGAATGTGTCACCTTTTCCTTTATAACTTTGCAAGTTAACCGAGTTTTATTAGCACTCGAGTTAGGTAATACTTACTAGCCTCTGCAGTTAGCGTTATTAAGCCGACTGTCATTAAAACGATTGCATTTTATTATGTAATGTCGCGTATTGCTATTAACGTTTTACGTTCGGTCCTCGAGGACGTATATAAACGGCGTTATCGATAGTGTATTTTTTTTATTACGGTCTTAAAAACTGGGTAAATTACCCCGAAAAAATACCTGCCCCTAATTTTCTACAAATCAAAACGTAAGTCGTGATTGGTTGAAAATTATATTTTTCTTACTGTAAATTAGTCCAATATCTATCAGCCTGGGGACATTATTGAATGCGGTTCGCTAGTAATTACTAGTTATCTCTTTCTATTATGCCCGTGTCCTTACCTTGATTCTGATTCTCCTTTCCACACAGTCCTTCAGCAGAGCCAAAGGCCCTTTCATATCTTCCATCCGCGAGAGTACGTCCCTCAAAACTGTGAACAGGGACAGACATTGTTTACATTAGAGGTTGTACAATATAAAGAGCTGTATATTTATAGGGACATTACGGTTGAATTATGGCCCGGGGGGGGGGGGGGTTTCGAAGCCGCGTCCTAAATACCAAGTAAATCCGAGTTTCGAAAACAGAAACCTTCAGGAGGTAGGGATTTTCAGTGTGTCAAAGAGTGTAAACACCCGCCCGGTTCCCCAATTATTTATGTCTCGCGGTTTACACAAGTAAACAGGTCTCGAATCGTTGTAAACAACAGTAGACGCGTAATAGTTGGGTAAGACAGTCGTTTTTTAAATAGCGGACTTAGTCGACAATAAAGGGCGGATTTAAAAACATTCAATTATTTTTTAACAGCCAATTAAATAAAGAAATTAGCATCGTTTCGTGGCGAGTTCTTAATAGTAATTACACTATTCTTGTTTTTTTTGAAATCATTATAACCGCCAAAAATTTTTTCATAAAAAAATGATGCTTTATTATTATCCCCCTCCCCCAAACACACTGCTGACAGGTTGCTTCATCAACGAGCGTAACTAAGGAACACTTCATCATGAAATTTAGGTCTTATACAACTGAAAATATACAAAGCGATACTTAGAGCAGTGGGGTTTCAATGAGACATCCGACATCGCTCGCGTCCAGAAATTTCAGTCAAAAGTCTTTCGTACCGTCCTCAATCCTCCCCCCCCCCCCCCCCCAAGGTATGTTTCAAACCGCACAATCCACCGCCATGACCTCAGCATATCCCGACAGTTGGCGAAGTCGCAAAATCCACTCCCGCCCCTTTCCCCTCATCCCAATCCACTCGTTCAACCCCTTTCCCCTCTCACACCCATCCGTTATCTTAAACTCCGTTGGCCCTAGAGATCTTATTAACCCTTAGACTATAATTGTTCATGTGTGAAAAAAGTGCCATCTTTCGGCGGTTCCTTTTATCACGAAATACGTGTAAAAAAAACATGAAATAAAAAAGTATGTTTTTGTTCCAGAATCAGTAGAGCCCCCAATGACCAGACTAGTAGCGGAAAATAATATATAAAATTATTCGGAAAAAAAATCCACAGATCGGAATTGTTCTCAATTAACACTGTACGGAACAGTATCGAATTGTCGAATGAGAATTGTAGCTCATCCAATTGCAAAATGAACTGTCCGCCTGAGGCACTTTCTCTCGGCCGATAGCCGATAAAATGAGACGAAGCAGCGCTTAAACTGCGATAACGAGATCACAGCAAAATATTTATTAATATCAGTGATACGATGCCAACAACTGACAGTATTTCCGGCGTATTATCACAACGTCCTAGAGCCTTTTTCCATTTTTTTTTTTTCAATAACGGTACCGGTCAAGGGTACATTTGAGACAGATTTCCATTTAATCTATGAACTGTATTCTCTAGTCTGGAACTAAAAATATCAATAAATGCTCAACGGTCGAAACCGGAATGTATTTTTTTGGGGGGTCGCTATTTTAAATATGCAATTCTTCCACTGTTTACGCAGCATCCTATACGGCAATATTTTGAAAACCAAAAAAAATACAGAAAATACAAACAGAATAGCAGTTCGGTCATTGGCGCGAGTTTCGATATAATTTGTTATTATCATTTCGCAGTTTTTCTCATCTGACCCAATTCTACTACAAAAATGCAATAATCGCATCAATACGAGATCCGTCGTGAAATCGTTAACGCCCAAATCCAATATTATAATTTAACGGATCACCTTCCTGAAAATTATCCTGGCGGCTTATTAATGACTCGATAAAAAAAATTGTAGTTAAAAGCGAAGAGACGTTGATAAATGTTTGACAAACTTCTAGATATGTATGTGGTAGGGGAGGGGGGGGGGGGGTGGTTCGCAATATTCAAAAAGTGTGAAATAAAGTCGCAGGTTGTACTTAAATAGGGCAGTGTGAAACGCTACGCCCCCCCCCCCCGATATTATGACCCACAGGTTGACCTACAGGTAACCCCAGTGTTTCAGACTGTATAACATGATTGATGGTATGAAGAGGAGGAGGAGGAGGAGGAGGAGGGTGGTGGTATGCAGAGTACGTGAGAACAGAGAGACCCGTGTCACGCCGAGAGCGATTTTTAGGCCCCTCCCTCCCTCTCTCTCTCTCTCTCTCTCCCTCCATCTCTCTGTGTTAGAGAGATGGTACATTGGGGGGGAGGGGGGAGGGGGAGTGGATCGATTATGATCTGAAGAAAGTGAGAACCATCCCGAATGATGCGCTGTGCGTGCATGCGTGCTTGCCTACGTATGCGTGCGTGCTCGTGTGTGCGCACTCCGGTCTCTCTCTCTCCCTCCCTCCCTCTCCCTCTCTCTCTCTCTCTCCCTCCGTGTGTTGATAACAGCGGTCGGTGACCTAGGTGATTGACCCCGCCTCTACAGGTATGCCTCTTCCTCACTCTCTCTCCACCACACTCTCGTTTCACAGAGAGTGAGAGAGGGAGGGAGGGAGGGAGGGAGGAAAGAGTAATTGTGGTCACTTCACACTCGCTCGCTCTCTTTCCCAGC
This sequence comes from Lethocerus indicus, assembly GCA_019843655.1. Classification (NCBI taxonomy): domain Eukaryota; kingdom Metazoa; phylum Arthropoda; class Insecta; order Hemiptera; family Belostomatidae; genus Lethocerus; species Lethocerus indicus. The sequence goes on from JACDQD010000011.1 coordinate 18,726,391, forward strand.
GTCTCTACGACGATGGCTCACTCTCAAAGGCAAAATCCCAACCGGGGGCGGGGTGGATTCACAAACACCACTCTATATACAGCGATCGGACAGCATTATTTTTGGCTTTTGGAAATATTATTCTTGCCTCCTACGTCCCATTTCAGTTTATCATTTCAACACTACTAACGCAATTAATAAATAACTGATACAGATCTCCACGATACAGTATTAAAAAAACAACTTACCCCCACCCCTTTTATTTCGGACAGTTCAAAGCCCTATTTGTACCTACAATAATGCATCTATTTAGGCCGGTTTGTTTGGGGTAAACTTAGAAAACTTCTATTACACGACATTCGCTTTGTAATATACCGCGGTCGGGAGGGTTTTTAAAAAATCGAGATTTAAAAATACAGTAGGGATGACGCGCGTTAGAGGGATTTTTAGCGGCTGTTGGCAACCTCTTTCATTCCCCATCCCGGCCTACCTTTACGCTTTCATTTCGTGTATAAGCCGGACAATAATATTTCCAATTTGCCCTCTTTCGATTTTTCTGTTTTTCAAAAAGAAATTTATTATTATTGTTGGAAAAAAATAATTGCAATTTTTTTTTTTTGGCCGACCCGCGATGCCATGAAAATGAGACAAAAACTATCCAATATTAAGTGCTTATATTGGCCACGATTGTTTTTCAGTTTCTAATGAAATATTGTGGTTTATAATGCCTGTTTTTGGTCTGCGACGGGTTGGAATACCGCAGATTTTTTGTCTCCTCTCGCCGGTTTCGGCCGCTCGCCATCTTCAGTAGCGGTGTCAGTCACTTCGGATGTATTTTGGCCAGCCTCGCCGCACTGTCACTATTAAAACCTCCGCACTGTAAAAAGTGCAGGGAGAGTGCATGAGGACGCCCGAAAAAAAACATCCGAAACGCCAACAGTGACAGCGCTACTGAAGATGGCGAGCGGCCGAAACCGGTCCGGCGGAACCGGCACCGTTAAGAAGGCCTCTCTTGGCCATGATAAAACTTCGAAACTTTGCTAATTCACGAAAGTTCGATAGCAGGCCTTCGATCAATCGAAAACTGCGAACACGGAAATCGTTAATTTCCGTTCGTTAATTGCCGGCCTCACGTATAGACGAGGACTCTTCTGGAACCAAAAAAATTTCGGACAAAACAAAAGGAAGGCCGCAAAATTGACGCAAGACAAACAACCAAAACTTTGGCATCCACCAATCATAAGAAAGATCTGAAATATGAACAAAAAAAAGCAGGTGATAACGGTCAAAACAATACAACAAATATCATGAAATTCATTGTTATATCCCCCATTTCAGTCTAGTTTATCTTTCCTTATTTCCTGTTAAAACTCTGAAAAAAGTAAAATATTGTTGTTGAATTGCAATTCTCCTAATTACATTTTGTCCGTGCTGTTTACTCCGTAGATTAAATGTAAAATTCGCTTTCTTATAAAGCGGTAACATAATAAAGGACCCCGGTCCAACAATAAAAGCTATACAATTTAAAAGTATATTGGATTCAATCGATTTCTGTGATTTTCTGTTACTTACTGACCTATCTAAAAACCGCAGGCCCAACTCCAACTATAAATAAGATTCAATAACACTGTTTTAAATTGGTACAGGGGCTTCTAATTCCCCGATTGTTGGGCCCCTTAACAACACATATACTTATACCTAATTCACCGGCAATTATTTCAGTCCTTAATGGTATTTAATAGAATGACAGAAAATGTAATTACAATCGACTTTGCCGAGGGCAAAAACCCTTGAAGAAATTTATTTTCAATTATGTAAGGTTTGACGTAGATTTCGTGCGTTTCCGTCTCCTCTCGCCGCTGTTTGGTCTTTTGCTAGACCGGTTTCGGCCGCTCGCCATCTTCAGTAGCGCTGTATCAGCCACTTTCGGCGCTCCGGAGATGAGACAGAGAACGCGCACAAAATCTACGGTATTCGTAACAGCTCGCAGACCACAAGACAGGTGTGTTAAAAATGGAAGGTACAAAAAACTGAAAATTGGTACCGACACTCGAAAATATGAATTATCGGAATTTTCGTACAGCATAATAATTCGAAACGATTCGCTTATCTGCCGATGTTTACTCGCGCTTTCACTCGTCGCGATTAAAAGTGTACATTTTACGATACGAAATCAGTCGAAAAATTTTTCACGGTTACGTCCAAACTGCGACGGGCCATTTCGACGTTTCTAGTTCCTCCAACTCTTCGGCGGAAACATCTACAGAGAAATACGCAAATAGACGTCCGTATCGGGCGAAATGGACGACAACGCAGATTTCGCCGTACGAAATATCTATTTTCAGCGTTTCGGTCAATGAACCGTATTTCGAATCTAATCGAGATCGTTTCAATTACATAAGCAGCTATCGTTATGAAATTGGATCGTCGATGGGCATTAAACCCCCCGGCATAAAAAAAAGTGTTACAGACAAGGATTATAGGCCGTCGGCACGTAATTAATGTATAAATATATGATATATGTATATAGGTTCGTATGTATTACTACGGTTTTTAAAACATAGGGAATATATTTAGGATGTAGGGAGTCCTACAGTGTTCCGGATTCATTGATGTTCTTCAGTTGAAATTTACCGAATATTAGGCAAATTCAAGCACTTGAAAGGCCACAATTTCCTGCTTCGATTCTCCGTAGAGGTCTTAAAATAAGAACAAACTACTTGGCTCAAACTTTGTTCAAGATTGAGGCATTAGTTCGATACTCATTTTATGACTAAAAATTGAGCTCATTTAAGTTTGATTAATATTTAGGCTAGGCCAGGTTAGTAGTATACTTAACTCTTTAAAAACTACTTACATAGAGTAACTAACTAGGAGGAATTAAAGTAAATACTGGGATTCTAATGGGGCGGATTCTGATAGATCCCCAGAGACGGTCTGTCGGCGACTACTGATTTTGGCGGATCGCCGAAACTGTTCTACTCGGGTAACTATCGCTACTAACGGTTTATAAAATCGAGGCCAAGGTTTCGTATTCGCTTCGTGTCCGACGCTGCACGGCTATCTCGAGTGTCGGTGTAAACATATTCGATAAAAACGGGCTGTCAACTATTTATTTCTCGTTACTATTGGTAATCAACCATCCCTTTCATAACATTATTGTTATTGCCTCGGGTCCGGTCGGTCTTCGTTTCATTTTTCGATAATTCTAGGTAATATATTAGATATTTTCAATATGGAAGCAAAAGTGAATCTCCAATTGTATCGGATATTTTTTCAGTTTAAAATACCTGTTTTTGTGGTCTGCGAGGGGTTGGAATACAGTAGATTTCGTGTATTTCTGTCTCCTCTCGCCGGTTTGGTCGTCTGCTAGACCGTTTTTCGGCTGCTCGCCATCTTCAGTAGCGCTGTGTCAGTCACTGCCACTTGACTAACACAGCTACTGGCGAGCGGCCGGAGGAGACAGAAACACAAGATATCAGAGATATTTTTTAATTATCCGCCAAGAATAAATTATATTATCGTAGATTTCGCGTTCACCTCTGCGGTATTCCAACACGTCGGAGACCACAAAAACAGGTATTTCGAGCTAAATAAGACTTGTGTTTAGAAATATGAAAACACACTTTTTTACCCCCCGCTTTCGGCCCATTTTGAATACCGTTCTCACGCAAACAGAACCCCCCCCCCAACATAAGAGCGCCCATCGCCCTGACTTTCGGCCGGAAATACCGCACAGTCGATTAACTATAGTACAAATCGATGTTGCCATTAGAGTCATGCCGAGATACTAATCTGGACGTGAGAGCTGTGTAACATTTTCGCACACCCATTGTGTCCTCCAACCCCTCGTCCTCGTCCGTCCTCATCCTCCCCTTCTGGCTCCCTCTCTCCAACACCCCCCATCTATTTCCCACGAGAGAAAGTGAAATTCGCGGACGCTGTCTGAAAAATTGTTCCCGAAAATAAGAGTACAGAAAAATAAATTATCGCCGGGCGGAACAATGGGACACGACCATTTTTTTTTTTGGGCGGGGAGGAAACGGCAAAATCGAAATCTGTATTAACTGCTTCGAATGAAATGATGTTGTAGCCCCGAAATTGGCCTGCTTTCTAAGAGTTATATATCTCTCTCTCAGGCCCGCTCTAGACGCATCGGTTGGGCACTTTCACCGAAAATGGACGATCCGCGTCCGCTTTTTTTTTTTATCCATCGGCGAATTGGAAACTCGGTTTATTTACCGAAGCGGGGGAAGATCTTTTGGGCTGGCGGTGTTCGTATTGTTTTTACAAATCCTTATACAGCTCAATTAGGCCTACTTAGGACTGACTTAAGGACTAAAGTCTAACTAAGTAAAAATGCCGAAAAAAGAAATTATGGAGGCCAACATGAGTTGAGAGCCTAAACCTACTACAAAGTGTAAAAAATAAGGGGGGCAATTAAAACTTAAAATTAAGGAAAATAAAAAGTGTTTCAATTTTTTTTGTAAATGTAAATAAATAAATATCGTAATGCCTGAAAATAATATAGTATATATATTTTGTATTTCGAATTAATGCACCCGCTGCACAATAAGTTGTCAAACCCTGCTTTAGTACATACTCTGTATGTCGGTGCTCGTTCTCAAACGCAATATTAAAATTGCTAATTGAAAAGACAATCAGTTTATATTCTTCTAATGTATATATAGAGAGACGGCTTGGAGGACGAGTTCGGAGTTTTAAACTGATCGACTATTAAACTGATATTGTAACGGCCATGGCAGGGGGCTCCTTTCATGGCGGGGCGAACACGTACGCGTCCGACATAGAAGAACTTTCTTCTTCTGGCTCTCCGCGGTTATACAACTTGGCTGGACGGACACGTCGGCCAAAAAGTCGGCCACGTTTCCTGAAAAGTGGAAGCGCCCAAGTGGACGACACCACTTAAGCGTCCATTCTTCACTCCAATCCGGAATCCGGGACACAAAGTCCCAATACGCTCCTATCTTTCTTTAAATAATATTTTTCGAGACATTTTCGGTGAAATATTAACGCCCATTATCGTACTAGCTAAGCACGTAATGTACTTAACCTTATACAGGTATCGAGTGAGGTTTCAGAGGACCCTTCTTAAGTTTATCTGTTAGTCCTTAATCGATATTTCGTTAACTAATATTTCGCTGACCGGCCTCAATGTATTTAATTTCACGTACTTACTTTAAAACAGTTTAAGGGCTGTTATTTATCACTGAAACTGGTACACTTGAGGCGGGGAGAATTTTTCTTTCCCAACAGACAAGGAAGTGGCGGATTTTGCCCAGGATAAAAATTTGATCTCTCGCCGAACTTGTACTTTGGGGAAAGTTTCGGAAAATTTCGTTTCCGCGCACGGAAGCCCCTTAAATTAATTGAGGAATTGTGAAGCTGTTCCGAAGTTGTACTAGCTGAGCACTGATTCCAATTTCGAATCGGAGGAAAATTCGTCCCCGCATAGCTCGGTCCCGAAGTAAGGTGAAACCTGCGAATTTGTCACGTTTTAACCGGCTTATACCGACAGTCTTACAGTCTTATTAACCCCGTGCACCGACACAAAGTACCGTCAACAGTGCCAAGTGTGTTTGTGGCCTATTACTACAGCAACAAGTATTACCGTGTACCGAAAAGTAATCGACAATCTGATAAGACGTATTTCGGTATTGAGGAGTTCCTCGAGAGGGGAATCGAAAATTTGCCGGAAAAGTGGTAGAGAGTTGTCGATAATATCGGTGAATATATACAGTAGATTAATAATTAAAGGGGGGGATGGTCAAACCCCCCCCCCGAGCTAAGTGAAAGTAACGAAAATGCTTTGGAACGTGTAGAGAAAGGATTGTAAAAAGTGAAGCGGAGAAGTGCACTTTCTCGTGTCCGGCCACCAGTGCACCGGAACTGCATCCAACGCTTCCGCGCCAGAGTGAAAGCCGGCCGCCTCTTCCTAGAGAAAAAAAACGGTTCCCAGACAACGCCCACGTGTTTCATTTCCCGATCTGGATTTCTTGTTGCGAATCGACTGCGACCGCGAAGTTTCTCGATACAATGCGCCTCCGGAAGAATCGGCGGAAAAACTGGCCCCTCCTTCGAGTCTCGCTTCTGAACGATTTCCGGTTTCGGTCGAAAAATCCTTAGAAAAAAAAAATAATAGGCTCAATCAATCCGACCGGTGAGGAACGCGAAATCTGCGGTATATTCGTTTATTCCCTGAGTGATACCGCAAAAAAACGGCCGCCTCTACGCGTTTTCGTACGGAATATTACGTCGATTGCGGAACCCAAAATCCGTTCGTAATTGTTGTATTCGAGCCATAGAGGGGTGAGAAATATGACATATTTAATGGGGCGTTAATGGGGAGTTAATGATAACTGGAAAAAAAATTCTAATTCTCGGACCATTTTTTAATTAGAAACTATTTAAACTACCAGCGATACGGAAGAACTTTCCCAAAGAAATATGGAAATACAGCGGTGATAATAATTATTAGCGGTGGAACGAACAAAGTACATTGGGCAATATCTTAGAGGTGAATTTAAGCCCGTTCATTTTTAATAATTTAAAACTTTTAAAGAACAAATGAAATACTGATGAAATATCTGTGGGTTCGGCCAGATCATCGAACATTTTTTAAAGTCTATAAACCTATTGAACGGTTTAAATATATTATTTGGTTTTATATCGATCGAGATGCTAATTACTCGTAACGAGCTCACTTATTAACGGAGTAAAGTCGTCGTATCCGCTTTATCGCTCCCATTAACTGGCCACTTGTAAAACTGAAAGCGGATTAAGTCGACGCTTAATTATAAACGACCTGTGTATTGTATATCGCCTTATTTGAATACACAACCGGTTAATTATCGGAGGAATTCCGAAGATTTAAATTGACGCTTTCCTCCCTCTGTGAAGACTAACGAGACGCAACCGTACACAATTACGTGGCACAACGTTACGTACAGGAAAACAGCTACAGAATCGGTTTATTAAATGAGGAAATCAATATTTTTACAAGGCGATCAATATTACACTGCAAGCTTTATAGTCAATTCCCTAAATTGAAAATAGTTTAATGGACAAAACACAGGTCGCATTGTTAATTACCAGTGGGCAATCAAAAGTCATTTATGACTCAACCTTTGGACACTCATAATAGGCACTTTTATTTAAGTTATCTACACGCTGTAACGAGGGTATTAAAAACAATAGTAATAAAAAATTGGTTTGTGCGCGTAAATAGAAATTTCTAATCGAAAGAGGCAAAACCGCGGAAGGGGGGGGGGGTCAAATTTTGATCGATTTTCAGGAAACACAAAAATGGCTTATCGATTTTTACACAAATTATTGCGGCTATATCTACCAGTGTGCATCTCCGAATAAATTAATTTGAGCGAAGTATCCACGTTTTGGGAACATATCTATGCGCAGAAACGACCTGTATTTGCACAAGTGATGGTGGAAATGGTTCAAGTAAAAAAAAAAATAATTCTTGAGTCAATTCGCTCCCATAAATAATTAGCGGTTTCCCTTACAATTTTACGACGGCGGATCGAGAAAAATTCATTCATTTGAATTGATGAATGTATATAATTTAAAATATTTCACTCTCGGCTTCTATCCCAAGTTCTTGCCAAGGGTTCAATGTTTTTTTTTTTTAAATAATAGTAATAAGTTAAAGATTTATGGCCGTAACTGTTATTACTTCTAAAGAAACTTTATAGTTTATAAGTTTCCTCTTCCGAAATAAAACTTCTTCAGCACAATAAGAGAAAATTTAGTGATTCGTCTCAAGCGGGGATTACCGGTGTAAAATGGCAATGACGCGGACGTAAATCAAGGAAATGAGATAGTTAAGGACGGGTCCTTAACTTCGTAAACGGCGATGGTTTTCAATTTTTCCGATATAAATCGGCAGTGAGTTATGCCGTTCCAGGGACGTGCGCGCAAGGAGCATCATCGCCTGTTATCGCGTAGAAGGATCAATTCCTATTTATTATTTTACGACGATATTGCGAATCCTTCGTGGAGAACTTCCTGGACGTTTACATATATGCGTACGGCGTCCTTTGGCCGCCATTTTCGAACCTTGAAAAGCTCGGCCCCGGTTCAATTCAACACGCCAGATGCGTCGCTTCTTGCTCTTTTCAAGAGCGGCTCGCGACTCGTCGCAAATGTTTAAAAACCGAGATAGCGGGTGAAAATAAAGCTCCAGCGGAGCAATGGGAATGGGAATTTCGTGCTGAATAAGGAAGCCTTACCGGCGGGTCGGTCCCGCTTCTATAAGGGCCTTGTACGAATGAGCCCCCGACCTTCGCATTAACGAATCCCCGAGAGCCTATTAAAAGAACAAGGACTTTATGTGCAATCGCTCGCCATAACTTCGTCAAGTTTTTTCTCCCTCCCTCCCTCCCTCCTGTCTTTTCCGCAACGTTTCCTGGTTAAAAATGCATTGTTCGAGTCGCCCCACAGCAATTATCCCAACTCTAGTTCATCAACAACCCCCAGTCGATATAGACCAGCCCTTACAGCTAAAATTATTTATTACGTTCGGTTAATTATAGAGTTTGATGAAATTAACACTTTGCACTTTGTTTCCAGAAGAAATGCCCACATTTCTTCGATAGTCACACTGTGCCAAGTTCGCCTTATCGAGTGCGGTGATAAGAGTTTTGTTTTCTAACTTTGTTCATAACGTAGTTATTTGTTTCAGTAACTATTTCATTTACAGTTTGATGTTAAGTGCGGTCCTGCAGGAATGACTCCGGCTATAAACGGTATTCTCGAGGGTAATTTCTTCGTTGAGCGACTCTAAATCAAATCATCTTCACACGAGCTTATTTCATTACTACGTTGCGTGGTAATAAAGAGAGAAATTTCAATTTTTTCCGTTCCTTCTGCCGGGGCTGTCAAGTTCGAACCGATGCCGAAAATGCAGTCCGCCTCTTAGTTTGAAAAGGGACATTACGTCGTCCCCGTAAGATTCTATGCGCGGTGCTTAGTACCGAACTTCAAAGAACGATATCACAAGCATAAAAAAGACAACTATCGCCACAACATAAGGAAACATAAATAGATTGCACGGCGCATCGAATTTCAGCACCAAACAAAGTGGTGAGCGAGGAGAGTCACCTCTCGAGTGCAAAGGGTTAATATACAGAAACATAAGGACAGAAAATCATCTATTATGAGAGTTATGTATGTAAACGTTATTTAAATATAAGCGAGACCTCTCGAGCGCAAAGGGTTAATGTGAGGATTGAAAATTTAAAAAAAATTCCTATCCTTGTCGACATTAGATTTATGAAAGTGAGATTGGACATACTGACCGAGTCCGCAAGTGAATCGTACTGACCCTGTTGGACAAAAGGGGCGTCGAGGGTTGAAAATTCGACTTCTACGATACTATTTCACCGGCGTGACGTACATTTCAAATCGTTAGTCGTAGTATCGCGGCAACATTCGTGATGCCCCACAGGGGGTGGTTCGGATGCTATCGGGTCACAGCTGACGGGCGTAAACGCTGGGAGAGGGAGGGAGGGAGGGAGGGAGGTAGGAGAGAGGTCGGTGGCCCTGAGAAGGGCCCTATCGATTGTGGGCATGAATGGGAGGCCCGCCCCCACGGGGAGGCTAACGACCTCCCACCTGTTGAGCCGAAAGGCGGGACAAAAACCGCCCCCCTAAATACGGGCTTCGAACACGCCGCCCCCCTTTTATACCCCCAGTTAACAACACTACTTAACGTTTACTGTTTTTCTTTTCATGTCTTCTTCCAGAGAACAATTCAATTTACAGAAAGAAACAAGAATTAATATTTTGCATATTTTGAATTAAACACAAGTTGAAGTTAATTCTACTGATTCAAATGTCCGATTACTCCGTAAAGCGCCTTTTGGGCGGAAAATAATTTTCACCGTAAATAATTGTCATTACTCTATTAATCCGTAGAAGATTTTTCCAGCCTAACAAAAATACCTCAGAAGCTATTTGAAGTTGTACTTCTTGTATTTGAAGTCTGAGCTCAAATCAAAGTATTTAACCTGGATAAATATGATTAACCTCTTCGGAGAAATGTATCGTAGATTGTCTATTCGTAAATATTCATAATTTTTTTTTTCTCCTTGTTTCAGGTGAGTTGTACTACGCCATCGTCGGGTCCGTAGCGTAAGTCGACGTCAAGAATTAATGTGTTAATATGAATTAATTAGCAGGCTGTGGTCGATTAACTCTAAAAGTCGGGGCTTGTTTCGGTATGAAAAACGAGAGTTCTTGTTCGGCCGGCCGGCCGTGCGAAACGATTTTTCCATAACGGCTAATAAAGGTGTTAATGAAATGGGAAATTATGGAAGGAAAAGGGAAAGTGTAGCGGGATGGGGGGGGGGGAGATGAGTCGGTTGGAAATTTTTACCAACTCTCTCTCTCTCCCATTAAGATAAAGCCATCACGGACTTCTCTGTGCGTAAATCACACGATAGTACTCTTCGCTATGTGTATTTCTATCGGTGTGCTTTCTCCGAATTCTGAAAATCTTTTTTTATATTGAAGCTGCTATCGAATCCCGAAATCGCGTTCCAAAATTCCGATTCAAACGATTTTCGGCGTTTGGGAAATTCGCAAAACTGAACACTGTGTGATTGGACCTGTCACCTCGAATTCGTTCGAAGAATCGAAAATTATTATCGACGCCCAATTTCTCTTACCGTGTGACATTATACTTTCAATGAACTGTCTATAATTCTACAGGGTTCAGTTTGATCCAGGATACTGGTCAAGGGTTTCATGCCCGGAAATTTGAATTGACTGAAACTCTTTACAGTTTCACGTGTAGGAAATAATTTTGTTTTCAGACACAATATAAATCACACATCAATGATAATATTTCGGTTGCCATCAATCTACTGGGTAATGCGACGTACTGACTGTGGAGTCCAAAAGCAAAACCGGTCTATTTCATAACCCAGTAGTATTTCATAACAAAATTTAACCATATTTTACGATACCATGTATCGATTGTCGGGCACGTTGCTGTGTATTGCAAAACGGGGGTAGGTAGTTGAGGGTCTGCGACGATATCCCTAATCGATGTCCCATATCGCGGAAAGTTCCGGGTCCGTCCTCGGGGGCTGGGACAGTAGCCCCGGGGGGAAGGGGTTCGGAGGGCGCGCATTCTTTAGACGTCTAAAATTAGACGTTCCCTCGGCTCTGTGTCGTTATCGCGGAGGCTGGCTCTCGACTAACGCTAAACGGTACAAGCACGAACATCCATCGCATCGGCTACCACCCACCGAGCATCGAAAACAGGTCTAGAGAGAATGTCTTCAAAAAAAGAAGAAATTAGGCCATTGCCAAGGCCCAACTACGGTCTATTTATTGTTATACGAGCTGCACTTGAATTCGGAACATATTTTTGGCTAATATTTATAATATTACCAAGTTTCTATTACTACTGTAATGAAAACACTCGAGGCGCCTACAATTTTCATTGTTGTACTCTCCAAGGGCGCATACGATAAGAAAATGTTTTTTTCAGAACAGGAGAGAAGATATTGCGATACTTATAGAGTGGACGTACAAGTACAAGTTGTTATTTGTTGGTAATTAAATTTTTTTTCTTTTTGGAGGACAGTTCTATACCGTCACCGGGATTCGAACCACCAGTCGCCGGTTTCTTCCCCATAAATTTTACCCTTTTCCCGGTATTAAGTCTTTTTGTTAACTTATTCTTTTTATTGCACACTCAACAATATTACATTTTATAGGTTCAACGGGTTATTGTATGCATGGAAATATTAGGGTGTCCCATAAGTTTCTTCTTCTCGCCCTCGCTTCAATTGGCTCTTATCATTGGACCGATCTCTTATCAGTTTATGACAGACAGGTTTCAGTTGTCCCAGAGCTTTCGTCGCGGTGGCAAAGCGTCTTCTAACACTATAATCGGACTAGCTGAATATCCACGAGATAGTGGATGCCATTGACATTCCCGTGACAACGGTAAATAAGCATTTAATCAAGATTTGATATGTCCCTCGATAAGGGATATCAAGAACTTACGTGACGCCCTAATATTGAGGAAACGGGCTCTCGTTTTTTTGGGCACATCTCGTATGTGTTACGAGCTCCTCCCGGTAAGTGGAAACGATAGTTATTTCACCAAAACTTTCGCCGAAGATTCGCCCTCGCGGAATCTGCGAGAGGAAGTCGGGCCGAAGTGAAGAAAGCGAGGAGAGACCAAGGAAGAGATAAAAGGGGCGGAGAAAGGAAGGATGTCAAAGACCCTTCCTTCGTCACTGTGGGTGGCAGTGGCCGCCGTCGGTGACGTCACAGCTGAGAACGGGCAGAATGAAAGACAGCTCTCGCTGGCGACCTTTGAAATTCCAAAGTCCGGGATGCCAGTTTTCGCGTTCTCCCCGCGTCTTCCGCCAAAACGTCGTCTTCAGTAGCATATCAACAGGGCAAACAGGACAGCCGCCACAGTACAGGCGAAGTACGCGACCCGTCCCACTAATATTGGGCCGACGACTAAGTAATTGAGGAATTCATTTAAGTACGTCAACATCTTTGCACGGATAAGCCGCAGATGGTAAGATAGATTCGGCTTTACGGCAATGGCCTTTGTTCGGTCCACACTGAAAGCCAACAAGTTTCAGAAAGGACAAAAATAATAAAATACCGAAGAATCTTGTCGACGCACTTAAAAATATGTGCAACGCCACTTGTCGGTGAATTTCCCAATTACTGCATTAGCTTCCTTCGAATGTTCACTTTAATCTTCCCAAATGTTTACGTCACAAAATCCCGGATTCCCAATATAATTCCCGTCTTTCAGCTCATCCCAATCCTCCCGTCCACTATCGCCCCCCCCCCGCCAAAAGTGTCACCCGTCTAATACTTAAATCCATTGCACCTACAGTATGTAAGTTTGATTTTGCGATAAAAAAAAAGTATTTCTAAAACAGAAGATTCTCCTCCACGCGCACACGTTGCACTCCGCAATCCTTTCTTATAATTCCGGATTTAGCTCGGGGGTGAATTCCGGCCGCCGCCGGCTATTTCTGGACGTCCCGTCCACCAAAACACAGATTAACAGACGCATCGTGAAATGACGCCCCACGCTCAACAGCCCGGTTTCGGTTTCAGTGCATAAACATCACGGGGGGCTAATGAACCCGGACCTCAACCAGAATCAGCCCGCCAGACAATGCACAGTGGTTATACACTCTCTGTATATGTGCATTCATATATATATATATATACACACACGCATGGACAGAACCGAACATGAAATAATTGCATAGTTGACCGTACGTCGGTAGGAACAGGTAATTGCGCCCGAAAGCAAAAGCCGGCAGGCACTTTCGTTGTGTTAAGTGAAAATATATAAATAGCCCCGTGTTATTAATACATTTCGGCAAAGTAAATACAGAAGAAGAATTTGGGTCAGAGAAAATTAACTGGGCATTGGCAATCTGACAGCATGAAGGTTGACCACCGACCCCCGACCCCCGCCAACCAAACTTTTACCGTGTTTTGTACCGAAATTCGAATTAATATTCAAAGTCGAAACGCAGCATTAATGAGACGCTAATATCCGAATTGAATATTAATATTCGAATTAATAGTCAAGGTTAAATTAATTAACGTTCAACTACGGTTGAGGACGCGCTAGATTGTTACGCGCTAAACTGGCAGATCGTTCAAATTGGACCCTCGATTTTTTTCTTTTTTCGTTTTTAAAAGAATACAGGAGGTCATTTTAATTGCATGCAATCAATTATAGCCATATACTATATCGCGCGAAATTAATTGCCTAAAGTGCCGGCCATAAAATTGTGAATAGTCCACAATTCACAATTTTTCAATTTTTTAAATGAATATCACGGCCAAAAAATTAACAGGAAAAAAGTAAGTTTTCACGATTAATACCAATTATATGGGCTAAACTGTAAAACAATAACTGATTTGGGATTGTTTACATAATCAGACTAACGGAAACGTGAAATTCCTAAATACAAATTGAATAATCTTTATTTCCTTAAATGATACATTGTTGTTGTATTTGCGATAAATAATTGTAGATTACTTTATTGTTCCGGTATAGAAAACGCTACATTATGACGCCAAAATCCCTGAATCGATTATTTCCTCAAATTGCAAATTACGCCGGGTCCGTTCAATTTATGTTCGCCAACGTACGCGAAAATGTATAAAAGCGTCAAACGGTAGTTTGAAAAAGCGAAATTCAAAGTAATATCGAGTGGCCGAACAGAAGAAAAGCCGCAGACCAATGTCGTCAGTTGTGCAGACCGCAACAGGGCAGCACAATACTGGCGATCAAATTGGTAACGCAATAGTGTAGCGTTAAGTCTTGCGAAATGGACACTGACATACCACTCTGACTGGTAATGAACTAGATTCAGATGGGGTTGACGCGGGGAAGCGAAGGGGAAAATGGAGCCCCCGGTTTTTATCATTAGTGTCGGCACTATCTTGGGGTTCAGCGAGGGAGAAAAAAAAATATATATATATGAGATTAAATTTAAGATTGCAATTAATGCAGTGGGCACAGTTTAGTATCTATTCTACCGAAATGTATCTTGAAAAATTTCGTACAGTTTGACATACATGTTTTGCATTCCGCGAAGGGTTGGAATACCGTAGGATTTCGTGTGTTTCTCTCTCCTCTCGCTGGTTTGGTCTTTTGCTGGCCCCGGTTTCGGCTGCTCGCCGTCTTCAGTAGCGCTGTGTTAGTCACCGTTAGCACTTTGGATGTTTTTTGGGCATCCTCGACCGACATACTGACAGACATTGCAGTACATGCGAAAGTGACAGCGGGCAGTGAGGATGCCCCCAAAAAAAACATCCAAAGTGCCACAAACAGTGACTGACACAGCGCTACTGAAGATGGCGAGCGGCCGATAAACCGGTCTAGCAAAAGACCGAACCGCAGCGAGTGGAGACAGAAACATCACGAACCTACCGTAGGATTTCGTGCGGTCCAGAGTGCCGAAAGTGACTGACAGCCGCTACTGAAGACGGCGAACGGCCGAAACCGGTCTGGCGGAAGACCGAACAGGCGAGAGGAGACAGAAACACACGAAGTCTACACGAAAATTCCTTCGCGGTGCCGGTTTTGAAAACCTCACGAACTGGTATTGTCGATAATAGAACCCGGTGAATTTCCCGGATAAATTTCATTGCGTTACCAGTCATAAAACATAATTCAGGCATCATAATTAATTCAATTGAAATAAGTAATTGAAGCGGTTAACAAAAATTTACGAATTGTACCGGTAGGATACAATTCAGTTCGTATTCATCGATACTATATTCATGGCCGGAACATATGAGACTGTTCGGTGACAGTAACACTGTCACTGCACACTGTCGCTGTCACTTACCCTAAGGTTGCCCCACGGCTGACTAGTGTGAAAATCAAGGTCTAAATTTGTCCGAAATATTGTTTCGTTGAACGTGCAAAATACGAGGAAAATATTTTCCCAACAAATTTAAATTTGAAGTAGGATCAGACTCAGGACTATTCGAAGCGTCAGTAGCGAAGTGTCAGAAATGTCACTGCACTGTTGCACTGGGGAGACCGACAGATCTATTATTATACTTAAGATTGACGATAAATACACGAAATCTACAGAAATTCATACAATTCATAGAGTCAAATCTGCCACGGCGTACGACTGAACAGTGCATATATTAAGATTTCAAAAATTTCTTATAAATGTCGTATAACGATGGCCGGTAAAAGTGTAGGCGAGTGATAAGCAATAGACAAGAAATCGGTTATAAATCAGGGGTAACCGGAACTCGAATTGTCACTAATTCTCTTCCGGTCGGATCAAGGTCGGTGGTTCGAATACGGCCCGAAAATGACGTGGACGTTACGTTAAAATGGAAATATTGGAACGGCCGATTGGAATGCCAATATAAACAATGGAGATAGGGACAATTATTTTTTCAGTTTCAACCGTCCGGTTGAATACGGAGTCGGACATTGTGCAATACACAGCCGGTGATTCGAGAATATTCGATAAGGTTACCGTGAGAGCGTAACAGTAACAGCCGATTAGGCTATAGATTGTGAACTCATAAAAAAAAAAATTAGATAATAATAAGCTTATTTCGTAGTGGACCTTGGCTAAGGTTGAGGGGTGGGGGGGGGGGGAGGCAGGTCCGAGACCTTAGAAGTTTTACTCGCTTCCCCCTAAAAGGATGTACAGTGGGACTTGAGGTCGAACGGGCCAAGGTCCGAAGTCCGAAAAAGGCCGTCTTATCGAGCGAATCTGTTTCTACGTCCATAAAACTGTAACGGTTAACTGTAGTTCGGTTCTAGGTCCGCCCGGGAGTCCTTCCGTCTGGTTCGGCCTTTCGCCAGACCGGTTTCGGCTGTTCGCCGTCATTTTTTGACATTCTATATCAACGGTACAAACTGTAGAAAAAAAAAAGGACCGCTTCCATATTGTAAATATCCTGGCTGCTGAAAACGCAATCCACTTCCTCCGTGTCACGTTCCTACCTTCACCGGTGAAAAACCGACCCTTTGTACCCTCTCGGGAATATTTTTTCGCGAATTATTTTCTCTTTTTTTTTTCAACAGGCTCTCTTAACCGAAGCAGATTAGACCCCGGTGGAAATCTATCCGGCGTTACGTGATGATAACGTCCCGACCGACGTTATCGACAATCGAACGATAACAATCAGCTCCGTTCGTCGACCGTCGTTTTTGTCCACTTGGAAAATATCTTTTTTTTTTTTTCACCGTAGATTTCCAGAGTTTTTTTGTCTCGCCGGTTTCGGCTGGTTCGCCATCTTCAGTAGTCACTTCTGGCACTCCGTATGTTTTTCGGGCATCTCCCCTAACTGCACTGTCACTTGAACGCACCTGAAGGAGGTTTAGCGGGCGAAACCGGTCTGGCGAAAGACCGAACGGGGGAGAGGAGACAGAAACAGATATTCGAAACTATATATTTTTTTTCTTTCAACGAAGCGCACAATTTTCATTCATACTAATGCAAAACGATAGTAACTTTAGTCATAATGCGGATGTAGTAAAGAAAGGACAAAGTCCGTTTGGATAACACTGTTATCCTTAAACACGTATATCTATATATATATATATATATATATATATATATATATATATATATATATATACTTAAATAATTATGCATTGTAGTATATCTACGTATTCATCATAATTATATACATAGCTTATAAAAGGTTGATTAGTGCGGCATTATGCGGTTTATCACAACGATCTACAAACCACACTAATTAATATCGGTATCTCTATAACTATATAAATATAAATATATATATTTCCAAGTAACGCCATATATATATATATATATATATATATATATATATATATATATATAGGCAGGAAAGCGATATTTTTCATAATAAATTTTAGATTTAATTAAATTTAAAGGAAAAAAAATTGAAATTTATGCAGGGAGCGACTCCAGTATAATTAAGAATCATAAATAGATTGATTCAATCAATCCCTTTGTGTTGAACAATGTATTCGGGCAGTTAGCATTGTGTGTTAGAATGCTAAGTCCTTTTAGTATAGCATCGAAATGTCTAAGAACTGAGCTATCGACGGCTTAATGGTGGCTTCGGAATTCCCCCCCCCGAATTATTCCCATACACGGATCAGATATTCTCACTGGATACGGGCATGACGCCACTATTGTGCTTCAGAGGGTAACACCACCCTTAGTATTTATACGAACCGGTGCCGAGTGGACGCGAACACGTACTGAAATACGTATTTCGGTGAATTCGCTCAATTTTTCGTACGTCGACGATATTGAATTGTGTCGTGCCGAAAATATGCGGTCGGCATTGAATGGATATTCGCCGAAGAACGCGACCTTACCGCACACTCCGGGTGCGTACGTGTCGCGTGACTCCGCAACGGGACCGGCCGGCGAAAGTACGTGTCCGTCGGACAGACGATTGCGAGCGCGAGGAGAAATTCGCCATTGAATAAATTACGGGACAAGAACTTGCAGTCTATAATTTCGGTATCACGACGACTTTTAGACAGTTCAAATTGGACGGACCGAAGCCGTGACTTGCTGCGGAATTAATATTAAAAAAAAAACAGCGCTTGAACATTACTCGTCTATTTACTTCTAAATTTAGACGAGCTGTTATCACAACGCAGTTCCGTGAGTGATATGATGAGTTAGTCACTCGTGCCGTTTTAAAGTGTAATCTATTGACTCAGGAAGCGTTTCCTTTTACATTAGGGCTTTCATGAAATTCACAGATGTAATTAATTGAACATTAATCTGTCTGGAATGGGAGATATATATTCCGGTTGACGGTCAACCCACATTTGGAAATGGGGTGGTGGAGGGTTGTGGGGAAGAAGTGGATAGAGGAATGGACGGAGGAGAGGAGGAACAGAAGGAGAGAGAGAGAGAGAGAGATGGACATAAAGAGGAGAGGGATAGAGACAGAGATAGGAAAAGTAGAAGGGTTGGATGGTTGGAGGGGGCGGGGGGGGGAGCAAGGCCGATAGGAGGCAATACGAACAGTGGAAAATATCATGTGACCGACACATGACTTTGTGCCGCATGTGTGTAACCATGCCCACGCCCAATACCGAGTGTTCGATGCGCTCAAATCAATTAAATTTACGAGTTTGTACGCACATCGTATTAACCCTGTAAGAGTCTATGCGCGGTGCTTAGGACCGAACTTCAAAGAACGATTACACTAGCATAAAAAAGACAACAATCACAACATAAGGCAACATAAATAGATTACATAGCGCATCGAATTTCAGCACCAAACAAAGTGGTGAGCGAGGAGAGTCACCTCTCGAGTGCAAAGGGTTAATATACAGAGACATAAAATCATCTATTATGAGAGTTATGTATGTAAACTGTTATTTAAATATAAATATTTTCAGCGAATATTCGTTCGAAGTAAATTGTAGAGTGGTGTATATTAGAGGGTATTTTAATTGGGTAAAAAAATTCGATTTATCCCCCGAATTTCTGTACGAAAATACAAGCCATAAACACGACAAGGTTCGGCGCCATTATCTTCTACGTGTTGGGGAGGAATTTATTTGACTTTGTACCAAAAAAATTTCATCAAGTTTACTCCGGTTTCGACTAGGATTTGAGTTAACAAACAATGAACTGTATAAGACGGCCCACTTTAATATACTTTTCGAGTCATCCCTTGTTTAGGGGGTTGGCCGGAATATTTCTCCCTTTGAGGGTGGCGCTCATACTTGAAAAGTTCATTTTGAAGCGTTAAAATACTAAGTTTTCGAGTTTCGCCCATCGACTCGAACTCTAGACTTATATTTGAGCACAATAAGACGCGTTTAGGACGCAAAGGGAAACTTTTAGCTTTAAGCTCCCGCAACTTTGTTCTTTGTCCAAGGTTATCGACACACGGTATATTTATTGCACTTAAAGTCGTTAACCGATTCTCAATGCGCCCGTTTAGAAAAACAAAACAATCATTTTATAATTGCATTTTTAATTGCGAAAAAAAAAATAACGACCTCGTTTGAATTTTTATCTTACTAATTCGACCTCAGACGACCGGAATAGCCAGTTTTCTAGTAAATCGCAGATTTCCCGTTCACCTTCGATTGGGGGAAAAATCAATTATGCAAATATAATTCGATCTTCCGGCAACTGTCAAATCCCGATAATTGATGAGGAAAAAAATTGAAATCAATGGTTTATTCGAATTTTCGCATTTCTCATTCGATCACTTTGTCGGAACTGTGAAAGCGACTCATTGGAGTCATCGGCATGAGGAAATTACTGTTTAGCAAATTTTCTACCGACAATATATAATAAATCGAAAACGATACATAAATGATGAGTTTTAGACGCATATAAAGGCCGACTGGGTCTCACTGCATATATATGCACAAGTATTGGGTACAAGGATACTTGAACTTTGCCCAATGTCAATACAGTAGTATGGGGAAAGTTGGACAGTAAAAAGCCCGAGAACTTGAAGCACTTAGCACTTGAAATGCACACATTGCAGCGGGTAAAAAAAAAAAATCTGTGATTCATCGACGCCATAAGGACGGGCGCCCGTTTCGCCATGTTGTCCTCGGCGACTTTTCGCAAAAATGTTGCAACAAATGTTTGCCGACAAAGCGTTACGAAAATAGCCTAAGCATTTAATAGACTCGTAGGCCAGTTT
The DNA here is from genome assembly GCA_019843655.1 of Lethocerus indicus. Classification (NCBI taxonomy): domain Eukaryota; kingdom Metazoa; phylum Arthropoda; class Insecta; order Hemiptera; family Belostomatidae; genus Lethocerus; species Lethocerus indicus. Next base: position 18,746,587 of record JACDQD010000011.1, read on the forward strand.
TTGCGGCTGACAACTCTTTTTTTTTCCGGGTTAAAAATGAAAACTTTCAACTCGCATTCTTTAATTTTTAACTGCACCTTACTTAGAGCGGCCTTATCTTACTCGATTGTTCCCCCCACCCACCCCCCAGTTTTTTTTTCCTCGTTTCGCCCTTAAGTTTTTTCGCTGCTGCAATTGTTCAATTGAACGTATTTCATTGTTGCATTCTCGGCGCAGATGCGACACATTTGTTCTTTCCTATTGTCCGATTGTTTGAACACGAATCCGAGAATTCTGGCGGCGCCATAATACTCGAAAAAAATTTGTTAGTTCAAATTTTACAAGACGTAATCTTGTTTCGTGTGTAGTCGATAAAATTATTTTCGGACTATCAATTCGGGGAAATATTAAACCCGTCCCCATTTGTAAACGGAATAGCGATCTCATTCGTATTTTCTCGATTTTCAAAATACGGCAATAAAACTTTCAGAATTTTCCATATACAATGAATAATTGACTACTCGATGATGTATTATATACTGTATACGCGAGAACTACGTCATGTTATGACACCTACTTGAAAAGTTCAAGGGACACTCGTAGAATTTCTCGATGAAAATCAACAGAGCGGTACGAATCATTGACGATGGTGTAGATTTTTTAAAAATTACTATAAAATCTGTCGTTTTCAAAGGAAGAGCCTAAGTAGGTCGGTACCAATGGCCAAAAAACTAGTTGGAAACTGGCGGGATGAAGAGAACCAGAACGGGGGGGGGAGGGAAAGTTTTGGAATGGAAGACGTGCGCGAAAATGTCCACATACCAATTTTAGATTAAAAGCAATTTCTAATTAACGTATACGGTACGAACCGAAATAGGGCGAAAAGATAATTTCGTAAGAGTATAACAGCTTATATACTATATACAGCGACGCTTTCTATCGCCCTACGGTTATGGTGTGATGAAGGTAACGCTTATCACGCTATCGCTTTCTGAAAACGCTTTCAGGCTTCAGCCTTAATACAGGAAATATACATGACTTTATTATAAGTTTAACATAACCGTTTTGCGGTCTGCGGGCCGGTCTCCACTCGCTGGTTTGGTCTTTTGCCAGACCGGGTTTCGGCCGTTCGCCGTCTTCAGTAGCGGCGGCTTTAAGTCAAGTGACAGTGACATACGCAACACAACACGACAAAGTGACAGTGACAGTGCAGTGAGGACGCCCCACAGAAAACGGTGCACAGTGCCGACAGTCACTGACGCCGCTACTGAAGATGGCGAGCGGCCGAAACAGGTCCAAACCAGCGAGAGGAGACAAATCTACGGTATTTCATTATCTTTGGATTGCCGCAATTCGTTTCGAATGATTGCAAATAGGATTTCAACGCGAATCCTGTTATAAATTAAAGGTTTTTTTCTATCTCTACTCTAATCCTAGAAGCAATTATAAAGTTGTTATTATCACAAAGATTAACAAAACGGAATGGAACGACGTCCCAGATAAAAATGTTTGTAATTTTTGTACTACAGGAGAGAATAATTTTATTCATATGTATATATGAAAAATAATGTTGAGTTTTATACAGATTTCTCATAATAATTAATATAAATTATTTAACGATATCTTTGAGGACCGGTTCATATTCAGCTAGGGTCGGGGGATTCTATTTTTTTGATAAAGTGTGGACTGTAAAATTAATTTCGGAATAGCAATTTCCTCTGCTGTATTTTTCGCTGTATCTAGATTATCCTTGTACTTCACTCCTGTCTCTTTCGTGTGCAGAAGAAAATTGAGACTTACAAATAGATATCACATAGGCGGTATCGGCGGATCTATGACGGCCCGGTAAGCCCGTTTCTGGTTCTATATCTGGGCGGGCCTAAATCGACTGGAAACTGGAGAGGGACTGGAGACAGAAGAAAACGCATAGACCGGTCTAGGCGGAGGGGGGGTGGGGGTGGGGGCAGATGGTACGAGATTCCAGGGGTCACTAGCCGCGGGGTTCCCGACCGTGCCGACACCACGCGTGGACCGCGGCTTCGGCTTTCCGCCACGGCGGGTAGAATTCCGTCTGGCGGCCGGCCGGCGCTATCTTATCGCCGCCGACGACAGTCGAAACCGGTCTGGATAAGAATCGTAAAAACCGGGGCGCCAGTTCGACGTTCTCTTCAACGAGAAAAGTCCAGCTTTGAAAATGAATTCCGCACTTATTATCCTGGTTGTGTTTTTTTTCCGGCGGCAAATTGTATCAATAAATTGTGGAATTACGACCTCACATTAGAAGCCGGGGAACTGGTCTAACTGTAGACGGTTAGATTCTCAAAACACTTTTTTGACTCCCAGTTGAAATTGTCCAACTAACTAAGATTTATTCAAATATAAAAGCAGCTTAAACGTGGGCTTAGACTGAAATTGAAAATGATGAATTCGTATCTGTTTCTAGACCCTTTTTTCGGCTCCAGGATCTAGTAATATTCGCACAAAAAAAAAAAACCCCGACGATTACAGATCTATTCAATGCGCAAAAACAGTACGAATTTGATCGCGCGATCGTCCGATCTAAACCTGACGTGGGTAAGAAAAAAAAACAGAGTAAACAAAATCACAAGGAATTTCTGAAAATAATATTCGATCGATAGGAGAATGCGTTCTTTGTACAATCCAAAGCGTATGGGGGAAAAAATCAATTCAATTTTTATTTCCAATCTAATGAAATCGCTCGAAGTTTTTGTGCGCGATTTCTAATGGCAACACCACTTTTGACCGGATTTTAAACGAATTTTTATAACGAACTGTTTCTCATTGATTTTATCCTTAAATTTTAATAATAAGAATTTGTTTGTTTCAATTAATTTATTGATTGTTTTTATGCCAAACATTGCAGATATATGAAATCAATTTAACTACGTCAGTGAAAAGGCGAGGGGGGGGGAATGTCTCCTCCCCCTTCCCCCCTCCCCGACTGACATGAGCGAAAGCAGTAACAAAAAACGTAATTGATAAGAGATAATTGGACGAAAGGTCACGCTACTTCGTTCCTAGATAAACGACGTATCTGGGGCTCTATCTTCTGTAGAGAGACGTCCGTATATTTATATTCGAGAAAATGGTTGTACAAAAAAAACGTAAACATCGGCCGTACTTTTACTGTTGTCACCGTGTGTGTGTGTGTGTGTGTACGCGCACGGCGAAGCGCACTATCGGCACTATTAGCGCAAGTGCTGACACTATGCTTCGCCGACGGCTCAGTTTTTTTATTATTTTATCCCAGTTCATTCCGTTTTCCCGGCGGCAATTTGTGAAATTTTTGCTCAAATTCTCAACAGGGACATTTTTCCCCGTTTTCCATCCGACACTTTACATAAAACAATATCGAAGTCCTCATATTTTTTCCCTATTAATTCAGTTTATTTTATGTAATTCACTGTTGAGATCATAATTAATGGGCGGCATCCGGAAGAATTAAATGACTCGACCGAGTGAAAATCCTTTTTTACGGCGATTCAACGCCTTCGAAATCGTTGACCCTTTACAAAACCGTATAAAATCGAAATACGTGGTTTTCGACTAAGACTAAGGCGTCCGGAGATTCCAATCGGACGTCCCCTCCAGAGTATTTTTCTTATAATTCATTAAGACCTCAACATTGCCCGGTAGTCGACGGCAAGTCCAAAGTTGCCCCACTCGACGACTTAAACATTTTTTTCTCCGCTCTGGTCGGAAATTCGCCAGATTTCTGCTCCGGATACTCCAGTTCGTCAACCTTTGACTGAGCCGTCGGCTTTCCCTTCGCGAATCTTCGCCGCTTCACGTCAAAGCACATTTCGTGCTCCTGTAAGTGGTGTCCAGGGGTCGTCCACCCCACCTATATACCCGTGTTTCAACTTCAATTTCAACTTCTCGGGCACAAAAAGGGCTTAAACACCCATGGAAGGGTTAGATATTAAATTCAAGTCAGACATGCACCATTGTACTTGTGTAACTGTGAGGTTGATTGTGGTCTACAGTTTTTTTTTTTTTTTTTTGGGGGCCCAATTGAGCGCAGTGAATGGACAGATACAGAAATAAAAATAGCGATAAATGCCCTGCGTTGTAGATTGTAGGGGCGTTGTATATATTGTAGACGGTAGGAGTGCGGAAGAGGAGCTTTTGTGCCGGTGTTCGGGTCGACGACCTGGCCCTTGCTCTCGCACTTCTCTTCTCTCCCTCTCTCTATCCCTCCCTCCCTCCATCCCTCCCTCTCTCTATCTCTCTCTCTCTCTCTACCTGCAGCACCACCAAGCCTCTCTCTCTCTCGCTCTCTCTCTCTCTCTCTCTCTCTCTCTCTCTCTCTCTCTCTCTCTCTCTCTCTCTCTCTCTCTCTCTCTCTCTCTCTCTCTCTCTCTCTCTCTCTCTCTCTCTCTCTCTCTCTCTCTCTCTCTCTCTCTCTCTCTCTCTCTCTCTCTCTCTCTCTCTCTCTCTCTCTCTCTCTCTCTCTCTCTCTCTCTCTCTCTCTCTCTCTCTCTCTCTCTCTCTCTCTCTCTCTCTCTCTCTCTCTCTCTCTCTCTCTCTCTCTCTCTCTCTCTCTCTCTCTCTCTCTCTCTCTCTCTCTCTCTCTCTCTCTCTCTCACACATAACACTAGACCGGTCTATGTTTGGACGGCTAAACGTTGAGCCTGTCTATATTACTCAAGTCGGTATAAAGGGCCCAGGATAGAACTTGACCGGGAGGGGCCCCTATCAGGGCCCTTTAAAATACCACTTTGTACTGGTGCTTGGGGCATATTTGAAAAAAAAGTTCGGTCGCGATACGTTAATTTTTCCCGGTTTTATACGCCTTACTTAGAATACGGTAGCGAACGAAGCGCTTTACTTTGTCCGAAAGGGCAAAAATCGCGCAAACAGGATGTGCGCTGTTTACGGCGAAATCGCCTGTGCCGGAAGTGAAGTTTGCTCTCGGTTTAAAGCCGGAGATTTCGATCTCGAAGATCGAGAACCGGGCCTTACCTTAGGCCGTCCACCGGACTTCGTCTCCGTGATCCGATTAAAACGGCTAAATAAATCAAAATCGACGATCCCACGACCCATATTCTGACGATTGGCTACATGAAGCCGTAAATGTGTACAAAAAATTTAAAGAGAGTTGCCCTTCAATTTTCCATCAAAATCGACGCGTACTTTCCTGACAACTTATCCGCGATAAGTGCAATTGTGAAATGTCATTTCGGCGCCAAAAAAAGAAAAAAAAACACCCGGTGATGGCAATTTATATTAGAGATCTCAGGGGCCTGTTGGCGTTTAAGGACAGAGTCGAATTCGGGGTCATAAACGAAAGGTGTTTTATTTTAAAAATGAAATAACCTGAGTTTCTCTATTTATATATATATATATATATATATATATATATATATATATATATATATATATATCGCACTCGGACATTCGATAAGAGTTGCGGAAGTGATGTTTAGCCGTGAAGTAAGTCTGCGGAGAAAGCTGCAGGCTAATTTCTCCTGCGGGACTTTCGCTTTTTCAACCCCCTGCCCCGCCCCGCTGCTGCTAACCGGCTTAGCAGCAAACTGACCATTTTGCGTTGTTATACCTCATCCGTATTATAGTACCGACAACCAATTCACTCATCTATAAATATATATATATACATATACAGAGTGGTCCAAAAAAATGTATCCACCGTTTAACAGTCCATAACTTGCAAACTAATTGACGGAGTTGTGTCTCATTTTTGGTGAAAGTGTAGCTTAAAGTCCGACTTAAAGATATATCACACTGTAGGTGTTCGAAATTGGTCACAATTATTAACATCCAGACACAAAAGATGCCGCCCAACTGCACCACCAACTACTGACTGTACAACGTGTTCAGTCGGATATTGGCTCTGGATATTCGCCATTGCCGTTGAACCTCATTAATGTTGTCGTACTTAAAATACCCACTTCAAAACTGGACTTACTTTCATCCCAATTCTAAGCCTTGCGCGCCGGCCACGTCTACTCTCGAGTACAACAAGGTACAACTGACACAACAGAACACTGACTATCCGGCGACTGTGTCAACTGACAAAACGAAACAAAGCAATACAACGTATTGTATGGCGCGATTGCCCCGGAACTACAACACTATAAAACGTACCAAAAATGAGACACAACTCCGTCAATTAGTTTGTAAGTTATGGACTTTTAAACGGTGGATACATTTTTTTTTTGGACCCTCTGTATATATATATATAAAATTTCGGTAATTTTCCGTTAGCCGGAATAAAAGTCTAAAACGTTTAACTGTTAAAATATATTAATAAATTTTAAACGAGACAGTTTTACCCGAAAAGAATTTTTTTTTAAATTCAAAACCCGCTTCGTTTTGAATGAATTGAGAGAATAGAGCACATTAGGCCTCCCCCTCCCCCCCAAAAAAACGAACATTCCCCTCATTATTGTAAGAAATTTGGCGCAATTCTACATTATTTGGCGGAAAAGTGTCAAAATTTCAATGCTAATAAAACAATAAACGGTAGTAAAATTTCATACTAAAATCCTCACATTCTTTGTTCGCGAACAAAGTTTTTGTACCATCATGTCCTCGGATTTTTATTTGTTAATTTTCACAATTATCATATTAGTATTGTCAACAATACAAGTATCCTCTCTCATATAATAATTAAGTATATAAATGGAGTTGGGCCCGTTGGCCGGAATGAGTGTATTGACGAAAGTTTGTATATCGTTCTTCTCGATGTCCTATTTTTATTCATTGCAAACAAAATTTTATTTGTATTTTTGGTACCATTATATATATATATATATATATATATATATATATATATATATACATTAACAGTATAAATAATGCCGATGGAGGTCGATCAGAGATCAATGTTGAGCTCGAGGGCCAGGGATTGTGGTCATATTACTGTTATCGTAATATCTAATCTATCTATCCGTATATATATATATATATATATATATATATATATATATATATATATAAGACGTAATATTCGCTGTATTCCAATAATTGTTTACTAGTAAACAGTCGTAAAATTTTGTACTATCAACCTATATTTTATTAACTGTGTTAATGTTGAAATAATTACAAATACAGTTTCGTTGTCGCTGACTGTATTTTCATGTTATACGTACTCAAGTTGACCGACGGTAACGAAACCCCGAAATCGGGGGAGGTTTAGAATGAAATTTTTGGGATGTAAAATTTAATTAGATTTTCACGTTAGTTATCAGTTTATAATGGAAAAAAATATATCCTTTATCTAGTTCCGTCCTAACTGGGAAATATATGAAAATGCAGGTTTCACGAAGTGAAATAGAGGGGATCCAGTTTAATATTTTTTTTTTTTTGTGTATATATTATATATTGTTTACAGCCTTTGATTTTACTTTTTTGTACTGTTCCAAATGCACATACGTAAAATTCTATTCCGATTGTTTTTATACAATGACGAAAAAAATTTCATTTCACCCTCGTATTCGCGTATTAATAATTCGGTATAATGACGAGCCGACGACGTTCTGTGTGTCCGCTGGATGACACGACTGATTTTAACGAGCGTACGCAAAATGGGGACAATGACATTCTGTGGACAGCACAAACTTAACGCAATGGCGAACTCGTTCTTCGCACTATTAACTTGTCGTACACTCAGTGTCTGTGTCCGCGTCGTAGTAACACGGCCGGGCACACTGCCACTGACTTGTAGTATTCGTCGGTACAGTCTGTCTACTGTACACCCGGCGGAAACTTTGTACTTATACAGTCGTCACTTATATACAGTGTCACTTATACGGTGTCACTTATACAGTGTCACTTATACAGTGTCACTTATACAGTGCCACTTATACAGTCGTCACTTATACGGTGTCACTTATACAGTCGTCACTTATACAGTGTCACTTATACAGTGTCACTTATACAGTCGTCACTTATACCTGTGTCACTTATACAGTGTCACTTATACAGTGTCACTTATACAGTGTCACTTATACAGTGCCACTTATACAGTGTCACTTATACGGTGTCACTTATACAGTGTCACTTATACAGTGTCACTTATACAGTGTCACTTATACAGTGCCACTTATACAGTGTCACTTATACGGTGTCACTTATACCTGTGTCACTTATACAGTGCCACTTATACAGTGTCACTTATACAGTGTCACTTATACAGTGTCACTTATACAGTGTCACTTATACAGTGTCACTTATACCGTGTCACTTATACAGTCATCACTTATACCTGTCAGTGTCACTTATACAGTCATCACTTATACAGTGTCACTTATACAGTGTCACTTATACAGTGTCACTTATACAGTCGTCACTTATACAGTGTCACTTATACAGTGTCACTTATACAGTCATCACTTATACAGTCGTCACTTATACAGTGTCACTTATACAGTTTATACAGTGTCACTTATACAGTCACAATACTTATACAGTGTCACTTATACAGTGTCACTTATACAGTGTCACTTATACAGTGCCACTCACTTATACAGTGTGTCACTTATACAGTCACTTATACAGTCATCACTTATACAGTGTCACTTATACAGTCGTCACTTATACAGTCATTATACACTTATACAGTGTCACTTATACAGTGTCACTTATACAGTCATCACTTATACAGTGTCACTTATACAGTGCCACTTATACAGTGTCACTTATACAGTGTCACTTATACAGTGCCACTTATACAGTGTCACTTATACAGTGCCACTTATACAGTCGTCACTTATACAGTGCCACTTATACAGTCGTCACTTATACAGTGTCACTTATACAGTCGTCACTTATACAGTAATTTTCGTTACATAATATATCTTGTAAATTCCAATCTTTCGTTTGTATTTGGATAAAGTTCTTTTTAAAAACGCCTATATGTGTATATACATACACATATATATTTATACAGGACTGGGAAAATTATCCCTAATGTATATTGGCGGGCAGAAACCGAGGGCAAGAATTAATCAATGCGTAGGAACAAACCATTCACAAATATTCACGAGCAGAGTATTTGATTGATTTATGAGGCAATTTGAATCAATTTTATTAATTGAAATAAAGAATTTCATTTAATATTTTAAAAATGGGTTTCATTCAACGTTATTTATTGTCCGCCACCCTTTAATAGTGCTATTCGAGCATCAGTGAGTGGTGATAAAGCTATTTTGAAAGAAAAAAAAAATCATTCCAAACCCCCTCTGAGAAACTGCAGAATTTCGTTACCGCCGGGTCAATACGATATTTTGTCCAATAAAAATGTATAACGGTCAAAATATTACATAACAATAAAAATTATCCCGAGTTGTTTATAAAAATATAGGCCGAGTGATGGAAAATTTGGTTAAAATTCGGGATAGGGCCCCCCCAACCCTATCTAATAGGCGATGTTATATATCGATATCAGTTTCATTCGATACGTCGTCACTATATCGAATTATGCGTTTTAATAGAAAATTTCGAATCGGGGGTTTTTCGACACAGAAAATTGTGTCGAATACAACAGCGTTTTTGGAATTGACTGGAGAAACCGTTCGTGCCGAGACTGGAAAGACCGGCCGACCTTTCGTTTTCACGACACTTCTTCGACGGCCGGTAATGTCGCAACGCGGCCTAGACCGGCGTAAACATAGCCTAAATAGTCGCCGAATTGTTTTTATCGGGCAAGTAAAATAAACGCTTCGTAAGACAACAGGCTAAGTATTGGGGACACAGTCCGTATCCGACAGTATTTCTGTACACAGAAGAGAAAAAACCTGATAGATCTTAAAAACGCGCTTTCCGCGGACCGTTCGTTGTTTCGACCGAAGAGCGAGGGTTTGCAGATTTTCTTCGCCAATAAAAACTGGCGATAAAACGGGAAAAATTACGCTATTATTACAACAATTTCGACGAACGGAGCGTTTGAAAAAAGGCGGGAAGCCCGCCTGGCGCCACCTAGCGGCCGATCGCCCAACTAGTAGTAGAATGAAATAAATTTCCAAATTAATGAAAAAAATTAAATTTTCTCTTTACCTTTCTTTCCTTGAAGCGGTCTCCCCTCGGCCGGTGGTTCCTCCGGAGCCGTCCTTGAAGTCGACGGCTCCTGAGTAACATCTTTGATTTTCTGTTAAGTACAGAAAAAAAAAATTATCATCAGTTTTCAAACAGTACAGAATAATGGTAAATTTAAAATTAACTGCCTTTAATTTATATTTCCGCTCCCCTGAATGTATTTTCACAGGATGCAGGAATTGGAGTTTCAAAATTGAAAAAAAACAAAAACAATTCTGTATTCTGTATAATATTATTTTATTATACTATTATTATTATTAGATAATATTATTCTATTATCTGTATATTATTATTATTATTATATCTATAAAATAGATAATTTTATCTAGAATAAAAGCTTTTCAGAATCAATTCATTACTTTTAATCCATACTAAAAAAAATGTAAAATGTTATGAATCTTACAGTTGACTGTCTGAATTATTGAAAAATAAAAAATGCCACTGCACTCAATTTTAATCGCCAATTCAACATCACTAATTTTATTTTAATGTTCAAAAACCCCAATTTGAATTTTACGGATATTATTTAATATATAAATAATTGCTGTCATTGCTTGTGTAATCTGGCTCCTCTATTCAACTGGTTTTTTTGTGCCAGAAAATAATCGTGATTTAATTATTAAATGCCGACATTTAAAAAATGCCGAAACCAATTTGAATCTTTTACGATTGAATTTTCCTTCGATTGTAAATTTTCAACCGGTCAAAAAAAAATGGATTTTTTTGTACGGAAAATCAGTTTTAGTCTTATTTTAAACCCGGAGTTTTATCAATTGTCTAACGTAATATTCGGCCAGTCAAGTCAACGTACGTAAATTGATATTACGTTAACTGTCCAATATCCAAAAAAAGCACCAATAACATTGTACTTCAGTTTTGAATATTCAAAAGTCTTTCGCTGTATTATTGTCCTGGGATATATATATATATATATATATATATATATATATATATATGACTGACAGACACTACAGTACATGCAAAGTGACACAGTGCAGTGAGGATGCCCCAAAAACATCCAAAGTGATAACAGTGGTTCGGTCTTAAAATGTACAATTTAAGGAGTACAATATTGAGAGATCTATTGGGTTGGCAACTAAATAATTGCGGATTCTTCTAATCTCAGGGTGTGTCCACCCTTATTGTGTAGTGTATTTTGTACGTGCGACGGAATAGTTAGGGGCAGGTTTGAAGATGTAAACCGCAACGATTTAGTTGCCGACCAAATAGTGATAAACTGTTGTCTATAAGATGATGAAAAATATCCTGTAGGTTCGTGATATTTTCTGTCTCCTCTCGCTGCCGGTTTGGTCTTTTGCTAGACCGGTTTCGGCCTCTCGCCGTCTTCAGTAGCACTGTCAGCACTTTGGATACAATCCTATTAAAGGATCACACCCGCCCAACCGCCACACCACCGTCGCCCTTCCGACAATCTGACTGACACTTAGATTAAACGGATTAACAAAATCCGAAGACAATAACAATAACAGAACACACACACACACACACATATATATATATATATATATATATATATATATATATATATATATATATAGATGACTGACAAACTGACAGACAGTACAGTTCATGTGGAAGTGACAGTGGGCAGTGAGGATGCCCAAAAAGCATCCAAAGTGACTGACACAGCGCTACTGAAGATGGCGAGCGGCCGAAACCTGTCTGGCGAAAGACCGAACCGGCAGCGAGAGAGGAGACAGAAATATCGGTATTCCAACCCGTCGCAGACCACAAAACGGTTATATTAAAGGTCCTATTAAAGGCTCACAACCGCCCAAACGCCGCCACACCGCCGTCGCCCTTCCGACGATCTGACTGACACTTAGATTAAACGGATTAACAAAATCCGAAGACAATAACAATAACAACACATATATATATATATATATATATAGATGACTGACAAACTGACAGGCAGTACAGTTCATGTGGAAGTGACAGTGGCAGTGAGGATGCCCCAAAAAGCATCAAAAGTGACTGACACAGCGCTACTGAAGACGGCGAGCGGCCGAAACCGGTCCGCCAGCGAGAGAGGAGACAGAAACATCGGTATTCCAACCCTCGCCGGCCACAAAACGGTTATATTAAACTGTGAAGGGGTAAGTGTGGGGGGGCCGGTGGGGTTGGCAGGGTGGATATTTTGGGGTCGAATTTCACCCGTTTTTTTTTTTTTTATACCTTTTTTGCCGACGGCCTGACGACGAGTCCGGACGGCCCCAGCCGGAATTTGGCGATGTTGTCGTAGACGGGGCGTCGCGACGGGGCAATTTAGCCGCCGGCGAATAGAGCGCTTTCAGCGGTTCGAAGAGAGGCGAGCTCAAATCTAGACCGGCGTCCTCTTCGTCGTCCGACCCGTTTACCGACATATTTCGGTTTTACATAGAAAAAACGCGTTCAACAAATCGTCATCGAACGAAACCGCTCGCAAAAAACGTCCATAACCTGTTACCCGGGGGTAGGTTACAAGTTGGTTTGGTTTTTGGCCGCGAAATTTTTTTTCCACCGGCCGGCCGCCAGGCGGCGCTGCAGTCGCGGGCGCCATCGCGGTCGGAAAAGTTCTAGAAAGTTCCACAGCGTTCTAGAATATTCTAGAACATCTCTAAAGGTATTAATAACTCATATACAACTTGATATCTGACCAAATATATTAACAAATGTTATATTTTATATATTTAGCCTTGAACAATCATTGAAATCAGATTTCAAATATTCTCTATACACTAATTGGCTTTTTCATGGCCAAAATGGCCAACAATTTTTTTCTCCACTGTACCCATATTTAGTTGATTTGTACAATTAAATGAAAATTCATAACTCAACCAATACTAATAGAATTTTGTCCACTTATTTATATATATTTTAATATATATTTCACTTGCCCCCTCCCTCCCACCCGCCCCACCAAAAAGTGAACAATCTACCTGTTGCTTCAACATCAATTTCGATTCCGATATATCAATTTTTTTTTTTTTCTATTTCTGTTTCAGAGTTGTGGCTTTCCACAGTTCATGTGTTGGCCTCAGACCAGTAAATACTGTGATATATCGGGGCGAAAACAATTCTTGGATGTGTTATAAAGGTAGGTAGGCGAATTTCATTTTCTAGTTCCAGCGGCTTTTTTATTTTTTTTTTAACGATATTATATTTAAAACGTTTAGCTTTTAACATTTTCCAATATATTATATATTTCACGGACTGTCTCTTGTTTGCCTTTATCGATACGAAAACATTTTTTTTTACTCTTATGATTAAATTTAAAGGTACTCAACACATCGGTATTACTGGCAATAGATGTACAAAATATTATTCCGACTATTAAAGTTGTTGAACGTAAAAAAATAATGTATTAAATATGAATACGTACCTGGTTATATCAGTCAGTGATAATCACCATATATTAAAATATGGTATCGATTGCTTCGGAACGGTTCTTGTTGTCCGACTGATTATTCCACAATCCTGGATTTTCGGTCCCTACATTCTTGGACTCGATTCTAGCCGCTTTCTTGTTAAATTAATTGTTTTAATAATTATTTTATTTATTTTTTTGTTGTCGCCAGGAGGTCTGGAAACTAGACGTAGTAACGGTGGCGGTAGTGAAAGGAGCGGCTCAAGCCGCGTCAGCTATGCCCTTCATTGACGACGACTTACTCTGGTGTACGGACACTGACGGTAAAATGGTCGACCTCTCGCAGTGCCTTGTCAGTAAAAATTATTTTCAAAATAAAAATAATTTAAGCGTTACGATATAAACTAAATTGTAGGACAAACTCCACAAGAGGGAGTTTGGGTCTCTTTGTAGACCTAAATATTTGGCCTCTCACTGTCAGCTCGCATTAAAAATATTAAATTATCAATTATCTAATTTCTAATAGTACTACAGCAATATAAATATTATTATGATAAACTTCAGATTTTTTCACAAGTGATAAATACCCTGTAATCGATAGGGTAGGTCAGCCTACCTTCAAATTTAATTTTCTAAATTTCTAATAATATTAATTTAAATATTATTGCCTAGATCGTTAAATATAAATCATATAATTGATACACTTGATATATCTCATTTACACGTACATAGTTTAGATAAATAATTAAGTAAAATTGGTCGCAAGACATTGTCGGCGTATACTTTAAAAATATTAATTAATTCGTTAATAATGTTATAATAATAATAATAAAATAGTTGAGGTAGTAAAGTGCAACGATTGCACTTTATTTTAATTACAGTGTCGTTTTCAAATATCACCTAATAATCGTCTAATGCTCAAGGTTGTATAACCGATTTTCAAATAATTTTCTTGTTTATTTCGCGCGCTAAAACTGTAAGATAATTTGATAAAATTATCAGATCTCATTATCAGATTATCGGAGATTATTTGAAATAAAACAATTATGAACCATGAATAAAAAAAAATTACATCTGAATTAGAGGTAATAGTACTTTCAGATATATATTGATTAGGAGTATTAGCATTAATTTATTAGATTCAATGAATAGTTTATTTGTAATAGTACTACAGTAATATAAATATTATTATGATAAACTTCATATTTTTTCACAAGTGATAAATACCCCTAATCGATCTTCGTCAGCCTACCTTAAAATTTAAGCGTATTGATTAATAAATTTCTAATAATATTAATTTAAATATTATTGCCTAGATCGTTAAATATAAATCATATAATTGATACACTTGATATATCTCATTACACGTACATAGTTTAGATAAATAATTAATGTAATAGAAATTAATACAAAAAATAAGACATTGTCGGCGTACTTTAAAAATATTAATTAATTCGTTAATAATGTTGTAATAATAATAAAAATAGTTGAGGTAGTAAAGTGCAACGATTGCACTTTATTTTAATTACAGTGTCGTTTTCAAATATCACCTAATAATCGTCTAATGCTCAAGGTTGTATAACCGATTTTCAAATAATTTTCTTGTTTTATTCGTTTTGTAATTTGTTCAAAATTGTAAGATAATTTGAAATAAAACAATTATAAATCATGAATAAAAAAAAATTACATCTGAATTAGAAGTAATAGTACTTTCAAATATATATATATGATTAGGAGTATTAGCATTAATTTATTAGATTCAATGAATAGTTTATTTTGTTTTTATGATTAATTTGTGATATACTCATTCTTCTATTTGATATAATTGTTTTCTATTATTAATTTATATCGTGGTCCAAGTCATATATTTCTTGTTTCGAGATATTTAATTAATTGCAATTCGTATAAATTGAAAAATATTTTTATATTATTCAACATTTTAATTTAGTCTCGTTTAATCGGAAGTTGACTGCGAAATTTTGTATGAATTTCATATGAAAATGTTTTTAAAGTTCGAATTGACTTAGACCACACTCATAATTACGGTCATATACGGTGTGATGATTTCGCTTCGTTATTTATCTGTTTTCGATAATTAAAACCGTTCAATTTATTTCTTTAATATTAAATGCGATTAATTTATTTCAGGATGGTGGTGGAGGTTTGGGAGAATTGTCGCAGACAGATTTGAACGGTCTTGTCGGACCGATGGACGAGGAAGAGGATATTTTTAAACAGTTGGCCGACACTTCGTTTGAACTGGAACAGTTTTTCGATTTCAATGAGGAAAAGGTAATATACCGCAATACCGTAATATTTGCAAATTGTTGAGCGGCGAATAAATATTATTCTTCGAACATCTCCAGTCAGATATAATTTAGACTACGCCGAAATAAATATTATTGGTTGTACAACTTCGACAATTTTCTCCGACATTCGAGGCTTTATTGTAAAAAAAAAAAACCGGCTGTACATTTACAATTGAAAATATTGTACACAAACGTCCGAGCTTCTAAATATTATTTTTTTTTTTTTATTTAAACCACCTCTTAGCCCTAATAAATACAATCCATTGTAAAACGGCCGAAGCAAAGTTGTACACCCGATAATAAGATCAACGCAATTGATTATTAGCAATAATTTGTTGTTATTGCTCCCTCCGATATAATCGCACAGAAAATTAGTTTTTCAACATCAATTTAATTCGATCTTCATTCGGTCTTATTTTAAAATTCCGGAATTTTATTAAATTATCGACGTAACATTCGGCCAGTCGAGTCGATATACGTAAATTGATATTACGTTAACTGTCCAATATCCAAAAGCGCCAATAATAACACGGTGCTTCAGTTTTGAATATTCAATCGCTAAGGCCAATTAGTGGTATTTTTTACAATTTTATTTCAGTTCCGTTTTATACGGTTTTCTTTATGGCCCCTAATTACAAAGCCAATTGAGTATTATTAATTGTTATAAGTATTAATTTAAATTCGCAATATAAATTCTTTTTAATACTTGGTACTATATAGCTAATGAATCCGCTTCATGTTGTGAACATTTATTTATTCAATTTCCCTAAGTTCAGCAAAATAGTTCAAGTGTAAAGTATTTAAAATAATATATTCATACTGCGCCTGAAAGGAATGCGAAAGGGAAATAATTGAAGTTGGACGAGGGAAAAATTTAATTCGTTAGAGATGTTGTAATTTCAGTAATTGTCGAATGTTAACACTTGTTTAAATTTTAATTTATTGTCAAAAATTAGTCTATATTAATGGGTGAAAGAATTTTTAGTCTAATTCCTTTTTCACAATTACGGTGAATAATTTTGCTGTGAACGGAATGTAATTCAGTTATTTTTTAAAACATAAATAAACTATAAACTAATTCCAATTTATGATTTTGCAGGAGGAAAATAATAATAGTTTGATCGGAGGTGGAAATAAGAATCAAGCGACAGTTGCACTTTTACAAGAGCTGCAAAGAAATCAAGCCACAACTCGAAAATTTAATATAGCCGCTGCAAATCCACTGCTTGCTGGTAATAAAAATACCTTTAAATATTTAAAATAATATATATTATTTTAAATATATATATATTTAAAAAAATATATATAAATCTTTTGTTAAGAATATAAATCAAGCCGCAACTCGCAAATTTAATATAGCCGCTGCAAATCCACTGCTTGCTGGTAATAAAAATACCTTTAAATATTTAAAATAATATATATTATTTTAAATATATATATATTTAAAAAATATATATAAATCTTTTGTTAAGAATATAAATCAAGCCACAACTCGAAAATTTAATATAGCCGCTGCAAATCCACTGCTTGCTGGTAATAAAAATACCTTTAAATATTTAAAATAATATATATTATTTTAAATATATATATATTTAAAAAAATATGTATAAATCTTTTGTTAAGAATATAAATCAAGCCACAACTCGAAAATTTAATATAGCTGCAAATCCACTGCTTGCTGGTAATAAAAATACCTTTAAATATTTAAAATAATATATATTATTTTAAATATATATATTTAAAAATATATATAAATCTTTTGTTAAGAATATAAATCAAGCCACAACTCGTAAATTTAACATACGCTGCAAATCCACTGCTTGCTGGTAATAAAATACCTTTAAATATTTAAAATAATATATATTATTTTAAATATATATATTTAAAAAAATATATATAAATCTTTTGTTAAGAATATAAATCAAGCCACAACTCGAAAATTTAATATAGCCGCTGCAAATCCACTGCTTGCTGGTAATAAAAATACCTTTAAATATTTAAAATAATATATATTATTTTAAATATATATATATTAAAAAATATATATAAATCTTTTGTTAAGAATATAAATCAAGCCGCAACTCGTAAATTTAATATAGCCGCTGCAAATCCACTGCTTGCTGGTAATAAAAATACCTTTAAATATTTAAAATAATATATATTATTTTAAATATATATATATTTAAAAAAATATGTATAAATCTTTTGTTAAGAATATAAATCAAGCCACAACTCGAAAATTTAATATAGCCGCTGCAAATCCACTGCTTGCTGGTAATAAAAATACCTTTAAATATTTAAAATAATATATATTATTTTAAATATATATATTTAAAAAAATATATATAAATCTTTTGTTAAGAATATAAATCAAGCCACAACTCGAAAATTTAATATAGCCGCTGCAAATCCACTGCTTGCTGGTAATAAAAATACCTTTAAATATTTAAAATAATATATATTATTTTAAATATATATATTTAAAAAAATATATATAAATCTTTTGTTAAGAATATAAATCAAGCGCACTGAAATTTAATATAGCTGCAACACCAAAAATACCTTTAAATATTTAAAATAATATATATTATTTTAAATATATATATTTATATATAAATCTTTTGTTAAGAATATAAATCTGCTGCAAATCCACTGCTTGCTGGTAATAAAATACCTTTAAATATTTAAAATAATATATATTATTTTAAATATATATATTTAAAAAAATATATATAAATCTTTTGTTAAGAATATAAATCAAGCCACAACTCGAAAATTTAATATAGCCGCTGCAAATCCACTGTTTGCTGGTAATAAAAATACCTTTAAATATTTAAAATAATATATATTATTTTAAATATATATATTTAAAAATATATATATAAATCTTTTGTTAAGAATATAAATCAAGCCGCAACTCGTAAATTTAATATAGCCGCTGCAAATCCACTGCTTGCTGGTAATAAAAATACCTTTAAATATTTAAAATAATATATATTATTTTAAATATATATATTTAAAAAATATATATAAATCTTTTGTTAAGAATATAAATCAAGCCACAACTCGAAAATTTAATATAGCCGCTGCAAATCCACTGCTTGCTGGTAATAAAAATACCTTTAAATATTTAAAATAATATATATTATTTTAAATATATATATTTAAAAAAATATATATAAATCTTTTGTTAAGAATATAAATTAAATGTTGCAACAGGTCCGTACATAGTTTAGCATTACAGAATGGTTGAATTAAATGTACATTCATTAATATAACGGAAGAAATACATTTTTTACAGCAGAATATTTTTTTCTGTTTTTAAACGGATATTGTCCTACAAATTGCATTATGATGCAATTTAATTGGATGCGTTAATTAATTAGCGCATTAATTAGGGCTGAAACAAAGTTGTATACCCGATACAAAAAATTAAAATAATATATACAACGGTCAACGTTGTAACATGAGATAATTAAGAGTAATAAATGAATAATAAAACAATAGTTTAATATACACACGTTTTGTGGTCTGCGTGGGGTCGGAATACCGTAGATTAGTCGTGTTTCTATCTCCTCTCTATAGATTAGACAGAAACATCACGAACCTACAATAAAACAATACTTATTAATTGTTTTAAATTAAAAATTTCAGATTTCAGTCAGTACGCATTTAAATATAGTTTTTCTGTATTAATAAGAAATATTGAATATGCCGTATTTAATTAATTTTCAGATAGTTCATTGCTCATATCGCATTACATTTTTTTAGAATACCATTATTGGTAGTTAAACTGCTGTAGTTATTTGAGATATTGTAACATATTCGTGTATTCGCCCGATTTGAGATGTATGATGAAATGACGAATGATGTTTCAAAATGAATTTTCCACTGTTGTTTGCGCAGAGAAATTGGCGGCGCCAGGACCGGGAGGCGCCAGTTCGCAGGCCGCCGGCGGTCTGGAGCAGTTCCCTCGGATCAAGACAGAACCGGACTCCAGGCAAGGTAGGAACGTCGCTGAATATAATTATTTATTTTATTCGTTTCGAGAATTTTTTTTGGAGGCGTTTTGAAAAATTCAATTTTCGTAAAATATTCCAAACCTCAGCGGCAAATTCGAAATGACAGTGAATAGGCCTGGAACGAAAATAC
Source organism: Lethocerus indicus (assembly GCA_019843655.1). Taxonomy (NCBI): domain Eukaryota; kingdom Metazoa; phylum Arthropoda; class Insecta; order Hemiptera; family Belostomatidae; genus Lethocerus; species Lethocerus indicus. The sequence goes on from JACDQD010000011.1 coordinate 18,766,477, forward strand.
ATTTTTAAACAAATCGAAAACAATCTGCAAATATTTCCCATTACGCTACGATTATAGATGCTATGTATATATATATATATATAGATATACATAAAACAGGGGGAGAATTTCTACAGAAAATAATAACAGTCTCAACAATTTTCTAACACAAATACATTTTTTTAAATTTAAACAAATTGAAAACAAATCCGCAAATATTTCCCATTATGCTATGATTATGTGTGTGTGTGAGTATATATATATATATATATATATATATATACATAAAACACGGGGAGAATTTCTACAGAAAATTACAACAGTCTCAACAATTTACTAACATAAATACATTTTTTTAAATTTAAACAAATCAAAAACAATCTGCAAATATTTCCCATTATGCTATAATTATGTATATATATATATATATATATATATATATATATATATATATATATATATATATACAACTCAGGAGAATTTCTTATGGAAAATTACAACATTCTCAACAATTTTTTAACGAAATACATCTTTTTTAAATTTAAACAAATTGAAAACAAATCTGCAAATATTTCCCATTATGCTATTATTATGTATATATATATATATACATATAAAACACAGGGGAATTTCTACAGAAAATTACAACAGTCTCAACAATTTTCTAACACAATTACATTTTTTAAATTTAAACAAATTGAAAACAAATCTGCAAATATTTCCCATTATGCTACGATTATGTATATGTGTATATATATATATATATATATATATATATATATATATATAGACAACACAGGGAGAATTTCTACAGAAAATGACAATAGTCTCAACAACTTACTAACGAAAATACATTTTTAAAAATTTAAACGAATAAAAAACAAATATTTCCCATTATGGTATGATTATGTATATGTATATATATATATATATATATATATATATATATATAAAACGAAAACATGTTTTTAAATTTGTGTGAACTAAGCCCAGAATTGAAAATCTTTTTGGTCACACAACTTTTTTGACCCCGGTTGACCAGAATTATTAAATTGTAGAAAACATTGGAATTAAAAATCCATCAACGCCAATCATATTTACGGGTACCCGAAAGTAATCAACGTTTTGACTTTTGAATTCATTTTATTATACCAAAAAAAAGAAACTTTAATTATTAATCTATTATATATTCACCGATATTATCGACAAATCTCTGCCAATTTTTCGATTCCCCTCTTGTGAAGTAGAACTGCTCGAGACCGAAATACATCTTATCAAATCGTCGATTACTTTTGGATACACCTAATATATAGACATTTTTTTTGGACTGTTTATATGACAGTATAATTAATCTATACAGTTTAGTATACAGCTATTTAATCTATAGATTTACATCGACCTGTGAGAACTGGACTGAGTGTATAATTTCTGTTATTTAATATGAATCGGAAATAATATTGTCAACGGTTTATAAATTGAAAAAGTTTGAAAATCAATCGAAATGACTTGGTCGGTTCCCTGCGTTATTTTCCCAACTGGCAAACCGCAGTTGAAAATATTCTTTTTAAAAGACATTTTTATGGTCCAATATTTTTTTTGTAGAGTGAACGAAAAAAAAATGTTTTCTGTCTCGTCTCGCTGCTGTTCGGTCTTTTGCCAGACCGGTTTTTCGGCCGCTCGCCGTCTTCAGTAGCGCTGTTGATTCCCAGTAAATTGATTTGACACTCGTGAATAGAGATATTGTCGTATAGAGATGCCAAAAAAGAAAAAGGCAAAATACCGAAGAGGGCAGTGGGGATGCCCGAAAAAAACATGCCCAAAGTGCCACAACAGTGACTACTGAAGATGGCGAGCGGCCGAAAAACCGGTCTGGCAAAAGACCAAACCGGCAGCGAGAGAGGAGACAGAAACATCGGTATTCCAAACCCCTGGCAGACAAAGGGTGGATTTAGTCAATAGTTCAATCGAGAATAGACCTATTGGGCTTTGATAAATTATTATCCGCCCGTAATGTTAGTACTTTAAATGCCCCTTTTTAAATGTTGTCCCACCTTCAGTCCTTCAGTTGATACTGAAGACCGGTTTATCGGTCGGTGGCGGACTCGCCAGCTCGGTGAGTGGACCACGAACTGCCCCGGGGTGGGGGGGGTGGGGATGGTCGGGAAGGGAAGTGGATTGGCACCGGCGGAAGGTTCAGAAACCTTGGAACCGATTTTGAAACCGCCTTTCGAGTCTTGAAACCGGGACGAAGGGTGGGGGAGGGAGGGGCGGTTTAGCGACGAGTCGCTGGATTATGGATTAATTACTGTTTGATTCCAGTTTTTAAAACCGGGGTTGATATTTTCTATTCCCCCAATTTTCCCCGAGCTCCATCCCCTTCGAAAGTAGGCATAAAATCGGCATTAATTATTTTCCAATAATTAATTAATTCGGATCCTTATTCATGCCTGAAAAATTTCCATTTCGGTTTTTCAAATGTAAATTTCCATTTCCCACTATTCCCGGATAAAATGGGATATTGAGGTGATCGACCATCTTGTTTTCGCTGCAGTTTCAAACTTGATTTTCGTGAAAAATAAACTGATTTTTCCCCCTGTCGAACTGTAATCGGTTAGAAACAGAAAAAAAGTCTATAAACCTTCGGTCCTTCGTTATCGAACGGCCCATTTGACCCGTTTTTCCTGTCTACAATTTGCGTTACAGACGGAAAAAGTGAAGGATGATGCCCACTTTCACATTTCTCCGCAGTCTCTCAGTAGTAAAAAAAAAATCATTTCTTTCGGTCTTATACGGCCCAATTCTAGACCGGTTTCGTGTTCTCGCCTCCGGTGGAGGATAATTATTGGACCGAAAAGTCTCGATATAGAACAGCGTTGAATGGATGGTTGCGTTCAGTTAATTGCATAATTTAAATTTTCTATTTGCTGCTAGGCTAGACCGGTTTTCATGACTTCGGTAGAATTCAACTTGTACTATTTGTGTGGTCCATGAAAAGTACATAGGCGGAACCGAAAAGTTGATGAAATATCGGTCTTATTCGGCCCAATTCTAGACCGGTTTCGTGTCCTCGCCTCCGGTGAAGGATAATTATTGGACTGCAAAAATAATTTCGAATAATTACGTCGGCAGAATTCAACTTGTACTATTTGTGTGGTCTATGAAAATTGAGTAGACGAAACCGAAAAGTTGATGAAAGTTATCGGTCTTATTCGGCCCAATTCTAGACCGGTTTCGTGTTCTCGCCTCCGGTGAAGGATAATTATTGGACTGCAAAAATAATTTCGAATAATTACGTCGGCAGAATTCAACTTGTACCATTTGTGTGGTCTATGAAAATTGAGTAGACGAAACCGAAAAGTTGATGAAAGTTATCGGTCTTATTCGGCCCAATTCTAGACCGGTTTCGTGTTCTCGCCTCCGGTGAAGGATAATTATTGGACTGCAAAAATAATTTCGAATATTTACGTGAGCAGAATTCAACTTGTACTGTTTGTGAGGTCTATGAAAATTGAGTAGACGAAACCGAAAAGTCTCGATATAGAACAACGTTGACCGTTGCGTTCAGTTAATTACATAATTTAAATTTTCTATTTGCTGCTAGGCTAGACCGGTTTTCATGACTTCAGTAGAATTCAACTTGTACTATTTGTGTGGTCTATGAAAAGTACATAGACGGAACCGAAAAGTTGATGAAAGTTATCGGTCTTATTCGGCCCAATTCTAGACCGGTTTCGTGTTCTCGCCTCCGGTGAAGGGAGGTCCGGCTGTCTTTCGGCAGAAAACAGCTATTGAACCGTCAGAATTATTTGAATTTTGTCCGCGCCAATTTCGTATTATTCTTTGTCTGGAAATTGCTTGAGTCATAAAATAATATAAGCTGAGCGACTCGGTCTGGAAACTTGCCTACTTGTTGTAGTGGCGTGAGTTGAATATAACTGACGGACGCAACTGAAATATTCTTCGGCGATTGGCAAATAAATCGTTTTCTGGACGGACCGGGGTATTTTTTTTCTATCCTCTAATTTCAGCCCCCAATATACGGAGGGGTCCAAAAAAAATGTATCCACCGTTTAAAAGTCCATAACTTGTAAACTAATTGACGGAATTGTCTCATTTTTGGTACCTGTTATAGTGTTGTAGTGTCCGGCAATCATACAATACGTTGTATCGCTTTGTTTCGTTTTGTCAGTTGACACAGTCGCCGTATAGTCAGTGTTTTTGTTGTGTCAGTTGTACCTTGTTGTACTCGAGAGTGGACGTGGCCGGCGTAAGGCCTACATTCGATGAAATGAAGTCAGTTTTGAAGTGGGTATTTTAAGTACGAAAACATTAATGGCGAAACGAGTATCAAACAAGAGCCAATATCCAACTGACGTTGCAGTCACAGTGTGATATCTCTTCAAGTCGGACTTTAAGCTGCACTTTCGCCAAAAATGAGACACAACTCCGTGTCAATTAGTTTGCAAGTTATGGACTTTTAAACGGTGGATACATTTTGTTGGACCCCTCTGTATATTAATGTCATCGAGGGCGGCCATCCAGGCTGTCTTCAGCGACTTCTAGGCGGGAATTCGCCCTTCGGTATATTCGTCCTGTCGTCACGCCACTGATGACGGAATAAGACAGAACGGTGGGAAACTTCGTATTGGGGGGTTTGCCCAAATCCGATATTATCGCCACAACTCTCCCCCGCCTAAATTAACCGGCAAATTTTCTATCGCCCTCTTGAAGAACTCCTGAAGACCGAAATTCTTCTCTTATCGTATTGTCGATTACTTTTAGGGCCGACCTAATATTTTCGCCGATTTTCATACAGCTGTTGGGAAAAAATAAATTTCGGTTCCAAATACAGATACTCGTTGTTGGTTATTGATGGGGAGGAGGGTTGAAACTGGAGCTGGAGCTGGAGAGAAACTGGTTTCTCCTGGTTATTCTGTGACTGGGAGACGATTTTCGAGGTTCCCCGACCGAGGGGGGAAGACCATCCTCAGCCAAGGACCGGTAGTCCTTGGGTTAACACACGGCCTTAGGCTTTGAAAAGAAAAAAAAGGAAGAAAAAAAGAACTTTTTTTCAGGGCCCCCGACGCCCCCCCCGTCTTTGAATACACTTTACGAACAATTCGCCTCCGTTCATGTCCACTTATCGGTGTCTATCGTTCCGATTTCCCGGCACAATCGTGGAAAATAACGGTAACGAGCCGTTAAAGTGCTGCCGGGCGTGTTTCTCCCGACGCCGGTTTCGGCCGCTCGCCGTCTTCAGTAGCAATCGGGCGGACGCCGTATGACGTTGAATACTGTCCTTTTTATCGCCGGAAGAAATCGGAGTCGGCGACCCCCCCGAATTCGGCCGCGTGCCGAATCGACCCAAGCCGCTACTGAAGACGGCGAGCGGCCGAACACTGTCGGAGACTTTTTTTAGAATTTTATTATTATTTTTTTTTTTTGGTGTCGTTTCCAGTCACATAGTTGTTGTCGGCCTGCGCGCCTTCTACACTTACATATACGCGATTTTTTCGTACTGAAATATATTTTTTGTTCTGGCCAATTTCGGTACAGTGATCGGGAAAATTACAATGATAAAAAGCCGCCAACGTAATTTACACTCACTCCAATTGTATACACTTTACACTGCACCGTCTACTGTACTTGGTGTCGGTGTCTTGTCTGTAAATTGTCCGTACAATTCTCTCTTTGGGGCGGTTTCAAGGAAGAGTCGATAAGAGCTCCGGAAGGGTGAAAATCGAACCGCCGTCTTTCGAGACACTTTGAGGCTTTTAATAACGAAAAACTTTCGAACCTGTAGCGCAATAGGGCCGATATTATGTGTTATTGCCGGGCCAATCGTAACGCGGGCCCATTAGAAAACTGTCCGGCGAGAGAGTTGCCCCACCCCCCAACCCCGGGAATCTCTGGGAAGTTCGAACTTTCACTTCCCGCCGTTTAAAACTGTATTAAGAACGTGGAAGCTTTATAATCGGTCTTCTTTAATAAAAAGTGCCCGCGACCCTAATAAATCCTCTGCGTTCCGGCCATCATATCAAGACCGCGTGGTTCTTTCGCTAGACCGGTTTTCGGTGTTTATGCCGAGCTACTTTTTGTTTCTCCTCGTTTTCTTCTAGGATTTGGAAATGTTCCATATTTATAGTTTCAACCGGGTATCACCCAGGAGGCGTATACAAACAACTACAACAACAACAACAACAACAACAACAACAATGTAATCATACAGTTGTACACTGTTTTACAAATCGATAAACGGAAACAGTTCAAAAAGAGTAGTCGCGAGCGGTGGCTGAAAACCAGCCGAAACCGGTCTATCAAAAGACAGAATCGAGGCCAACTTAGACGTAACACAAATATATTTCTAATCAATTTTCCTGTATCTCAACTATATGGGGGAGTTTTTCGTCTATAATGGTAGGCGAAAGTTTGAATTATTACCACGTTGAACTCTTCAAAATTTTCTCTCTTCTGCTACTCTAGACCGGTTTTCATGACGTCAACAGTATTCAACTTGTACTATTTGTGAGGTCTATGAAAAGTCTCGATATAGAACAGCGTTGAATGAATCGTTGCGTTAAGTTAATTATACAATTGAATCAAGGATGAGTTTCAATAATTTAATATTGCTTCAGGATTCAAATATTTTTTTTTTTAATTTCGGTCTAGAGTCCGCACGAAAATGTACTGACACGATGAGGGACAATAAAAAAATTTGTTATAGTTATAAATTGCCTTTGATTTAACGACATGAATTCATATTTCGTAAAACCTTTTTTTTTGTCTTACTCGAATCTAGATTTGTTAACGGAATTGCATCTTTTAATATTTAGCAACTTTTATATTATGTATTCAATTATTTCGAATACGGAGTTTTGAATCTAATTAATCTCATATAACGCTTCGGCTGAATTTTAATAGTCGGTGCGTTTGAATGAAAAAAATTTGAATTCTACGGAACGTTGAGTTAAAAAAATTTGAAATTGCTGTCTTTCTGCGCCGATAGAAAATGTCGATTTTGAGTGAAATTTGCCAATTGCTACACTTAACCGCTTCTGTCGGTGACGGGGAGAAAGTAAACGAAGCAAAGGAAAAGTGTAACGACGAACGAAAGTCGGGCTAGTTGTGTTGTGTGAAAGCCAGAAAGTCCGGGCTCGGAAACTGGGCTAAGTGCAAGTGCAAGTGCAGCAGTGGCACTTGACTCTCCGTTCTTGGACGGCAAGTGCCGTTCGAGTATTTCCATCCGTAGGAGGTAATTTATAGTTTATTTTCTATTTCTGGCCCGATTTAAAACACCTCAAGAAATAACCGCAGTCTAATGACAGTTTAATTATTGTAATAAGACGATTTGAGCCGTTTATTTTGAAAGTGGCCCAAGTCAAATTTAACTTCAAATCGAGATATTTAAGGGTTTCAATGAATTTAAAAATATACGTATAGGATACGCAATGTGTCATACCGCTTAAGTGTATCTGAGGGTGTTAAATTTATAGTTCCTATAAAAAATAGTGTCAATTATTAAGCGAATAATTATTCGTTTTCTTATCGAGAATGGAGTTGGGCCACTTTCAAATTACACTTTTCGATTATTGAACTAACTCTGAAAACTTACGTTTTAACAATTATCGTATTTTCTCTGATTATAAGCAAACTGAAAAGCTTTATTGATAAATAACATAAAGTTGTGCTGAACTGAAAAAATTGAAAAAACGGCTCTTTTCTTTAAATCGTTCAATCCCTGATTTAGGTTCTTCCACAAACTTCTCTAGCGATACAATATTAATTTATTTCTGTTATAATAATTACACAATCTTTGGAGTTATTGCGTAGTATTGCAAAATATAAATAAAACCGGCGTTAACCATTTTTTGAAGCCGAATCTCTCTCGATTTTTTTCATTTACGCTCCGATATTTTTCATACAACAACAATGGGGCCTAGAACACTTCGAATTACAAATTACAAATGTACAATATACAAATGTTGTTTCAGAAGTGGATGCAAGCCTCTTTATACATTTGTATACAGGTTTTTTTTGCGCAATTGTGATACCGTAATCGGGAGACTATTGAAACTGGGGAATTTTCAAAAAACTGTATATTCTTTACATAAATTTACATACATCGTGTACAATATAATTTACAGTGATACCAGTTTCTCGGACAATCGCACGCATTTGGTTCATTGCACTGTACGGGGGGTGGAGGCCCGATTTTCTCGAATATTTCGAAAAGTTTTTTTCCCCCTTTTTCGCGAAAACCTTCGGCCCAATTTCGTAGTGACGTAGTTGAAGCCGCTTAATTCACTTAGGATGAAATTTTTATAATCTGAAATAAAATTTTGAGCAGAAAAAAACTTGTATCCGGCCGTATATCTTCGGCCGGATATGACTTTAGTCGGTCGATTTATTGTCTTTTAAACAAAAAAAACACTCGCCGGTCGGGGTCATTCGCCAGACCGGTTTCGGCCGCTCGCCAATCTCCAGCGCGCGGCGTCTGCGTGTACAAAGCAGTACGAATACCACTGTACAGGCGAGGGTGACAGTGCAGCGACCGAAAACGTCCTACCGCGAACGCGCTACTGAAGATGGCGAGCGGCCGAAACCGCGGTCCGGCGATAGACCCGACCGAGCGAGAGGAGACAGAAAAACTCGCGAAATTCACGTTATTAAACCAAAAAAACTGTATATGTATTTGGGTTACGCGGGTAACTCGGTGGAACTGATTGGGGGGGAAAACAAAATTCACGAGGGTTGTTTTGTAAGCGATATACTGGAACGCTGGTGGGAGGTTGATAGAAGCGAGTTGATTGAGTTATTGAGTTCAACCCCTTGTACGCACAATCGAGCCACCCCCGGAGACTAATCTGCGCACAATTGAGGAACGCCTCACCCTTCTTCATTATGGCGGGATTCAAACTCTCACTTTCTCCAACCCCCGCCCCCGCACCCCCCGGCCGGTTTCCGTTTCAATGGCGCCCTTCTCCGTGTTGTTGTTGTTGTTGTTGTTGTTGTTGAATAACGCCTGTCACTGACCTGTAACAACGTGGTTGTGGCCTTGCCTGAAGCCTCGAAGTACTAAGCTCCAGGAGTCGCTTATCACTTATATCTATTATATTAGGTGTACCTAAAAAGTAATCGACAATTTGATAAGACGTATTTCGGTCTAGTGAGGAGTTCCTCAAGAGGGGAACCACAGTTTCTAGGCCGGTATAACAGACTTTTTTAAAAATACTATGTAATTTCGTTTCTAACGAATATTTCAACCAAGTGCATATACCCGTACCTGTGCAATGGACAGGTAATTATATTTGACCGGTATCGAATAATTGATATCGAAAATAAATTAAATGTTTTATTACTGTAATCTTTGTGCGCCCCGACGTTCTGCACTGGACAGTAATGCAATTTCCGTCAATATTTTATGTTTAACAATGTATCATTCTATTAGGCGTACCTAAAAATTAATCGACAATTTGATAAGACGTATTTCGGTCTTGTGAGGAATTCCTCAAGAGTGGAATCACAGTTTCTAGGCTGGTATAACAGATTTTTTTTTTAGGTTTTCCAAAAACAGACTTTTTTAAATACTATGTAATTTCGTTTCTAACGAATATTTCAACCAAGTGCATATACCCGTACTTGTGCAACGGATTCAGTGTATTATATTTGACCGGTATCGAATAATTGAGTAATTTAATGTAGTGCAATTATCAGTAATGCAATTTCCGTCAATATTTTATGTTTAACACTGTATCATTCTATTGAATGTACACGAAAGTAATCGACGAATTTGATAAGATGTATTTCGGTCTTGTGAGGAGAGTCTCAAGAGTATACAGTAGATCAATAATTGAAGTTTGTTTTTTTTAGCAAAATAGAATGAATTCCGAAGTCAAAACGTCGATTACTTTTGCGTAAACCCTAATATATTCAGTTTATTGACTTGACTCGTCTGATTATGTAATATTTGGCGTCAAAATAAGCTCGAATACAGTTTCGGTTTCAGTACGGCGGGCTACTGAAGAGGGAGGGGGCTGACCAAAAAAAATCCTTAATATATTTTATTACGTTGTAGGACGCCTATAAAAAAAATATGAATAGAACAGCGTTTGACAAATTATTGTTGATATTATCTTCTCTCTTTCGGCCGAAAAACATTTTTCCGGAGTTTCCCCCAATCGCCGATCTGGCGTTAAAAAAACGCTAGACCGGTTTCGGCCTGAATCGGAGAAATCGAGGCGTTGGCCAACGGTCTACCGAAACGGAAAAAATACCAATTTTTTGCGTCGGGCGCAAATAAAGTAAATAATAATGGGTATACATAGTAAATACTTTGGCAAAAACGATAATGTCAATTTGGTACGCAAGTCAGCAAAAACCTCCAACCCTCAAAATACCAATTTCCCCTTTGTCAGATTTCTCGCCCCGGATATCGGCCGAGGGTAGAATTGAAATATTTTTCAATTGTTGATGAACGTTCAATGAATCTCCCCGTTTCCGTAAGATATAATATGGGGCCGGGACATTTTCCACGATATTTACGAAAACGGGAAAATCGGGCGATCTCAGACGACCCCCCCAACCCCCGGGGCTTTTCTTCCCCTTTCGACCGAATAAGTGGTCTGGAGGAAAATTCAATTATTAAAATTGAAAAAAGAAAAAGGGGGTAAAACGGAAGGAAAAGAGGAAAAGGGGCCCTTGAAAAACCTGTTTTCACTTTTGTCCTCTCTTCATGCGTTGAATTCTTTTTCTCAGGAGAGAGAGAGAGAGAGAGGGATGAATTAGAAACTGATGGATAAATAGGGTGAGAGACCCTCAAGGAATACTCTTAAATTGATATATTTCAACTGTATCTGGATTACTTTCATTGATATTCTCGGGTAAATAATACAGGCATTGTATGGGTCATTTGAAATGTTTTTTCAAAAAAAAAACCACCCCTAACTATGAAATTTTCTGTACCCAACGGGACGGTCTGTACAGATTTTTATAGAATAATACTGACACTTTAATAATTAGTTCAACGTACCCGTTTCGTGGTCTGCGAGGGGTTGGAAATACAGTAGATTTCAGGGGTCTTGGTGCCAGACCGGTTTCGGCTGCTCGCCGTCTTCAGTAGCGGCGCCAGTCGCTCTTGGATGTTTTTCGGGCTGTCACTGTCACCTGTACTGTCACAGCTACTGAAGGTGGCGAGCGGCCGAAACCGGTCTGGCGAAAGACCGGCTAGAGGAGACGGAAACCCCTGAAATCTGCGGTATTTCAATAATAATTGTTTTATTACGTCAAAATTATTTTTTTCCTATTCCGTAATTTAGTAAATTTCGACTACTCATTGCCCACTGCTCGGGTAATTTGTAGATTATGGGTAAATTAAAATGTTATCCTTTAGAAAAAAAAAATCGATCCATTCTGTTTTCCGTGTCCTAGGGCTTCGTTAATTCAGATTTAAATGAATCTCGAGACATTCAAGGGCTTCCGTTGGGTGTCCCCGTGGAGTATACAGAAAATGGTAGTCTATAATAGAAGAAGACGGTACAAAACAGGTCTAGTTCTCCTGGTTGTACCTCAATAGTCTATAGTTTGGTATGAGAGGCGTAGAAATTGTTACGAATGAATTTTTTTATTTCCTAATGACTACTTTCGGTTGGATATTGTTCTAGACCTCCAGTCAACTGTCTATAGTTCAATTTTCAGCTAATATTTCGCCCCGTACTGTCGCTCGGTGATTTCAAAATATCTACCCCCCCCCCGCCCCCCGCCCCGCCACGATTTCCCAAAGCCCCGGTTTTAAGGTCGCGCCGAACAATAGACAGGTACAAATTCGTACAATGGACACATACAAAATCCACCGGGGTTGGGGCTTTACGAAACTGTCGAAACTTCGTTTTCGGATTCAGGCTACGTTTCGAACGTTTGGCTTTGAATTATAGTACAACTCTCTCTCTCTCTCTGTTCAATTGATGTGAATCTATTTGTGCCAGTTTTCTTTAACGTTGTGACAATTTAAAATTTATCGATATATATTTTTTTTTTTTTTTTTAATTAACTATTTTATTCCCGCACGAATATATTCCGTACACTCCTAACGGCGAGTTAATTACAGTCGGAAGACCGTATAATTTTTGTCGTCGGAGCCAAAAAAAAAAAAACGAAAAAAGGGGTTTTTCGTTTAATTGAGATTACATTTTGATGATACGTGCAAAGTGTGTAGAACTCCCATAGGATTTCATATCTCGCCGTCCTTCAGTCGCACAAATGGAAATTAGCTTTTAATTTCGCTGACATTAATATTCTGCCGATTAATTGTGTTCTATTTGTCCTGTTGAAGATTTTATTTTACATCTTCTTTATCGAGACAAACAGACTCGAATGAAAAATGTGTACTTATAACTGTAAAGTTGATTGTGCGAAATAAAAAAAGTTAAAAAAAAAAACGATTAGAATAGAGGGAACTATTCCCTTATGTCCGAATGTCTGATACGTCGAAATGCATAAAATTGCACGATACATCAAAAATATCTTTTTATTTATTTATTAGCTTCGAATTCGGCCACTGGTAATATTACCGGCATATTTAGATTTGTCTACGGGAAATGATTTTTCTTATATTGTCAAACTATGTGTTGGGTTTGTCGTGTTTCTGTCTACTGTCTCGCCGGTTCGGCCGTTCGCCAAAGCGGTTTCGGCCGCTCGCCGTCTTCAGTAGCGCCGCGTGGATTGTTTTTCGGGCATCCCTACCGTAACTGTCACCGTGTACCGTCTTAGCGGCATATTAAATACAGTCCCATTACTGCGTCGAAGTGGCGGCGAAACGTCCAGAGTGGCGGACAGTGACTGACACAGCGCTACTGAAGATGGCGAGCGGCCGAAACCGCAGTCAAGCAAATATATAATAGAAGCGTAATTCATTTGGGAAAATTTGAAAAAAAAAAATTGTACACGATCGTGTACGATAATCCGCTGTTTGACAGAATGGAAGTTTTCAGAATGCCTCCAAAAAAATGTGCAATATTTTTATTTATTTTTGTTTTTCGTCGATCGAACTAACCGTTTCCGTTTTCCCGTTTGTTTCAGGTAAGAGACCTCGAATTACTTTCCACTGTTTTGCCCGTTTCAAGCTATCAATTCAGGTATTTTTTCGAGCCTCGCATATTATTTTATTCTCCTTCAAGGATAAAGAGAACCTTCCAGAGTTATGCGGTCTTAATAATGGCGCTTTGGGATAACGGATTTATTATAAAATTAAACGATGAACCCGCAGAATGAACAGAGTGACTATTTTATAGTCGACTCCAATCGGTTTGGGGCGGTCGAAGAAAATATATATGTATATATTTCGTGGTCGGGAAAATGGTGAAAAAAACGTTAGTTTTCCGTTAGTTTTCCGTCCTCCGTCCGGAGTGGAGAGGAAGCCGCCTCGACTTGGATTGGTAATTGAAGTGTGGGGAATTTGTTTATGGGCGGACGTCCTCGCTCCACTAAACTCATGCTGCTTTCACCTGCGCTCCAAACGCACGGCGTTAGGAATTATCCAGTATTAATTGGCGAATCAACTGTCCCGTAGATTCCCGGCAAAGTCCCGTCCAGGACGGCAGGAATCTGAGTGACAATTGAAAATTAAATTAAAAACATAAATTATTTTGGTTTTTGGTGCGTTTCCGTCTCCTCTCGCCGGTTTGGTCTTTGACCAATAGCGGTGTCGGTCACTTTGTGGCACTTTGGATCGAAAAACACACAGTGCTAGGAAGGAATTATCCAGTATCAATTGGCGAATCAACTATCCCGTAGATTCCCGGGAAAGTCCCGTCCAGGATGGCAGGAATCTGAGTGACAATTGAAAATTAAATTAAAAACATAAATTATTTTGGTTTTTGGTGCGTTTCCGTCTCCTCTCGCCGGTTTGGTCTTTGACCAATAGCGGTGTCGGTCACTTTGTGGCACTTTGGATCGAAAAACACACAGTGCTAGGAAGGAATTATCCAGTATCAATTGGCGAATCAACTATCCCGTAGATTCCCGGAAAGTCCGTCAGGATGGCAGGAATCTGAGTGACAATTGAAAATTAAATTAAAAACATAAATTATTTTGGTTTTTGGTGCGTTTCCGTCTCCTCTCGCCGGTTTGGTCTTTGACCAATAGCGGTGTCGGTCACTTTGTGGCACTTTGGATCGAAAAACACACAGTGCTAGGAAGGAATTATCCAGTATCAATTGGCGAATCAACTATCCCGTAGATTCCCGGGAAAGTCCCGTCCAGGACGGCAGGAATCTGAGTGACAATTGAAAATTTAATTAAAAACATAAATTATTTTGGTTTTTGGTGCGTTTCCGTCTCCTCTCGCCGGTTTGGTCTTTGACCAATAGCGGTGTCGGTCACTTTGTGGCACTTTAGATCGTAAAACAGGCTAAAACCGTTACTGAAGATGGCGAACGGCCGAAACCGGTCTGGCAGAAGACCAGAACGGCGAAAGGAGAGAGAAACAGGACGAAATCTACGGCGAACATTTCGGTACAGAACTGCAGTACAACTGAATTTGTACCCGACTAAATGGGTATCTTCAATATGCAGTTCAAAAACTGACGAACACACAAAAAATGAACTGCCCACCTCTTAAGTCCACGGATTTTTATTGCTAATTTTCCCGATTATCGTATCAAGATTGTAAAACAATTCAAGTGGGCTGAATCGCAATAATTTAGCATATAAATGTAGATAGGCCCATTACTTAAGAACCGTTATTTGTATATGGTTTTCTCGATGTCCCATTTGTATTCGTTGGAAAATAAATTTATTTGTATCTGCCCACGTGACGTATGAGGTCCTCCGATCAGAGGAGGACTTCTGAGCAGCAAGTCCTCGGACTTACTTAAGGGTAATTTCTTGGACTCGTAGCGGTGTTGATGGTCTTAACGCCGCTCGTTGTTACGGCTGTTGTTCAGTTCAGGTTCTAATTTCGTCGTCTAATTGTTGTTTATGCCCCGTTGTTGAATGCGAAAGCTTGAATTGTTCTTAGCGTCGACGCGCCTAAGCCATTGCTCCTCCGGGGGTCCGTTAAGCCGGCAGTTTTACACTCGACCGCCTACAAATACATAACTGTGATACAGTGTCTCGTTTAGAATAACAGGAGATACATCCCTTGTTGATGAAAAAAAAAATACATAAACGATGAGGGTAGGGTACGATGCGCACTAGGGTAGTTGGTGCGATTCCGGCGGCGGGACGATTTTTTTTTGGAACACAAAAACCGAAAAAAAACAACTCGGCTTACGCTAGACCGGTTTTAAAAAATCGAAATCTGCCTACCACATTTTAAACTTTTCATCACTAACTAAAATATTTTCATATTTTGAGCGTAGCTCTTGGGAGGAATTCATTGAAGGAACCGGGACGGAAAAACACAAATAATTTCGGTACAAATTCCCGGTCTCGTTTTTCCCGCCCGGAACGGATTTTTTTTTCGGAATCAAAAAAGGAATTTATGCGCGCAATTTACGCGCCGATAAAAATTGCACATTGCGTGCGGCAAACATTTTTCCGAAGGTCGACGGTCGTATACAGAATAAATTATTTATTCTGTCCGCTGTAGGGTGGGGATGGGGGGTTTTCGCATTCGGAATTTCGTGTTATGCGCCCTGATATAATTAAACGTTTTACAGTTTTTTCCACAGCGTTTTCCCAACCGCTGGTTTTTCCTGCCCCCGTTTCTAGCGGAAAAAGACTCTTGCGCAATTTCCCCATTGAGAGTGACCGGACTCATAAATAAATTATTACGAGGGTTTTCTTGAGAAACTGCGCTATGAAAAATTGTTTATTTTCCGACGGTCGTTTCTCATTTTGGACTATCACTTATCCGACATTGTACAACGCACGGCGTTGTTAGAAAATTTCGAAATTGTATCAAAGAACCGTAAATGGACTAGACCGATTTCTTGTCATAGATCCGACGACTGAGTCTGAAAACAGAATTTCGACGTTTTCCGTTTATACGCCGTTAAATAAGCATTTATTTAGGAATTTTTTTTCTAGTTTAAAATACCTCTTTTCTGGTCTACGATAGGGGGGTTGGAATACCGTAGATTTCGACTATAGCAAAGAGAGGGCGAGGAGAAAGAAACAAACGAATTTTTTTCAATTATAAATTTTCATAGTTGTAATTTTCGTTCCGGTTTCCTCCGGTCTCGAAATTCGGATCGATTTCATCGATATTTGGTTCGATTGAAATAAGCGGGTCGCCCCGATATCACCCAATAATTGGGTTATTGGATAAAACTGAAAAAAAAAGTTTGTTCGGTGAAAAAAGAAAAAGAGTCGAGGAAGAGGCGATAGACTGGAGTGCATTTTCAAGCCGTAATCGGTTCAAATGATGCAGGTTAATTGCTTTGAAAAACACTTAATGTCTTATTGCGGTCAACACTTCGGATCCGCCCTGAAGGGGGTGGGAATTAATTTTTTCGAAAAAAAATAACTCGTATTACTTTCGTCGGGAAAGCCGGAAAATCATAGAACGGGTGTTTTGGGCCGTTAATTTATTAAAAAATTTTCCTCCTGTCGGCGTGAAAACTTCTATTTGACTTCGTATGCTCCAAATACACTTAGTTACCGCGTTCCGGGCGTTATATCCGTCTTATGGACTTCCTGTTTCGGCGCCCTGCGGGGCTTCTTAAGGGTTTTCGCTGTCACGTGGGGGGGCTGGGGGAGGGGCGCGTTACGCGTCACGTCGGATTGCACGTGAAACCCGGCATGTGATACGGCCGGTGTGTCCCTTTATTATGCGGGCGAGACAGATTTTATTTGGGGTTTTTTTTTTCAATCCAGGCATTTCTAGACCATAAATCTATTTTCATAGTGGGCTCATTTTCGCCTCATTTGTTATCGATTAAGTTTTCCCACTGGTTGTGGGGAGAAACCTTAAACCACTTCTCTGGGACGTATTTTAGTATTTTTTTTAGACATTGCGTTATGTGCATTGTGTTATATTCTATATGCAGCTGGGGCCCCTTACGCTCCAATATCCCCCATAATATTCAGGATAATAGTTTAAGGGAGAAAAAAACAGGCTAAAATGCAGGAAGAGCGGCCCCCAGTAAGTGTCCAGTATATAATATATTTTTTTTTTATTATTTTATTATTTTATTTTTTTATTATTTTATTTTAGTGTCTGTACGGGCCCCTCTTTCTGCATATTTATCAAAAAACAATTGTAACCGAAAAACATACGGGGAGATATATTTATTAAATTAATTTTCAATGCGCCCTTAAATTATAAATCACAATATACGACAAGATATTATGGTTACAATAAAATTTCTTTTCTTTTTTATATTCTGTTGTACGTATCGTAGTGAACTTCGGCTGTCGGAACGCTATTGATTTAAATCAAAACTCTTGTATTTGTTACAATAAAGAGTGTCAAAATATCGAACAAATATTGACAAAAAAAATTCAATTCTGTTGTATTTGTATTACAAATTTTTTTTTGTTGTCGCCACAACAGAGTTGATGTCAAAATTTATAAACGTGGGTTTACATTGACGGGCTATGCATCACATTGAGTATTGAACACTTCAAATATCTATATTTAATAAATTCAGTAAACACTCGTGAAAAATTGCAGCGAATGGAAAAAAAACATTAATTGATTATCTTTTAAAAAAAAAAAAAATTTCATATTCTTTTTTGGTCCGTAGTTTTTTTTTTATCGCGTCGTTCGATTTCGTCCATCGTTCGTTTCATTTCGTCATTCGGATGTGGAAAAGAAGTCTGTTCGTCCGAGACGGGAAAAATTTATTTCTTTTCTAAACCGCACAGTGTTGTGCGTCGTCGACCGATTCTGCAGTGGGTTTCCACCGCAGTTTCGCGTTTTCCCTGGAAATTTGACGAAAATTCCCACGATCTTCTTGGTTTCTTGGAAAAAAACTGGGCCGTACATCTTATCGGATCGATCGCTAATCGATTGGACCGTGACACTAATTCGTTTCCAACAAATTGGTCACTCGTCATCACTCTCAGCCGAAGAGGTTTTTCAACCGACTAATTGTCCGACTTTTCGAATTTTGTGACAGAAAATTAGGCCGGAAACGCCCATCGCGTAAACTCTTGGGCAGAAACATCGTAGGCCCAAAACGGACCTTGGAAATCAGCCTGGTTGCATTCGAAACTCGCATAAAATTAGTCTCATTCAGGTAAAATCAACTAATCTAACGTCGGATTTGATCGAAATCACAATTTTGACCATAAACTGCGTGAAAAATCATTATTTATTATACTTTCAGTTGCTCATCCGGGAGTTCTGGAGTACTGGATCATATTTTAATATTTGTACATTAGTAGAGGTTTGGAATTTTTGAGGCTAAAATGGCCTTTTGAGGCTAAAATGGCATTTTGGCTAAAATTGGCCTTTTGAGGCCTATTGGACCAAAAAATACCTGTCGGTCGGAATATATAGTGAATTTTCTCTAAAAAAAAATACTTTCAAGTATTTCTACCCTTACAGTTACTCGTAGACTCCTTTTATATATTTCGGCCTACATCAAACCTAATTTATAACCCTATATTTAAAGTACGGGGCGCAAAACGTTTACAGATGGTAAATCCTGTTCAGATTCTCCGTCTTTGTCCAAAGTGGCTCCGACCGCTACTGAAGATGGCGTGCGGTGCGGCCTTGGCGTGAATTGACTTCCTGATTAAATTCGGGTAAAATTATTTCTATGAGGGTAAACAAAGCGTTCAAGAATTGTTGGAGGGATATTGAAACGAACATTCAGTTCCGTCCGTCTGTGACTTGATGAGCTTAACTGCGGCACAGTACACGTGGACTTCTTTCAATTTCTCGGAACTGTACGCATTAATATCGTTGATTTCGTCCGTAAAAACATATTTCGGTTATATTTCGTCATTTCTACGAATCACGTGGTGTATCGAGACTGTCGATTTAGAAAAAAAAAAACGTAGCTCACTCATTAATGTTGTAAGAACGGGGCCGAAAAAGAGGACTTAGGGCCTAATGAGGCCGTCGAAATCGTTTCAAAACTGAGAGAAAATTTATCTGAATATTCCAAAAGGCACTGTGACGGTGTACAGGTGTCAACGGCGTATAATTATACGTCCTGTCGCCGGAGAGGGGCGAAAGAAAAGAATGAATTTTAAAACGCCCAGTTTAATTTCTCGGAACGAAATTCATTTAACTTCATCCCCCGGGTAAAGTACCGTCCTACAGTATAACTAAAAATCGATGTATTTCGTTTTGAGGAGTTTCGAACAATGTTGTTAGTATTCGATATACATTCTAGATAGTTGGAATTGCATTTTATTTCCATTATATATACAGCCCTTATCTACCAGTTTTTATACTGATTAAAAAAAAAAAACAGCAAACAGAAAATTTGGACGGTTTTAGGTTTAGGGTTTGGATTTCAGTTTAGAGGTTTCTCTGCCGAAAGTATGACATTTCAGAAGTGGCTGTAGTCAAAAAATTGACAATGTACTTGCTTCAATATTGTATATTGAAACTCGGAAATGTTTTGAACCGTCCTCAATGCACAGTCATAAAATCCCAGTTTTATTTATTTTTCTAATTTGATATACCTGTTTTGTGGCCTGCGAGGGGTTGGAATATACTGTAGGTTCGTGATGTTTCTGTCTCCTCTCGCCGCTGTTTGGTCTTTTGCTAGACCGGTTTCGGCCGCTCGCCGTCTTCAGTAGCGCTGTGTCAGTCACTGTTGTGGCACTTTGGATGTTTTTTGGGGCCATCCTCACTGCCCACTGTCACTTTCACATGCACTCCATTATATTCCATACCGCTGGTTTGGTCTTTTGCTAGACCGGTTTCGGCCGCTCGCCGTCTTCAGTAGCGCTGTGTCAGTCACTGTTAGTTAGCACTTTGGATGTTTTTTGGGGCCATCCTCACTGCCCACTGTCACTTTCACATGCACTCCATTATATTCCATACCGCTGGTTTGGTCTTTTGCTAGACCGGTTTCGGCCGCTCGCCATCTTCATGTGAAAGTGGGCAGTGGGCAGCGAGGATGCCCCCAAAAAAACATCCAAAGTGCCGACAGTGACTAACAGAGCGCTACTGAAGACGGCGAGCCAGCCGAAACCGGTCTAGCAAAAGACCAAACCGGCAGCGAGAGGAGACAGAAACATCACGAACCTACAGTATATTCCAACCCCTCGCAGGCCACAAAACAGGTATATCAAATTAGAAAAATATCATATCCACTGGTTAAAACTGGGATTTTATGACTGTGCATTGAGGACGGTTCAAAGCATTTCCGCGTTTCAATATAGAATATTGAAGCAAGTACATTGTCAATTTTTTGACTACAGGATATTTTTCATCATCTTATAGACAACAGTTTATCACTATTGGGTCGGCAACTAAATCGTTGCGGGTTTACATCTTCAAACCTGCCCCTAACTATTCGTCGTGCGTACCAAAAAATGCACTACACAATAAGGGTGGTGACACCCTGAGATGAGAAGAATCCGCAATTATTTAGTTGCCAACCCAATAGATCTCTCAATATTGTACTCCTTAAATTGTACATTTTTTTTTTTTTTTTTTTAATTACCTCATATTGTATATGTATATATACATGTATAAACAGGAACCAGTAGTTTTTAACCGGAGGGTAGCGAGGGGGAGGGCCGCGTGTGTTTGGATACTCCGAGGGTTATAAGGAGATGAGATAAAAACGGTGAGGAGGGTGGGAAAAAAAAAGGATGAACTTTAACACATTACGGGGCAAAAACCGGTGCCACTGTGCGGCATGAGCATTAGTAGTGGTGGGCGCTAGTGGGGCATGTGTCCGCCATGTGACCTCCTTCGCACCGCCAACGCCCGACGTCTGTCACCGAGTCACGATCGTTACCCTCTTAGCGTGGAAGGGCTCCCCATTTATATCGGCCCTTATATGGGGGGCCTTGGGGGTGCAGAGCCCGTTAAAACAGCCCCATCCCCCCCCCACCCCACGAGACGTAGAAAATTTACGGTTAACCGGCGACGACACTAATATTCCGGTCATGATTAATTCAGATTTACATTTCAATATTCGTTTGAATCGGGCACAATTTCGCGCAGAAACGTTAAGACGGGTCAAAATGAATTTCGAATTTCGGCAGAAAATTTAGGAAATTCCCCCTGCGGTACACTCACAGGAAATATAATTTTATCAACCCCTCCATTTGAGGGATAGGAAATGATGAAAGAGCATTTAAAAATCGGTTACTGAATCAGTTTTGTATTGGGGATATTTACTTCGGGTTTTCGAGAAATTGTAAAAATTTACGCTTTTTCAACTAAGAGTTATTTGAAAACAGGATATTCACTAATGTTGTAATACCTCGGAAGTTATTAAAGTTGGGGAGATTAGAAGACTATTTCAGGTTGGATCGTGGGGGGGGGGGGGTTGAGCGTTAAATTTATTATTTTTCGACCGAAATTAGTCAAATTGACAAGTGGGCCGCGGCGGTCTTTTTATAGACCGAGTCCGATAAATCTCGGCCCCCAGACTGAATTGAGGCGGTCTGGAGGACGAGATCTGGGCGTATAATACCGGTCTGGAGATTGAAAAAAATCGTGAAATTGAAAAAGTATTTGAGAGTTTTTGAAAACTGTAGCGACGTTTCGTTTCCTGCGTACATTCGAGTTCTGCGTGCGGATTCAGCGTGAAATGAACAAGTCTAAGTGCAGTCTTGATTTTCAAGTAGTAGGTCGGTTTAAGGGCCGCGATTTAAGATCGGGTTTAAATTTTAACGAGCGTTTTAATATTCGAAATGGAATATTTAAGTACGATACAGCTGTTCAAGTGTCATCCACGTTTTTTTCCCGTTTTCCCATAGGATGTGTCGTCTGCGTAACCTCCGCCCTCCCCAACCACCCACCCCGAATTCCGAACCCCTTTTTCGATTTTTTCATCAGTACAAACTCTAGGGGTTTTTCGGACCAGGTCCAACCCCCGTCCTTCTTCTGCATCTCCACCGTTTTTGTCCTACAGTTTTCCTTCTCCCCTGCGTTGTTGTTGTTGTTGTTTTTTTCCCCCTTCCAGGTCAGGGCCTCCTCGACGTCGTCGTCTCCCGCCAACCCCCCGGGAAGGAGGAAGAGGAGGAGGAGGAGGCGGCGGCGGCGAACGGACCACGTGTGCCCTTAAATATAACAGCCCCAATTATTGTCTTACAGCCCCCATTTAACCCCATATCCCAGGATTAGAACCAAACTCTGTATCCACTTGTGACAAATTGAACCCGACGTACGGCCCTGGCCGACTCTTGTTATCGCTTATCGACGGCCCCTTGGAGTGCTTCACTCGGAAGCGAAATTTAGGCCGTAATAAAAGTGGAATGAATTGTATTTTATAATTAATAGCTGTTATAGTCGAAACGCGGAACATCGTGAAAACTATAAAGTGGGCGATATCGAACAATTCGATGCTGAAAAAGACAAATATCGAATTATCTATCCATGTATAGTGTACTCCCCCCCATGTATATTTCAGTCCCTCAATTTCGCGTTAAAACGATATTCACTGCACTACGTGTAAGGGCAGAAAACGTATTATCGATAAAATAAAAGATATTGCCGCGCAATATCGATCTAATAAGGGTGAATCCTAAGTTAGATCGTGTCCTTTCCCCGCGACAAACACGCGGTCTAAGAGAAATTTTTTTATTGGCTATTTTATCGAATTATTGCATTGATAACTATTGAAGACGGCGAACAGATTTTTTATTATTATCTGCTGTAGCCGAAATGTGTGACGTCCGCGAAGTGATTATTTCTGACCAAATCCTATATCGGGTGTCACTAGCGAGTCTCGATGAAAACTTACTGTTCACTGAAAGTTTTTTTCAGGGAAACGCCCTTCGGAAAATCGAGAGACGCCGGTGTATAAAATAAATTGGGAAAATTAAGATATGTCCTCCTGCGGTTCGGTGTTTAGGGGAAAAAGCTCATTTCTCGTAGGGGCAAATTTGGGGGTTGGGCTTTGTCCGCCTTTAATTATTTCCTAAAGAGGTACACTACGCCGAAAGGGCTCCGGGACACCCTTTACACGTTTTCATCAACTTTCGACGAAACGAGGCGGCCGGGTAATCCGTCGTCGACCCGTCCAGAGGGAAGTCGATTATACGCAGAAAATGATCCTGGAAAACCCGTACGGGGAAATCGCTTTTCCCGTTTTAAACGCTCCAGAAGCTTTAGGCGAGGAATTTTCGCCGTTTAGGAATTTAAAGTTCGGATACTACAATTAAACCGTAATACAGTAAATTTGGCGTTCTTCAGCCTCCCCTCGATTCGTTCGGTCTTTTGCTAGACCGGTTTCGGGCGCTCAACATCTTCAGTAGCAGTGTGAGGATCCCTTACTTCACTTGTACTGTGCGCACTGTCTGCTTTTTCGTATATATATATATATATATATATATATATATATATATATATATATATATATCCTTGTTTTGGTAACGTCATTGTGCACCTGTTTAGAAGATTGGTAGCAAATTGAAAATTTAATTATTCGCGTCAGACTTGGTACCTCGTCGATTTGGCGTTTCGCCAATCTTCGATTGATTTTTCAGTAGTGAGTAATTACTACTTGTCTGAGCGATTCACTGAATGCCGAATGTCTTAATTTGATAGAAGTCGTAAAATAAGTGTATACCTCTATTGGCTTAGAAGAAACTTCCCCCCAATCACGTTGTAAATTAAACTCTGAACAACTTTAATTGCCGGTTGGGGGAGGGTTAAAATATAATTCTGGTAGGATATTCGGACGGTTGTAAATATGGAGGATGTGAAATTTAACGCCGAACCTACTTAAGGGATGGGGGGGGTTGTCATTACTTCAAACGACCCGCCTCACCCCGAAAAAAGGTACCCCTAATGGCCGTTGATGTTTCCCGGGGCCGGTTCGATTCTCAGTTTAAAGTACACGGACCAGATATCCGGGCGCCCCTTCATAAATTCAGAACCTCGAAGTGGTGTGCAACTGAGGTGGTATTAAAACGCTAACGCTTCCTCCATCCCCCCTTGGGGACTAATCGACAGGGCCGATGGGAGGACGGTTCGGGGCAAAACAAACAACCCCTCATCCCTACTACGCCTCAACCAACCACCCCCCCCCCAGCCACCGCCACCCCCCGACCGGTCCATTATCTCTATTCTCCTGCCGAAGAACCGCCCCTTGATCATCGACCGAAAAACCGGCGGACCGGAATAAGGGCCCTGAGTGAGTGAGGAGTGCCTAACCTTGCCTCAACCTTGACACTAAGGGCGGAAAAAGCCTATTCGACGGTTTGTACAATAGTTACAAATTACTTTATTTTCTACTAGTTAGTGCAGCTTAGTCTGTGCTTTTTTTTGGCCGGATTTTAATATTGGGATAATTAAAATACATACGTTGTTATATGACCACCATGGATGGTTGACGGCCCTGGAGAGGGGCCGAAAAAGGACGACCCTCCACTTTGAAGGTAATTTCCGAATGTTTACCCCTCAATATCGGTTAAATTCTGCACTGATATCCACCGTGAGATGGTTATTGTCAATAGTGTCTGTAATAAACGTGTAAATTTTTTTAAGGGCATACACTCGGGCCCTTTAACCATTCGACGAAAATTCGGTCAACATCGGAAATTTTACTTTTACCCGACGCTATAAATCGGGCCGTTCTCTTAAAGTAAGTTAATCTGGCGGACGGTCGAGGAATTCGGTTCACTTTTCCGTTCTCGAAATAAAACATCAAAGATAAAATTTTCAAAATTAAAGTAAATTGGGGCCGGAAATCGTCCCGTGTTGTTGTGCCACAAACCCAATTTTTCCACTTATTCTAGGATTTTCAAGAGAGTTTTAAGAACGCGATAGACATATTGAATTTCTTATATATATATATAATTAGATACCGGTCTCGTTTTTGGTACATATGTAACTTCAATTCGGCGCGCTGCGAATAGACCGGTATACGTTAAATTGTAGTCTACAGACTGGTACGTAGTTTAACATCAAGTGTCCAAAACGGTTCGGACAAAACTGTAAATATTTAGAAACCAGTCAGTAGGGTTTTAATGAAACCTTTCATCAGATCGTAAAACTCGTGGCAACTAATTTTGAAATTATTACAGCTCGCCTTTTAGCTTAATTACAACTCTGGGGGATTTATCGCCATATTACGTTTTTTTTTAATCAACGGACTAATCGAGCGTTTTTTTTTCTTTTTCTTTTTCCCTACAGTTAACACTTTTACCGGAACAGTGAAAATTACCCTCATATCTTGGTGTAAATACCTAGCTTTGATTGTTACGTTTCTATTTGTATTTGTATAACATTGTTGGATAAAAATTAATAGAAACTAATAATTATAATCTGCAATTTGTTTCCCTCACTAATCAACTAACAGTTTATTGTCTCACAACCAATTAGAACATTTAAAAAAAAACTTAAAAAATTTGAATATTTTGAAATTTGGAATATCGTGGATTTCGTCTGTTTCCGTCTCCTCTCGCCGGTTCGGTCTTTTCCTAGACCGGTTTCTCCGTCAAGTGAAAGCGCTGCGGCCAAAAACGTCCAAATTGCTGCCAAAAGCGGCCAACACCGTGCTACTGAAGATGGCGAACGGCCGAAATCAGAAACGGCGGTCATTTCAGTTCTAGTGTTTATCCAGTAGTTCCTATTAGTTCTACCCAAATTTTAACTATTTTAATACCGGCACGGGTATCGCAACCGGCGTTGCTACTGAGGATGGCGAAATTTGCCAAAATCACCAACAATCGTGTCATTCCCAGGATCCCCCACAGAAATTGATAAATGACCCGAAACTTTCCCTTAAAAGAGTATAGATTTAGGTAAGGCTTAAGTCATTTTTTCCTGCAGTTCACCTACTGGGGCACTTTCACCAATTTTTCGCCCAATCGATAAAAGGTTCGATGTGTAAATTATTCCTTGTCTTATTCTTTATATGGGGGTGTCCCAAAATTGACGCAAGATTTGAATTTGCAGTAAATTTGGCGACCGTATTAAAAGAAAAAAGCCATTTGACGGCCGACAGTAACAAATTGAGCGTTACACGATAGAACAACGTGTTTTCAGTGTCGAACAATAGTTGAAAAATAATGAAAGTTCGGCAGCCACATATTCGATTGAAATCTTGCGTTAATTTCGGGATAAAAGAGTTTTAAATGAATTTAGGCATTCGGCAACTAGTACGGCTTCTACAAAACGGGTGTAACTGTCCCGGCGGCTTTTTGAAGTGTCTCCTCCTTCCGAGGGCCGTAAGAACGTTTGTTTTTATTAGCGCCGAAGTTAAGTAACGCCGTTTCGGAAGCCCTTTCTGAAAGGGCCCCGCTCTCTCTCTCTCTCTCTCTCTCTCTCTCTCTCTCTCTCTCTCTCTCTCTCTCTCTCTCTCTCTCTCTCTCTCTCTCTCAGGTTGACGAAGTGTACCCAGAGGTACACTGCGGCGGCCGCCATCGTTCAGGACGGTCGTCCCCTCAGAACCAGAAGAAGAACAACAACGAGTACCAACTCTGAAAGCGACCTCCTCCTCCACCTCCCCCCACCATCACCCCCAAAGCTGAAATGGCCCCTGAAACGGTTTTGCCTTCCAGCGCCGCGAAACCTTCTCGGCCGAAGAAAGCCGGCGGAACAAACGCTATAATAAATCTTACAACTTCACCATTGAGACCGTTTTTCTTATCCAAATATCGTCAAAATATAAGTTGGCTAAACAGTGCCGCAGAAATCCCTACTGAAGTTCACCGGCGGCCCTTGAGGGCCCGCTTTCGCGGCGGAGCGCTCCAAGGAGCCGATTCAATATCGATCAATGCACGTTGTTTCACTGTTATCACGAAAGTGCAGCATTATGCAATAGAGATTTATACCTGACTTTTGTCATTATTCGTGGAAAACACTCCGTTCCCAATAATTCGTCGGTCGACCGATATTATTCTATCGATACTTTTTTTTTACTCTCGACAGTGCAAAAAAACGATACATTTCTGGCCTACTGCGTACAGTTTTCGTGGTATAATAAGCATCGCTCTCTCTCTCTCTCTCTCTCTCTCTCTCTCTCTCTCTCTCTCTCTCTCTCTCTCTCTCTCTCTCTCTCTCTCTCTCTCTCTCTCTCTCTCTCTCTCTCTCTCTCTCTCTCTCTCTCTCTCTCTCTCTCTCTCTCTCTCTCTCTCTCTCTCTCTCCCTCTCTCTCTCTCTCTCTCTCTCTCTCTCTCTACAATATGTTCGACCATATTTTCGGAAAGAAAAGTTGAAATCTATTTGCTTTAATTCCCGATAGATTTTCATGAAAATCAAAAGTTTTGGAACCGAATTTTGTGCTCTCAAAGAAATTTTCGCTGTTTTTAAATATCCTCGATTTAGCCATCTCCATATTGTATTGGGCTTGACAACTAAGTAATTGGGGAACAAGTGGCGTTGTACGCATTTTTAAGTACGTCAACGTCTTTGCACGAGGATTTGATTCTTCGATATTTTATTATTAGGGAGGTCGACGATGACCGAATTCGCATTCGAAACCATCTACGGCTTATCCGTGCATCGATGTTCTAAAAATGTGTACGACGCCACTTGTCGGTGAATTCCCCAATTAATTAGTTGTCAAATCCCCAATATTATATTGTACGAAAGGATAACTGAAAAGGAGAAGACAGTCGCTGCAAAATATAGTTGAACCCGGTTAACCCTCTGTGGGGTATGTTGAGGTCGTGGTGGATTGTTCGGTTGGAAACATACCCGGGGGGGGGGGGAATTTATATTTATTTTATAGAATTATATTTATAATAAGCTCTCTATTTTATATTGTCAAGTTTGTTGTCTACTGTAAGTTACAAATGTCCCCTTCAAAGAGGTCCTTGGAGTCCAAATTGACGGTCTATCTCTATTCTATTCAGTCGGCTTTGGGGGTTAATAAATTCATAAAATCGGATAGTTCTGAGTACGGCAAGCGACGGAAGTGAATATAAATATCGCGCCCAGATATAAATAACGATAATACGAGCGATGGGGAGATATAACGGGATCGTTGGCGTTGTGCAACCGATTCGGGGCAAAAGCGATTGCGCCACAATCGGCGATCCAATTCATAATGGGGGTTGTGGGGGTGGAAGGGGGTGGGGGTGGGCCCACCTGTGTTTCACCTGTTAACAATCCAAACTCCGTTTTTCGCCTCCAATTGTCATCCAGGTTTATTTATATCGCCAACCACCCCGAGGGTATATATTTAAACGACGAGGCCTATTTTTTATTCCGTTGTTTACGTTCGTAACAGACACTGTACGATAACTATGTTGTATCGACGCGTTCGATCAATCGTTGAATATCCTCGTGCCTAACACGAAAACTTAATTGCACCGATTATTTGTTCATCGTTGGTTCGATCGAGACGAAGAAGAACTTGGCGGAGGTTTAAACCTTATTACTTCGAAACGCCGTCTCTAAAGCGTTTTTTTTTTAAAGAAATATTTCGATTATTTCATCCTTCTTTTGTATGGCGGGTGTCATAAGTCATATTCCACTTCGTCGGGGGCTTAACAGCTTATCCTCCGTCCCTGAATTAAGCTGGACGTGAAGCGACGGAAAATCGCCTAGAAACAAGGTCAACTTAGTCGTGTCGAAAATTGTCACTTTGTTTCGGCAATTGCTCGGCAACAAAATAGAATATCAGAGTATTCAGCGGTGTATAAATTTTTTTTCTTCAAATTCATTCTCCCTTCTCGGCTAATTCTGCTCTCGATATTTTCTACCCTCAATTCAGGTTTATTCAACCCTCTCAACTCTCAATTTATTCCACCAATTTACGCGGATATTCCCCGTCCAACAACTTTTCCAGACCGGTTTCTATCCAGGGGATTGACGTTTCGGGGGTTTAGGCCGCCACCTCCCATCCCCTAAAGGTGATATGTTCCACACAAAAATCGCGGGGGTTGCGGCGAGACGCGCCCCGAGAATCGGACGATAGGGAGAACAGTCAGAGCGCGCTTTCGGCAAACGGACGATTATTCTAGACCGGTTTAAGGCAATACGCAGTTGTAGATCCATTCAATGGGATTCCGATCTCAAGAGTTCGCCCGGTGCGAACTAAGAATGTAAAATTCTTACGTCAGACTGAACGGTATAAGAACGAAAAAAATTATCCATGTTACGACAAGAGTATTAAATTAAAAAACACTCCGACACATTTTCAAAACGTCAAGTGCCCTATTGCGAAAAATGCGGTAGCAAATTAAAAGTAACTGAATTGCAAGAAGTAATAAGTAAACAAGCGAGACAATAACAGAAGAGACGATAAGCTCCTCGAGTTGATTCTGTCTACGCCGAACCATATTTTATACACGACGAATTGTACGCGGGTTCGTCTCCTCTCGCCGGTTCGGTCTTTCGCTAGACCGGTTTCGGCCGTTCGCCATCTTCAGTAGCGCCCTGTCAGTCGCTTCGGATGTTTTTTTTTCGGGGCATCCTCAACTGCACTGTTACTTTCACTTGTACTTTAGTGCATTTTGTCAGGATGACCAAAAAACGTCCAAAGCGCCGACAGTGACCAACGCAGCGCTACTGAAGATGGCGAACGGCCGAAACAGGTCCAGCGAAAGGGGAGACAGAAACACCACGAACCTACGCTATTCCAACCCTTCGCGGACCACAAAACAGGGGTGTATTAAACAACGAATTATGTTTTTTCGAGCAACAATCGAAAACTATTCAAAATAATTATGATCCCCATTAACGAATAGAGACGTATAAATCATTCTGGCGGAGAGTTATCGACGAAGGATTGGTCATAAATTATGCTGTCGATTAGTTCAAATTGCTTAGATTATTAGGCCCTTATAAACTGCCCACTGAATTCTGTCCATGATATATTGATATGGAGAGCTAAATTTTTTTTTCTTCTGCAATTCGACAGCTATTCGGCGTTGTTCTACTGATGATTTTCCGTTCTGAATATTTTGAAAAAAACAGAAATCCCAACATAAACCGGGCCGGGAATAAATGATGCAAACGGCGGTACGATTTCGTCTCGGGGCAATCGTAAAGTGTTGAGAAAGAATTTTTTTTTTGTTTTTTTTTGGAAAATAAAAAACCCATAAATGAAGATTTTTTTTTTTAAAACGGAATTTGTCAAAGGGGGACGTGAATGGGTTATTGTACGATTATATTTAGGAGTCGAAGACAATTTCGATATTTCGATTTGAGCGTCCCCGCTCGTTTTTTTTCGAGTGCTCCGCCGTTGCTTCATCGACATTTCGTTTATATTATATTCCACGACCGACGGGGTACTCGTACGTCGCCGACTACGACGTTGTCGAGATACGAATCGATGGAGGCGTTTTCGATATCGCGTTGGGAAATTGTCGCCGGAGAAAAAAAAACCGAGAAGAATCTAGACCGAATTTCAGAAATTTTAATTTTAGTTGTGTCGAAAATTGTGACATTTTGTTTCTATTCCGGCTCGTCAATATTCTGGACATCCAATTCCGGATGTAGTATAATTCACAAATATAAAATGGACTGTTTATATTGAAACCTTCTGAACTCATTCAATCCCCTTAGTTTCGTGGTGTTTCTGTCTCCTCTCGGTTTCGGCCGCTCGCCGTCTTCAGTAGCGTGTAGTTGGCACTTTGGATGTTTTTTTTGGGGCGTCCTCACTCCACTGTGTCACTGTCACTTGTACTGTCCAAAACATCCAAAGTGGCGACAGTGACTGAAACACAGCGCTACTGAAGACGGCGAGCAGACCTACGGCTGTACCAACCCCTGGCAGACCACAAAACAGGTATATTGAACTCATTTATTCCCGTTTAATATACCCGTTTTGTGGTCTGCGAGGGGTTGGAATATACTGTAGGTTCGTGATGTTTCTCTCTCCTCTCGCCGCTGTTTGGTCTTTCGCCAGACCGGTTTCGGCCGCTCGCCGTCTTCAGTAGCGCTGTGTTTCAGTCACCGTCGGCACTTTGGACAAATTTTCTCGTGCACCACCACTGTATTGAAACCGGTCTAGCGAAAGACCAAACCGGCGAGATGAGACAGAAACACCACGGACCCCACGCTACTATTCCAACCCCTAGCAGACTCATTTATTCCCCTTCAAAGTTAATCTCGTCGGGGCCAAATTGTGTCGTCGAAACGTCTGAAGGTGTATAAAAAATCCAGTAATCAAACATTGATTTACAAGCGCCGACAACTTCATTTTCAGGCGTCTGTTGGGAACGTTTGGAATGCCGGATGATATCGGTGGGGTTCGGACGATCGGATTAGGACGACGGATGATTCGTGGATTTTTTTTGTATTTCTGTTACGGCTTGGTGGCGGACAGACGGTTCCTTAATATTTTCGACTGCGGGCGCGAAACTGACAGTTTCATAGACCGGTTTCAATGGAGACGCCGTCGATATTCCGCCCGATTCAGCCCCGGATCTATTGTATCGGAATATTATTTTTTCCGGATATATAGAAAAATTGATTTTAAATCGTCTCCGGTGTTGTTTTGTTCCTCTGGAACATAATAATTGTGACGGACGCGAATGCGCAATCACGTCCGGATTAAATGAGGGCCGAAACGCTACGACCCGAATCTCGATTAGATGAATAGACGTCGTTCACAGACGCGTTTTATCGTTCCTGTCTAGTTTTTTTCAGTCCCTAATACCGGTCTGGTCCCGGTTGGGGGGTGGGGGGGG
The DNA here is from genome assembly GCA_019843655.1 of Lethocerus indicus. Taxonomy (NCBI): domain Eukaryota; kingdom Metazoa; phylum Arthropoda; class Insecta; order Hemiptera; family Belostomatidae; genus Lethocerus; species Lethocerus indicus. Next base: position 18,798,133 of record JACDQD010000011.1, read on the forward strand.
GGGGCTGTCCATATTTATTTTTTTGTACTCCCTTCTCTATTTATTTCTGTCACAACTACACAATATTACAATTATATTCGCTGCGATATTCCAGCACTTGAATATACACTTGATGGAGTTGGAACGGAGGATTTTGAACGGAACGATTTTTAGGGGACAGATTTTGCGATCAGAAAATATTTCTACTGCGGCCAATTGATCGCAGTGATTCAATTCTGTATGAGTCGGACGGTTTCGGCTTCTCGCCACCTTCAGTAGTAGTCAGTTTGGCAAACGGGATTATGCCCCCTCCCATTAAGCACTGACCGAAACAAACCCTCAAGAACGGGTTTATTGTCCGGGAATTCCGGGAAAAATCTGTTGAAATTTGAAACTGAAGTAAAATAGTTTCAACGACGTTTCGGCCCTCTAAATTTTCAAAAATTTAACAGGAAAAAGTGTGTTTCGCGTTTGCTTTTAATTTTTTTTTTTTAAATATATCGTCCTATCGAAAATTGCCAGGCTAAACTATTTCTTCTTCTTCTTCTTTTTTTTCTTCTTCTGCTTCAAATTGGAAACATTTCAATTGGCAGACGAACGACTGGGGCTAATAGAAGGTGTTTTTTCGGGGCTAAGGCCAATTTTCTGTTGTCCTTGTTTCGTGAAACTGAATATATAAGGGTAGGTGGTGGGGGGGGGGGGGAGCTACCTTTCCAATCATCAGATCCGATTATAATGGATTGCACGCAGAGCGGTATTAACGGTAAAATTACTTTGAAAGTTATTGGGCCAAAATTACTTATGTACACTGATGATCGACGGCAAGAAATATCTATGTGGAAATTATTATTTGGTTGCGCTAAATATTTAGCGATTTTCGTACACAGGCAAACAGGATAAATTCGACCGTAAATACGATTCGAAATCGTCGTTAGTTGGCAGGGTGAGAAAACGAATTCGTGCTAAAGCTACGAAATGTCGTAACGAACGTAATTTTCTTTATATATATATATATACATAAAGGGACAATATAAGAATTGCACAAATATTGGTATCAGAATAACGGCAGAAATACATCTCGATGATAAATATGATCGAGAGCCGGATAAATAATAATAGACTGCGTGGGTCACGAATTCGTACGACCGTCGCCGTTGAACTTGACATTGGGCAGTTTTTTCTTTTTTTCTTTTCTCCGATTCGTTCGCCAAAAAAGAAATGGGAGGAAAACGGAAAATATTGGCTAGAATATAAATTGGTTTCCGACGCCACGGCCCCACCTTCCTCAAAGGTCGAGTCTCGGTTAATTCCGCATTTTAAAAAAAAAGCTCTCGTGACCGATACGAAGTCGAATCGATTTCGCTTTTACAACAAACCGCAGCATTGTAGACCCGATTTCCTGGACGATTGTACCATTTCTTCGCTTTATATTGTATTTATATACATTGTAGGATACGTGACAAACGTCACGCTAATTAGACTTTTATGTTAGGGGAAAAAAGCGGGGAAAATATTGGCCGAGGAGAAGGAAAACTGGGAAATGGAATCGAGAAACAATTTTCATTCCAGTAATTTTCGCGATTGATTCTTTTGGCCTCCTTTCGACAATTATTGTGGCGTTAATAGCTGAATATATTTCACCGCTTATATGACACATAAAATGTACGAATGGAAAATTGTGGATATATTTTATTAGTGGAGGAACTAACGAGCCCCGAGGGGTGGTGGGTTTGTGGAGTTATAAATATAGCGAAAACTTAATTTAGAGGGTGTTTTCCGCGTTGGGGCCCCAGGGGATCGATAGTGAATGGGGTTGGTCGGTAGCGAGATAGTTAGGTAGGTGGAGTGGGGGGGGTTGTTAGGGGGTTGTTGGGGGTGGTAGGGGTCTAGGGCGGGGTGCGACCTTGTCGCCGGGTCACTGTCCCACGCCAAGGCTAACCGCCCCCCCCCCCCCCCCTTCGCCAACCCCCCCGGCCGGACGTCTCCCCGACAACCACCAACCCTCGACCGCCCCGGGGCCACCCCGCCCCGCCACCAACCCCTTCTCCGGTCGCATCCTCCATAAACATTTGAAGGGTTGTTGTTCTTTACCGACCCACACCTCCCCACACCCCCCACCCCGGCCACTTACAACCCCCGAGGATTTATGTATCGGAACGAGCACATTTCGTCAACCCGGAGGAAACGCGACCCTGAAGAAAACTCCAGAGCTCGACGGGAAAATACAACCCCAATCTTCGTCTCCAAATATTTTCCAACTTGATATAAATTCATCGATACGCTTAAACGTTACGGACCCAACGCATAACATCAACCGTCTTGTCAACTGAAAAATAGTTATTTGTACAAGTACTGAGTGTATTTTCCTGGAATGATTGTCTCGATAACACGCCACTTTTGGAACCCGCCCATTTTCTACCCCTCTATATTTGAAGCGATTAACGATAAAACCTACAGCCGAGTTCTAAGGGGTAGTTCTGAGGATTGCGGGAGTTCTGAGGATTCGAAACCCCGGGTCGACCCTCTGTGTGACCGATCTGAAACTCCACTCTTCCCGTCCAATAATATTATAATGAGTGCGGGTAATTTTGTAATTTACCGGCGATTGGTGTTTGGATACGACTTGTATGAGCATATGGATTATTCTCTAGTCTTAATAGATAAATGTATTGTCCCGGTCGAGCTTTACAAACGCCATTGGGCTGTGCCGCCGCCATCCCCGTATCCAGGCTCGCGTTAGGGGATGTACGGTAGGGGTTGGATGGGGTGGGGGGGTGGCACTATCGCGGCATTGAACCCGGCTTCAAGTAGGGCTCCCCCACCCCTTTGTACGTTTAAAGGGTCCGCATCGAGCCCCCGCAGCCTCACCAATTCCTACCCCCAACATCCCTCCACGAATGGTTCTCCAAATCCCCCGTGTTAAAACTTTATTGGTGGTGGTGGGGGGGCGGTCCCGAAAACTTTAAAATTGCCCCCTTCCCCCCAGCCTATATCTAGCTCCGGGGGGGAGGGGGGTTGTGTTCCAATTTGGCTCCGAGGCGACGCCGAAAAGCGAAGCGCCCCATTGTTTATGTAGAATATTTAAATTTTTTAGTATAAAATTATTTAACATATCGATTGAGAGTGTAATCTACCCCATCTGAAGATATGAAGTCATCGGAACATATCGGAGGGAGGTTCAAATTGGCGACAGTTATTTTAGTAGATTCTTCCATAGTATATTCGGACGAATTTCATTGAGTCCTATCTCCTGTTTTATAGGTTTATTATAGACATTTCCGCTCTACAAATAGCTAACTAAGGGTGCATTAGAGACCCCACCCCCCACTCTCCAGCACCCCTTTTCAACGATATGATCCGTCGGAAAACAGTGGGGGGGGGGGTTGAAGGTTGAAGGGTTGGGGTGGTTGGTGGCCTTGTGCGTGTGCGTGCGGGAGCTAACATGGTGACGGGTGGTGGGTGCGTGCGCTTCGCCATTTTGGTGTTGGGTCGGGTCAGGGTTGCTCCGGGGGTAGTCATGGCGACGCGATACAAGTGTACGGGGAGAGAGAGAGAGAGAGAGTGAGAAAAGGGAGGGAGGGTGTGAGAGGGTGGGAGGGAGAGCACCCTCCAACTCTGCCCAACTCCACGATTCATGTTCGCACAACTCAAGTGCTGGAATAAACTTGAGTTCGGCCATCGATTATATACAATAGGCTCAATACAACCCTCATCCCCCCTCCCCCCCCTATGTCTGATAAAGGGTTCAAACGGGTAGACCATCCCCTGAAATTTTCATACATAGATACAACAAATTACATCGCTGAACACCCGAGAGGGAACCCTTCCAACCTTGCCCTTTGGAGGGGGTGGTTTCCGAACACAGGAAAAATCCCGGAACAACCGATATTTTTCCCACATCACTGATAATACAAGCATTTTATAATACATTATGGTATTCTTCTTGATACATTCCGTAGGTTCCAATCAACTCTTTGTTATCCGCCTAATCGGCGGCTTAAACGCCACCGGTCTAGAGGCGCGATCGATGTTTTTCGGCTTCTATTGAACCCCCCCGCCCCCCCGTCACCACCCCCGTTCCCCTCCGGGGGGGCGAACAATAAAACTTCCTTTTGCGGCAGTAAAACGGCCATTTAAACTTTAAGTAACGGTACGTTCAGTGATCGTAAAAGAGGCCCATTGCCGCGTGTACGACCGGCCGAATAAATGTACCCGCTGTACGATTTTATTTGTACGAAAATAGCCCAGTCCTGTACCTCTTTTGTACTCTGGGGCTGTGCAATTGTTTTCTTGGCTGATAGCGATTTTCCTTAAAATCGTGATCCAATTCACAATTTTCCCGTCGAACCTGTTCTGCGACTATATATGAGATGTGGAAGATGAAGCTGTCCGGTGATTTCCAGTTTGATTAACACGGCGCTACTGAAGATGGCGAGCGGCCGAAACGGCATTTATGTTTTCGTAACCGGCACAAACTTTGCCGACCTCAGTTGGCACTACCGGAGATGGCGGACGGCCGAAACCTTTCCGAAACTTGCCCAAACTTAAATGGGGCCCGGCAAAACTTCTCAGCCCAATTCGTTGGGGCCCCGTTTTCCGGCCCTGACGGCCCAGAAACGCCTCGGTTTTCTGGACACAATCGGAGTAACAGTAGAATAATAATAATATAATATAAGACCAGTGAAAATAATTTCGCTCTGTTGATGTGTAATATGCGTTTTCTCTCAGCGTGAAAACCAATTTGCAGCGGCGGCAAGTGGGACCTTCCCGGGGACCTTTCACCCGAGGGACCCGAATGGAAACCAATTTCCGTCCTCTTTAACCTAAACTACAGACGTGTTTTTTCGTATCCATTTGCCCTAATCGTCGCTCACTTTTAACCGACACTCTGCCCTTTTAAGAGTTACGCTCAGTGAACTGGCGTTGAACTAATTCCTAAGCGATTGAAACTACTTTTAAGTGGGTTGTTTGCAAATTTTTGACCCTAGTTAAGCAGATTGGCCGCGCATGAAAAAATTCTGTTATTAAGTGCTCGAATACCGGTTCAAGCTGGAATTAAATTACAATACTTACATATTTTTTTTTTTAAATACAAATATATTAATGAACACGTTGTTAGTGCTACTTGAACACCGAGGTCGCTTACTGTATCTTACAGTTGTGACAATAAAAAAGTGAAAAAAAATAAAATATAAATAGGATATCGTAGGCAATATACAAATGTTTCCGGTGTTAGCATCCAGTCAGCACTGGGCCGATAATATTTCCGTCAGTCATTTAACCAACCACCAAGCAATTAGGATTCATAAACTCTCTTCGATATCGCCATTATTTCTATTTAAAATCTGTCCGGTGTTATATTACTCCTCCCCCCCTCCCAGATTTACTGACTGAGTGTAGTGTCAGTGCGTCCACGATGCTGCTCCGCTCCGGTGGCGGCCGACAGAAGTGATGAAACCGTGAAACCGAACAGTCAACCGGAGTCCTTGGAACAGGGCGGAGAGTGTATTTCCTGCGGAAGTTACCGGGCAATAAACCAGTCCAGTTATCTTCTTCTTCTTCTTCTTCTTCTTATTCTTCTTCTCTGAGCTTTATTATTTCTTTTTTTTTTTTTTTAATTCGAATCAACCGCAATTTACATTTTTTAAGCGCGCGCGCCCGCGCTTTCTGAACCGGGTTCAAGAGCGGTCCGGTCCCACGCTCCGCTGTGTTTCCCTTTTCGTGCGAATTTTCCTGCCGTTTTTCGCACCGTTCTCCTCCATTATTCGGTCTGTCCTTCTTTTTTTTAATAATATAAATTCCCCCGGAATACGCAGATTATATCGTCGATTCCATTTTTCTGTTTTTCATCCGCGAGTTTTCGAACTCAACATAACATTATTAGCTCACTCACGGTCGTAACGCAATGAAACTAGTTTCCTTCCAGAGCGAAGTTTTCGATTGATTATACAGGCTGGAACACATACGTCCACCTATATTTTTCTTTCCATATTTATATATATGTGGATACCGGGATTTTATACCACTTGTTAGCGCAATTTGGGCGTAAAAACCAAGTTTTTGACCATTTTTTTAGCACAATTTGGCCGTGAAAACTGAGTTCTCTTTTGAGTTCTATTCTGTGTGTAAAAACTAGGTTTTGATTGCTATTTTGGACCTAAAAATGTGGATTTAGGCCACTTGTGTGTGCTATTTTTCTGCGTAAAAAGTAGGTGTTAGACCACTTTTTAGCGCAATTTTGGAGTAAAAAGGAGTTTTAGACACATTTTTTGAGCAATTTGAGCGTAGAAACGGTGCTGTAGACCACTTTTGAGTGATATTCTGGGTGTAAAAATGGATTTTAGTGCATTTTTTAGTTCAATTTGGGCGTAAGAACGGGCTTTTACACTATTTTTCGCGCTATTTGGGTGTGAAGACGCAGTTTTAAACTCCTCTTTAGACCAATTTGGGTGTAGAAACGGGGTTTTAGTTGTATTGGCTTTCAGTTGTATTTTGGGTGAAAAGACGCGGGTTTTTGAGTGATATTTTTGGTGAAAAATCGTGGTTTTGGACCACTGCTTTTTTGTAAAAACGGTATTATAAAACCACACTTTTTAACTCAATTTGGGTGTAAAAACGGTGTTTATTCGAGTTTCGTGCGCTATATTTGTTGTGAAAACGGGGTTTTCTGACCGCTTTTGAGTGCTTTTAAGCTCGTATTTTAACGCCGATATTACACTTTTGGCAGTGTAAATCACGTTTCAAGGGCTAGCGTTACGGTGAAAACAGGTTTATAGCCAAATTTTATGGTGTAAAACGGCGTTTCAGGGTAATTTTGCGGTGAAAAACCACTTTTCAATGCCAATTTCATGGCTTTCATGGCCGGTTTTATCTTCTGAAACTGCATTTTAGCGACAGCTTTTTGGACCAATTTTTTTTTTTAATGTAAAACGGTTTTTCAGGGCCAATTTTGCGGCTGAAAACCGTTTTATGGGGCAAATTTTATGGTGTAAAATCGCGTTCCCGTGCCTAAATTTATGTAAATCAGTTTTTCCGGCCAATTTGACAGTGTAAAATGCGACCTAAATGATTAAATAAAATGTTAATAATAATAAATAAATTAATTAATTAAATCAAATTAAAAATAAAATAAATAAATAAAAAATATAAAAAATAAAAAAAAAATAAAATAAATAAAATAATAAAAAAGGGGGGGAACTTGTGGGTTTCTCCTCTAATTGTTGACTATTGTAGCTAGTGATCTCATCAATGTTGCTTATTGTATAATTTTACAGTTGTAACAATAAAAGAGACAAAAAAAAACCGTCGTATAGGGCTAATTGTATCGTCTAAGACTGTATATTAGCGGCAGTATACCGCTTTTAAGGACTAATTTCACTTTGTAAACCAATTTTACGATGTGATTTTTTGGTAGGGGAAATTTTATGGTTTAGTAAAGTGTTCTCGTCTTTATCAAACGGGGTCGATTCCTTCGATACTATCGTCATTTCTCCTTGTCCCGAACCCAGTCTATTTTTAGGGCGTCTCGGCCCCTCCCTCCCCCGAGGGTGTAGGGCCTTTTATAAGGAACAGTGGAGTGTACAATAAAACCTGTCACGGATATATATTTTTTATTCCCGGAGTAACGGCCCCTTGTTGGGCCACCCCAAGGTGATTGTGAAAAATATCCCCTTTCTGGGAGATACACTTTTGGCTCTATTCAAACCCCCGCCTCCCCGGCAGTAAGGGATGTCTCCGGTATGCCGCCGGCGGGCAGTTAATTTCGGGGGTTTGTCGTCCCCCAAAGGGATGACGCGGTCTTGTAATAAGGGCGTGGCCCCGTCTGGAAAGACACAGTTTCGCTGGAGAATCGCCTGTCTGGGTGTTGGCGTCCACCGAACGTGATCCGAACCACAATCTCCCTCCCTCCATCCCTCCCTCCATCCCTCCATCCCTCCGTCCTCACCTCGATAGGTCCGAATTGAACCGACGTGCCCGCCTCCATTTTCAGGAATTGGGATACCTTCGTTATTTTTCCAAGAATTCTTCCAGTTTGCCCAGATCGCATCACCCTCACTTGGGACGCGAATTGGGGCGAATATCCGGCCCGAATATTGACCATGAAATAAGAGAACTGTTATTTATATCAGTGAATTATTAGATATTAGATTAAAAACTATCAGATGGTGCAGCATTGATTTTGCTTCGGGCGTTTTCCAAGAGACGGTTATTCTCCTTCCAGAGTAAACAAGGGTGGGAAATTCGTTTGAAAGTTTATTCGATTAAACATGAATAGTTAACGCCGTCAAACCTCGTAATCAAAATAGCAGAAGAAGGCGGTCCAATATTAGCGGGATTATCTCTGTACGAAATTCTGGGAATATTTTAATCCAGGATCCGACCTTCGTGTGTCGTCGTCCCTTTGAGGTAGGTCGGACGAGATAAATTACGTAAGGGCGGATTAAATTCTATTTGCTGTTGGGGCAAGCTGAATATTCCAGGGTTCATTTTAAGTTTAAAGAGTTATTTCTGGGATTCAAGACTTTTACTGACGTTTTGAAAAAAATTTCTATTTATGCCATACATACTACAGTATGTACGGTTTCATTTTCTATATATTAGTTATCGAACTCCGAAGATTGCTTTGGTGGATGGGGGCGGGGGATGATGCTGTGCCTGCTAGGCGGGCCAATTCTGGAATTCTGGAATTTCAGAGGGGGGTGCCCAGACGATAATGGGGTTTTCGCCTGGGTTATAAAGAGGGCATTATACTATGAAGCGGGCGGGGGTGGAGGGTGGGCCGAAAGGGAGATAGAGCCCCGGAGGAAACTGGGTCAATTATTATGAGGATTCTGGGAAATCGTCTCGGGGGTGGATTTTCGGGGAGCAAGACGGGCCAAAAGTTGGGCGGGGTTGGGGTTGTCGGGAGGGTAGATTGTCGAAAATCCCTGGGACAGGCCCGGGGTTGGTACGCATGCGCAACCTATTTTCGCGAGGACCCACCCCACACCGAGAGGGGTGTCTTATACGATTCGGCTACCAATAGTTTTTCAGAACGGTATTTTGGGGACGATAGAAGGGGGGAGTACCCCAATGGGGGGGGTACCGTCTTCCAGATTTTCACTTTAAGAAGGTCGGAGAGACCGGGGTGTGGTGGAGAGGGGGTGTTTTCCGGGGAAAATGTAAGCGAAAATTTTAGACCGAGGGTTGGTAAGAAATTAGGCCGTCTGCGAAGTTCGATCCGGGCTCCCCACCCCGAAAATTCAGACGTCCAACTAGGAAAATACAACAATCCCTTACATGTGCATGTACATAGAATAACAACCACGTAATTACGAAATCTTATTATTATTTATCGTGTAGCCGTCATTTAATTATGATAAAAAAAATTAACTATTTACTCAGAGTACTCTGTAGAATTTAATGTTGGCGGCTTATTTAAGAAATAAGGCCAATTTAGTCGTCGACGTCGCATTCCGCCCCAGCTCCAGGGTTCGATTCCCGGTGGACCCGAACCGAAATCAAATTGTACCCGGTAGAATATTGTAGTTTGTACAACAGTAGTGGTGCAGTACAATGCTTATTATAGCCTTAATTGTCGCGTTCTTTTCATTTTGTATATATATATTTATTAGGTGTCCCCAAAAGTAATCGACAATTCGACAAGATGTATTTCGGTCTTCAGGAGTTCCTCAAGAGAGTTGTGGCGATAATATCGGTGAATATATTAGTAGATCAATAATTAAAGTTTCTTTTTTAGCGAAATAAAATTAATTCCAAAGTCAAAATGTGGCCAATGGCCGCCCACTGAAGCCTCGATACTTGTAATTGGGATCGCTGCAATTGCTGAAACGGACATCCTGAAAATTAACATTTACAATTTACAAATAGTGCCGTCACTGGGGTAGTTTTTTATTATCGAGTCAGAAATAAAGATACCGCCGTTGTACTTTTACAGTGTCCAAATTTTCGATCGAACAGAAATTTTAATCGATTCTGGATTTATGTAATAGCGTGATGATCGGAGCGAGGGGTTGTTTGAGGAGGCGGTGGCGGGTTTGGGGGCGGGGGGCGGGGGGCGTCTAGACCGTCCCTGACCCATGCCCCCTGTCTGGGGGGGGTCAGGTGGAGCCAACTTTCGCCCCGTCGCCCCTGACAACCCTCGGCCCAGTTTCACGACCCGGCCGCCAGGCGGGGCGGCGGTGGAGGAGGCGGCGGGGGCGGCGGCACTCCGCCCCCGACCCGACCAACCTTGAACCCGCCCCGACCACCCCCGACCGGCCAAATCGCTGCCGCTGAATGCGAAACTCACCCCCTCCCCTTCCCCACCAACCAAACCCCACTCCCAAACTACCCCGTTTTACGACCGGCTTCATTAAGTGGCCCCGCCTCCTATTCCAACCCCCTAGAATATCGTCTACGACAAAACTTCATATCTAGGCCGATAAATAGTAATCGCCATCTTCTGCGGACCTTTTTCTACACCTCAATTTGAGAAAGGTATAACTACAGGGACAGAAATTTGAAAATTACAAAATTTTCGAAAAAAAACTTCGACACAAAGTGTTAGCCAAACCGCTGAACCTTGTATTAAAAATTTATTATATTGGAATTAATACCGATACGATAATTTTAGCTCCTTGTCTACGTTGCACTAGTCGCCACGTTGCTATAATTATTTTATTTTTTTTAACTTTATCTATAGGTACAATGGCGGTTTGTTTGACTAGTTTGACTTGTTTTGCTCGACAATATCGTTAGATATTCAGTAACGTTTCAGGATTTGTAACAGTTGGAATATTTCGTTAAATACAGAGGGTGGTCCAAAAAATGTATCCACCGTTTAACAGTCCATAACTTGCGAACCAATTGACGGAGTTGTGTCTCATTTCTGGTGAAAGTGTAGCTTAAAGTCCCAACTTAAAGATATACCGCACACAAACGATGCTCATTTCGCCATTGCCGTTGAACCTCATTAATGTTTTCGTACTTAAAATACCCACTTCAAAACTGGACTTCCTTTCATCCAATTCTAAGCCTTGAGCCGGCCACGTCTACTCGAGTACAACAAGGTACAACTGACACAACAGAACACTGACTATTGTATGGCGCGATTGCCCGAACTACAACACTATAACACGTACCAAAAATGAGACACAACTCAGTCAATTAGTTTGCAAGTTATGGACTTTTAAACGGTGGATATTTACTTATCCTCCGCCCTTTAGTCGCCTCAAAGGATACTGTAATTAATAGCGTAACACTTTTACTGTGAGTCCCCCCCCCCCTATATTCTTATACAATTACGAGTGACACGCGTTACGTACGTGCGCGTCAAACGTTTGAATTGGATGGATCAAAACGAAAAATCCAATAAACCGGATTTATCGCAGTTTTGGAGGCGGGGGGAGGGGACAGTGAACCCAGTGGTCGATTAGGGAAAGGGGAGAAAACCGCCCTTTGATGCGAATATCACGGGAGTAACAGGGGTTGTATATTTGCGCGGCTTTTGGCGGCGAATAGACCGGTTAAAATGTTTCTGACAGGCGGGGCTAATAGGGAAAACGTCTAGATTTGGTAGATAGCCCCTGCCCCCCCCCCCCGCGGTCACTGGGAGGTAACAAATTTAAAAAAATCAATTTTCGGCATCAATGTCGCCCTTTATTTTCCCCCTGCGGTCGTACCGCTTTGTGCGTCCGACGGATATTTAAATTGTCTGTTGTTGAACGCTCTACGTCGAGATTTTTTCTGTCAAAGGGCCTCCTCCTCCTCCCCCCCGGCCCTTTATTTCGTTCACGGAACGTTCTTTACAAGGCAACTGGGACCGATTTTCAATACCAAAATTGATCTCCACCCTGTACTCTTTTCACCCTTACAGTACCTCACAAAATTCCCCCGTAAATACAGTCACCGCATGACATATTTATGACGTAAATCCTACAAAATTGTTTATTGTCTTATTGTATTTTTCGCGTAAGACTGTGGGAAGAACTTCGCCTACGACGGGGGGGTTGACACAGCTATTCAAAAATTTTTCTGATGATTTGTAAATTCCGTATAACATCGAAATACTCTGCGCTTCCGTTTCAGTAACGGTCTTGAGAATCCAAATTTTCTGTTTAAGTCGATTCTTTTGAGTCGAAAATACTAGGTAAATAGACTAAACCTACATTCAGAAAATATAAACAATTCCAATCCGGATTCCGCACAGCGGAAAATTAAATGGCCACTCTATAAATAAAAGGATATTTTAAACCATTTGTTGCTATCGCTGAATCAATCAAGATTGTAGATTTCGTGTCTTTCCGTTTTGCTAGACCGGTTTCGGCCGTCTTCAGTAGCGGCGTTAATCACTTTGGATGTATTTTCGGGCATACCCTCACTGCACGTTGTACTGTCAAGTCTCTAGAATACCTCATTTTCGGTCTTTTTGGTCTAGCCAACAGAAAAAGAAAAAAAAACGCAGGAAAAATCCAAGGTATTTTCCAACCCCTCGCAGACCCACAAAACGGGTATGTTGAACCAGTCTGATTGTATTTTCCGGTCGCGGCGTTATAACATTATTGATGATGATAATTAAAAAAAAATTGTCAACCGAGCGTTCAGTTATCGAACACACATCGTCAGCTCCATTTAGCGATGGCGCTGATAGACCGGTTTTTTATTTGTTGTCGTTAAATACCGGTCTAGAGTCTCGATGATACGTTATGATGAAACGTACACGACACAAACGATAAGAATTGTCGTCGAATCGACGAAAAATATCAGCCGATTGACTGAAAACGAAATTTTAAATTTGAAAAAAAAAGGGGCCCTTTGATGCAACACGCTGGGCACTGTTGTCGCGCGGTCCTAGTATAACCGGTGCGCCCTACAGCCGTATATAATATTGATATTGAGATATCGATATTGTTTTAAGTGATGTGTTGAAATATGTTTTGACAATTTAACCTTGATATGCGTTTTATTTATATATAAACATTTATATAGCAAGAAATCCACGATCCGTGTAATCAGTTCCGCCGATTTGCCGTACTGTCCTAATCTAACTGAATATATACAAAAAAATTATCTCAATAATATGCCTTTAACAGAAATAATTTAAATAAAAAAACGCTCCTATTCCTCAATTAATTTTTTACTGTAGCTTCGTGTTGTTTCTGTCTCCTCTCGCTGCTGTTCGGTCTTTCGCCGGACCGGGGTTTTCGGCCGCTCGCCATCTTCAGTAGCGCTGTGTCACAGTCACTGTCGGCGCTCTGTACGACACTGGTGTACAGGTGAAAAGTAACGGCGCAGTGAGGATGCCCAAAAAAAAAAAAAAAACAACCCAGTGCCGACAGTGACTGCGAGACAGCGCTACTGAAGATGGCGAGCGGCCGAAACCCCGCTCCGGCGAAAGACCGAACCGGCGAGAGGAGGCAGACAGACGACGGAACCTGCGGTATTCCAACCCCTCGCCCAGACCGCAAAACAGGTATATTAAACTAATTTTTTACTCTCAAAAAAATACAATATCGATTTTCCGTTTTCCCTACTTTACCCAGTTCCCCCCCCCCCCCATATATAATTATACATGTAATACATAATTATTAGTGGATACTCCCATAGTTTTCTTCACGGTTGGAGTATTGCAGGTGACAGGAAGAGACAGGGTTAGATAGAAATGTATTTATATCCGTGGATGGTTATAGGGATGAGGTTTCGCGAGGGGTGTCTATTTACAGAAACCCTACAGGGGTAGTTGGGTTGGGGCGGAGGGTGATGAAGGGGGTTGAAGCAGCCCCCCCCCCAACTGACCTACTTTGACGATACATCCGTCCCAAATACTACTGAATCCAAAAATTCCCTTTCTGTCGGTGACTCTTCTGTTTGTTTGGGACTTACGTAAGTTCTTACCTCCGAAAAATAAAATAAATAAAATACAAATCTTTCAGTTTGAAATACACCCGTTTTCTGGGCCTCCTCTCGACGTTTCGCTCGTATTGCCAGACCGGTTTCACGGCCGCTCGCCATCTTCAGTAGAAAGATCCAAAGTGACAAAAGTGACCGACGCCGCTACTGAATGGCCGAAACCGGTCTAGAACCGGCGAGAGAAACACACGAAATCTACGGTATAAAGTCAATAAGACCCAGCGTTTTCGGGCTAAATCTTCAGTTCCGGACCCGTAATTTTATTCGAAGTTCGCCTATAAAAAATTATAAAAAATTTTTTACGTACAGCGGTCAGAGGGAAAATTCCCCCCGGGAAATGCCGGAAATCGATAATGGTTGTAAACTTTGAAGTAAATTACTTGGCCAATTCATTCCGTTCCTCTTTTCACTGAACCTGACGTCGGTTTGAATGAGAGCGAACTTTTCATTGATGCCGACCGGACGAGTGAATGAACTTTACAGATAAAAACCTATTAAACCCCCAACGCCGTGTATTCTTGTTATTTTTATAGATTTCTAATAATAAATTATATTTATACAATGCTGCTGATTGTCTTGCGTACGTATCCCCAACGGTTGATTGAGAAATAACTCCCAAGTTGGGATTTTTTAGGCAGGACTGTTTGTTTTTTTTGGCAAAATAATTATCGCGCCCTAATCGAATGAACATGAAAATTGAGTAATTATGTTAGTTATTCGTAAGCGGCCAGAATTGGAATTATCTACTAACATCCTGTAGGATCGCTGAGGACTGTGGGAAGAACTTCGCCTTCAACTATTTAAAAATTTTTCCGGGAATTCTGTAACTTTCTTCTGCCGATTTGTAAATTCTGTATAACATCGATATACTGCGCTAGACAGGTTTCTCTTTGGAAGGGTGGGGGCGGGGAGAGGGGGGTGGGAGAAAAAATCCGTCCCTTACGCCTATAGGTGCTATATTCAATTATTGTATATAATATCGTTTCACCCCCCCAATAAACGACTCAAAGGGATCGACTGAAACGGAAATTGTAGACTTTTAAGACCGTTACTGAAACTGACATCATAATTGACCTCAGCTAACAGAACTGACTGAGTGTACAGAGCGATACTTAAAACGACATCGCTCTCATCCAGAGATTCCAGTCAAAGTCCATCGTACGTACTTAATGCTCCCCCGACGGTATGTTTCAAACCGCACAATCCACCACCACCATGACCTCAACATAAGTCCCAAAAGTCGCAAAATCCCGGTTCCCGAAGTCTTCTTAGCCCTTAGACCATAATTCTTCTTATCACGATATACATTTGAAAAAAAAATACATGCAGCGTTTGTACTTACAGCATTCAATGTTGGTTGTACAATAAAGAAAAGGATCGTAGTCAATAAAATTTTTATTTTACTATCGATAATAAAACGAATTTCGGATTTGTTGATTTGATAACTTCTATCAGCGGGCGATTAGCTTCTTGGACTTCGCGTCCGGTCGATTTTCCCCCGATTAATAATAAAGTATTTTAAAACAATTTGTAATCGGTATTTATCAGCGTTTTAATACCGTTTCGGGATTATGATAGCTCGAGTGTTGTTGGAATAAAGCCGCCGCACGGATTTCGCCCATCACCGAAACGCCCATTTTAGATTTTCAGCCGGATTTTTATCCTGTATATATATTTTTTAAACAATAAAATAGACTTGAGAGA
Organism: Lethocerus indicus; assembly: GCA_019843655.1. Classification (NCBI taxonomy): domain Eukaryota; kingdom Metazoa; phylum Arthropoda; class Insecta; order Hemiptera; family Belostomatidae; genus Lethocerus; species Lethocerus indicus. Next base: position 18,813,706 of record JACDQD010000011.1, read on the forward strand.
CCGTACAGCGCCGAAGAGAATTGTCAACCACAGAGGTTGATTTCAAATAATTTGTCCTCTCGCTGGTTTTCCGTTAGACCTGTCTTTTCGGCTGCTCGCCGTCTTCAGTAATCACTTTGGACGCACATCCTCTTCGCCCTGTCACTTGTACTGCGCAAAGAACGGGTATTACAAAGTTCAAATATTTGTGTCTTAAAATCGAATTCTATACAGTCACAACTGTGGAGAATTTTTTCGCAGAACGGTTTTTAATAAATTCTAAGATATCCTTAATTGGTCCGATCTGTTGTTCGCTTCAAATATATTTAAATATGTTGCCCAAAAAACAGTTTTTCGGGGGCTTTGTAACGGGGCCTTCCGGAGGCGACGAAGCCGCTCCAAAGTCTGTTGGGACGATGTGTCTGTTAGAAAGCTCGTTAGAACGAGCGCTTTTTTTAAGTTTAAGTCGAAATTTGTCTGGGAAATTTTGTGACTATCGGATAACAGACATAGTATAGTTTCCGCTTTATACATTAGATTTTATATAGATTTCGTTCCGAAAGAAATTAGAGTTGCGTCTACAATTTCAATAATTATTTGGCTCGGTCGAAAGACTGAGAAACGTTAAACGAATTTTTCACTTTTTCGGGTATCTAGGGAAATATTTGTTTAGCGATAATTAAAATATACAATTGGCTTTTACCCCGTTAATTGATTGAAGAGTTCGATTCGGTTATTGGACGTGCTTTGATCAGCAATATTCAATACTCAAGTCGACTGTATTAATCGCCCCATTGATTTTTATGTCGTTCCGAGGGGAAAAATAAACGAAAATTTCGATGGCGAAATTTGTCGCCACCAATTCTGTTTCCTGTTCTATTTTTTCGGTCCGCAATTTAATAATAGCTCAACAACAACGACAACGGCTGAAAATGTTCAAAAAGAGAACATTTAATCTTATCACAACGAAAACCAATTGTAATCGATAACCTCGGTTCGAGTGGACCGGGAATGATCTCACTTTTAGGGGGAAATTAAAAAAATGTTTGACCAAAAAAAAAAAAAAAAAATTATAAATATAAAAACAGAAATACGTTCGAGGAAGAAGTGGTCCACACTCGATGTGGAAAAATTCGCTGTGGAAAATGCGCGTTTTCTTTCCCGATTTTTCGATGGTTCTGTGTCGCTTCGCTCGACATTGATCTTGACTGGATTGGCATTGTTCGTTTATTTGAACGGCCGAAAATAACAATAACGGCATAAACAAACCGATTGGGAAATTCGAGTATTTCCAGACTCTCGAGACCGCAGTAGTAAACAGTATTGAAACTGAGTGTATCAGCTTATCGAGTGTATAATCTTAAGCGATATCAGTTTAATATCTTATTCAGTTTTTTTTTTTTTATAACAATATGATCCGTAATTATAAATTTTAAGCCGTAAATAACACGTTTTGTGCCCTTCAAGGGGGTTGGAATAGGGTAGATTTCGTGTGTCTTTCTCCGGACCGGTTTCGGCCGCTCGCCAATCTTCAGTAGCGCGTCCCCGCCGCGCCGTCGCCGTCAGATACGAAGTGGGCCAAAAGTGACCACCAACGCCGCTACTGAAGACGGCGAACGGCTCTGAAACCGGTCTAGCAAATATTCCAACCCCCTCGGAGACCACAAAATAGGTTGAACGAATTATTAAAATGTCAGTATAATTCTATAGAATCTGTCTGTAAAATTCAATAAATTGCAATTTGTTTTAGTTTCGCAATGCAAGAAGAGTAATATTTTCAGTCATAAAGTTAAATTTTGCTTTCTAATCAACAACCTAGTAAATTGTCCGTTGATTCTTGAGTTTAACGAGAACAAAATTCTATTTCCAACTCTTCCAATTTCAAATTGATACATTAGTAATTTCATCGTGGGATGGACAGATTTTGTTTAATTATATTACATACACCGCCGTTAAAAATAATAACGTTCGTTTAGCTCTCAGAACATCAGAAAATAATTACATCTTCCAAGGAACAATAAATGTTGTTTTGGGATGAAATTCGTATTGTCGTATAATGAAACAATATAAATGTTTTTTTTAGCGTCATTTTAAACATTTATTTGTGGTAACTAAACCTCCTGTTCTTAGACTTCCGTCGGAAAGGGAAAATTTAATTTTCCTAACGCACTTTAGAAAACCGTTGTTATTTTCGTAATTTACACCTAATAAGATGTAAAAGATTGCATCTAAAAAAAAAATTTCAAAACGTGGCTAAAAAAATATTTACGGCCCAAATCCGACCGGTCTGTCCTCGAACTCTGTAATCTGTAAAATAGAATTAATTTTTAATTTTCAATACTTTTACTTATACATACTTTCTTTTTTTTTGCAGGTGAGTGAAATTACAGACAAACTGTAAAATAGGGCCCCCTCCCTCCCGTCTGGGTGAGTAAAACAGAAAAACAAACTGCATTTTGCTTTGTTCCGATTGAAATGTTCAGTTTTAAAACAGCGCGAATCGTCGTTCCGTTCGAAACCTGTCTCTTGTCGAAAATATACGAAAAGACCGATCGATCGAGCGATTTTTAGAAAACATTTATTTCGCACAATAGTTATATTGATGGATCGAATTTTTCGTTAACGCTGTTGGCGATGTTTCGTTACGACGGTTACGGATTTGAATATATAATTTTTTATTCGATTTCCCTTCAATACAGTCTGCAACCAATTTTACGTACAGGAGATATTATAGCTGAAAATATTAGAAACTGTACGGGTGGTGCCAATCCCGTATTAAAGGAGATGAAAAAGTGTGGACGGATTAACTGCAAGTGCTAACCGAAAACTCGTGACAGGGCTGAAAAAAATAGATAAAAAAATAGATATATAAATTAAATACAGAGCAGGAGTCTGTACGTCCCCCAAACGAACTGACAAGACAAGAAGAAACTGTCCTGAATCGCCTTAAATCAGGACATGTTCAACACGTGACAATAGTAACATTTGAACAGTTACAGTAACAGTTATAGTAGCAGTAACAGTTGAACACATCGTCCGCTGTAACATCGAACCGATACTATTAACCAATTATCTGTGGACGGACTGAGAAAGCAACCGGATGCGATTCGAAACCTACTAACTACAAAAATATATAATATATAAAAAAGCAGAAGTCCACGACAGGTCTCGTTCAGAACTGACTCCGTTCCTCGTGCTCATCCCTGGATGGGGGAAAATACCGTTCCCTGCGGTAATCCGAGTATTGCGGGACGGTTTCGGTCGGGAACTCCCGGAAACGACTCCTGGACGCGAGGTACGACCCGCAGATTAAGTTTCGTTTTTCCGGGGGTGGGGGCGAATTTCGAATGTCCAGAAGGCCGTAAATCGGCTGTCCTCCTCCTCCCTCTTCCTCTTCCTCCTCCCCCTCTTCCTCCTCCTCCTCCTCCTCCTCCTCCTCCTCGATTCTGTAACGCTTAGTAAACAATTTCCTCTTTTTTTTTTTTTTGTATTTTATTTTTTCCTAAGGGTACGCCTGTTGGGTCAAGTGTGTCAAGGCGCCCTATATTCGAAACATCGTCAATTTACGCCGGTTCTGTTTCGTATTTATTGTTGGGACGTCCGAAATTTATTTATTTTTTTTTTATTATATGAACAGCAGGTGTTTCGCCTCTTGGGAAGAGAGATATAAAAATGGATTAGGAAATAAAACGTTTTTAGTCCGCCGGTTGAGTTAGTCGGATCGTTTTCGAAATTGATGCGAACTCCAGTTGCCAGTTTTCACAGTTTCTAGACTGGTATAACAGATTTTTTAGGTTTTCTAAAAACAGACTTTTCAAATACTATGTCATTTCGTTTCTAATAAATATTTCAACGAAGTACATATACCCGTACGTATCGAATAATTGACTAATATAATGTAGCGCAATTATCAGTAATGCAATTTCCGTCAATATTTTATCTTTAACACTGTATCATTCTATTAGGTGTAACCGAAAATAATCGACAATTTGATAACATGTATTTCGGTCTTGTGGTGTTCTTCAAGAGATTTGTCGATAATATCGGTGAATATATATAGTAGTATTAATAATTAAAGTTTCTTTTTTAACAAAATAAAATAAATTCCAAAGTCAAAACTTTTCGGTACCCCCCTAATATTACAGTAATATTTGTGCGCCCCCCCCCCATAATATCCGACCTTCGGACGGTATTAAAATTTCGGTCAATATTTCATACAGTTTATCTGGTATACAGTTTGTATACATCGCGCCCAACAATGTATTATTTCACCGTAGATTCCCCGCGTTCCGGCCGCTCGCCATCTTCAGTAGCGGTGTGTGTCAATCACTTCTGGCACTTTGAAGATGCTTTTCATCTTCGGGCATCTTCACTGTACCGCGGTACCGTTGAGTACCGCGTTGTGTACCGAAAAAACAGGTACAGTGAGGATGCCCGAAAAACTGGCAAAAGTGATGGTGGCGAGCGGCCGAAACTGATATTATTTTATTCGGCACTGAAATTCGCCCTCATACCTTGATATATAAGACTTACCTCACGTTATTAGGTATTTTTCAGATATCGTAAACAATGAATGTTTGTTCACTGAATATCTGAGTAGTTAGTACGTTATTCTAATTTATTTTCGCATTTGGTAATATAATTAACGTGGTCATGCGCCGCCACGGCTGTGGTGAAGTGTAAAGTGTAAACTGTACGGGGTACGTAAAGTGTCGGTCGTTTAATTAAAGTGTGAAGTGCTCGGGGGGGGAAGGCTCCGCCCCCCCCCAGCCCTGCGTTATTCATTAATGCTGCAGACAATGAATTTGAAATTGAGCCATGAATTTTACAAACCCCCCCCCAACGCACCCCCACCCCACCCCCACGAAACGGGTCTATATTCTGTTTCTTAAAGAAAAAAACAGACCGTCTCGACCGGACCAAAGAATCATGACCGCGTGAGCGCAATTTTGGGACAATTGCAACATTAGCTTGATATTGATCGATTGGTACCATTTTTGAGTACTTCGGACGCAGAGAACGCAGTAAATTCTCCGTATTCTCTGAAAAGAACCGACCCCGTTCGTATACGAATCTATGAAAAGTCAACATACGAGTCGTCACTTATTGACTACAGTTTGAATAATTGCTGCACACAATTGTTGTATATTATTTATAAATTATTATCCGAGTATTAATAACTCTGTTTTTTTTTTGTGTGTGACCATGAGTGGAGTGTTAACGCCACCATTGTCGTCTTGATCGATCGATCGTATTGATCACGGGTTTTGAGGACCGGTCAGACAGCGGAACGGAGTGAATTCTGTTTTATAGACTTGATAATTATCAACGGAAAAGATGAATTTAACGTGAAAATGACTACAGAATACCTGTTTATTGGCTGTCGGCTAGGGGTTGGAATACACGTACACTTTTGTTGTGTTATTTTTCCGTCTCTCTCGCTATCATTCTCGCTAGACCGGTTTTCGCCACTGGCGACAGTGACGGTGCAGTGGGGAGGGGGGGTGGGTGGGGTTGTCCGAAAAATTAATCAACAGACTGCCAACAGTGACGGCGAACGGCCGAAACCGGTCTAGCAGAAGACCGAATTGTCTCTCTATTATCGTGCACGAATTATTATCGGATTCTCGTCATGTGCCAGCGTCGAGTGCGCGTTATATGATTTCGATTGATTGTATCGATTTTCCCCGTTTCGAGCATTGAAAAACTTAAAAATTCCCTATCGACTCAATTCGTATCCTTAATTCATGAAAAGGACACATACATCCGCGATACGTTACTGAATAATTGCCTGTACAATTTTTTCTATTATATATAAATTATTATCAGATTTGGAATATGTGTGTGTGTGTGCGACCGTGTAGAGTGTTGATGTTCATTAAGATTTTGATTTATTGTCCCTTTTGAGGTCCTTTTGAGGTCCTTTTGAGGTCCTTTTGAGGTCCTTTTGAGGACCTTCGAGTGGAGTAAATCTTCCTGTGTTTCTGTCTCCTCTCGCTGGTCTGGTCTTTTTTGACCAAAGCGATGAGAGAGAAACACGCGAAATCCAACCCTTAGCAGACCACAAAACAGGTGGTATTCTGAGAATAAATTTTCTGTATTTGGAAATTGAAATTTACTGTCGGACAGCCAACTTCGTTAGCCTAATCCGTCCGGCATAATTGGACTTACAATTGTTGATTCCTACTTGAAAAAATTGGATTCGAAATTTGACCCCGCCGGGTACTTGGGGTTTACGCCGTTCTAATGTCCGCGTTGAGGGCGCGCACAAAGTATTGTACTGTTGAGAAGTAGACGGCCGTAAGTAGCCGAAGGGCCGGTCGGAAGCGTCGGAAAGGAAACGTGGACCGTTAAACTGAAGAAGGCCACCGCCGGGTGGGAGAGGCCGGAGCGCCGCCCTTCATTATGGAAGCGGACGATGTGCCCGTTTAGGGCCAAGGTCAGACAAACCTGACCGGCCGGCACTCACGCAATCCTATAACGTTATTATATACCTCATTTTATATATATATATATATATATATACACGCACAGGCGTATACAAGTCATTAGTGCGTGCACGCACCTGCCACTTTCCGCCACTTCCTTCCCAACTGGAGGAAGCAACAACTTCGCCTCCATTTCCATCTTCCGAAGGACCCCACCAAGGATTACACTGAACGCACTTCAAAACCTTTTGTGAATTTCTTTTAGGCCCGTTGTGTTTCGGCCGCTCGCCGTCTTCAGTAGCGCGGTGTCGGTCACTTTTAAATGGGGGCATCCTCACCGCCCACTTCAACTTGTACTGTCCAAAATGCCGGGAGTGACCGCGGTGTCGGCTACTGAAGACGGCGAGCGGCCGAAACCCCCGCTCTAGCGAAAGACCGAACCGGCGAGAGGAGACGGAAACACGACGAAATCGAACTAAGCTCACTAGGACTTATGTCCTAGAACTAGCGGTTAAAGGCAGGGAAAATTTCCGTAGTTATATATATTAATTTATTGTCATTAACCTGTTTACCTGTTTACTGGAGTTTACGAGCTTCCATCGTTACGATTAAATTCTAAAAAAAAAAAGCTCCCGTACACTGGACTGAATTCACTTCGGTAGTCTGTTCCCTAACAGTTGTACCCCATCCAGAAACTGATTTATAATGCAGCCCTCAGGTTTCGACTTTTATTGATCATTATACGGGCATATTATATTATAACGATTGATTCGTTCGGGAAAATATGAAAATTTTTCGGTGTAAGTTTCCGTCGGGCGTCCCCTTAAGGGTTGATGGTTTAATGAGTAGAGGGAATCAGTGTTGATCGGACATTTGCGGAATATGTGTTTAAGGGCGGAATATCTGGGGGGGAGTGCCGGTTTTACCCCAAATCCGGGTTTTATTCCGAGTCGCGTGGCGCCCCATCCTTAGACCGTCCACCGGGGGGGGTTGAACTAGGTTCGGGAGCGTCGACGAGGGGATGAGGGGGTGGGATAAGTGTCGGTCGTTGAGGGCCGGGGGATGAAGGGGGGTTGGAAACAGTGCGGGAAAATCGGGTTCAGTGACCGGTTTCGGACCCATTCCCCTTCCTACACTACAACCCCCCACAACTTTCTTTATCGCTCCCCGGGGCAGATTTCAGCCCCAATCCGGGTCAAACAGGAAAGACCAGGAAAACAACAGTTCTGCACTAAGCGGATCTGTATTAAAGCATCGCCGGGATGATTCGTCGCACTGTTAATTATTTAGATACCGCAACTATTAATAAACCAGCTTAACGTACCTGTTTTGTGGTCTGCGAGGGGTTGGAATAGCGTAGGTTCGTCATGTTTCTGTCTGTTTGGTCTTTTGCTAGACCGTTTTCGGCCGCTCGCCATCTTCAGTAGCGCCGTGTCAGCCACTGTCGGCACTTTGCACGTTTTTCTTGGGCATCCCCACTGTATTGAAACCGGTCTAGCGAAAGACCGAACCGGCGAGAGGAGACAGAAACATCACTCACCTACAGTCTACAGTTTTAGTTTAGCTGACATTTCTGATATCAAAAGCGACAGTGACACCGCTACTGAAGGTGGCGAGCGGCCGAAACCGGTCTGGCGAAAGACCAAACCGGCGAGAGGAGACAGAAACATCACTGACCTACAGTCTACAGTTTTAGTTTAGCCGACATTTCTGATACCAAAAGCGACAGTGACACCGCTACTGAAGGTGGCGAGCGGCCGAAACCGGTCTGGCGAAAGACCAAACCGGCGAGAGGAGACAGAAACATCACGGACCTACAGTCTACAGTTTTAGTTTAGCTGACATTTCTGATATCAAAAGCGACAGTGACACCGCTACTGAAGGTGGCGAGCGGCCGAAACCGGTCTGGCGAAAGACCAAACCGGCGAGAGGAGACAGAAACATCACTGACCTACAGTCTACAGTTTTAGTTTAGCTGACATTTCTGATACCAAAAGCGACAGTGACACCGCTACTGAAGGTGGCGAGCGGCCGAAACCGGTCTGGCGAAAGACCAAACCGGCGAGAGGAGACAGAAACATCACGGACCTACAGACATTTTTAACTTTCCCCGTTAATCCTCGTTGTGTTAACACTTCTTTTATTTCAACGAAAGCACCCTATTTGACCAACATATTTACAAAATTTATTATTATTATCGCATTTACTGGAACAAATTGATGACAAAGCAGATCGGTATTAATGCATCCCCGTACACTGTTATCTATTTTTATATTAATTTTTATATTTTCTCGCCCCGGCGATTTTGCCCAATTTCGGTGTTCATTATTCTGCGATTAATAAAATTCTTCTTCGAAAACTTCTTGTCGGATCTCAAATCTGTTAACATATTAATTGATCGTACATAACCTGTATTTAACGATCTATTATTATTTATTACCCCATTTACTGGAACGAAAAAAAAATGTACTTCAGAACCCCAGTCCTTGCCTTAATTTTTTAACACTTTTTTGCTTTCTCGGCGTTCTCTTCGTCCTGTTCTTGGACGGCTTTATCGCGACAATAAAACGCTTAGACGGGCATTTTCGTACACTCGAATAATTGTAAAACCGATTGAATACTGTAATAAAACAATCGGAATTCAATTAGGAGTTTAGATTCCGTGAAAATTGTACTTCCCACCGTCTAAATGAACATCTCTCTTATATAAAATTTCATTTTGAAATTATCAAATACAGTTAGACGTTATAGACAGGTTTGAGGGATGAATTATTTGAATGGGACGACGAGAGGAAAACATCGAAAGGTAAGGCGAAAGAGATCGGAATTAATGTGTCGTCCTGATTCGATAGCGGAGCGTGTTTCGACACAGGGCGGACAATCGACGTGTCGTTTTCGATTGTCTCGTAATCGATTCAAATTCGCAATTGGAGATATAGGCTAGTAGATATGAATTGGGAGTTTATTGGGAGTAGGTCAGGGATAAGCGTTCGTGGATTGATTCGAAAACTGCAAATCGCACGACCTCTCGCCGTTTACTGCCATTTGCCGGACCGGTTTCGCGGCCGCTCGCCATCCTCAGTAGCGCCTCTCTGTCACCGTCGGCACCTCTTCGGGGATCCTCTTCTATCGGGGCACTGTGTCACTGTCACTTGTACTTGTACAGAACATCCAGAAGTGCTACAGTGACACCGCTACTGAAGACGGCGAGCGGCCGCGAAACCCTATGGTATCCCAACCCCCCCCCCCCCCAGAAAACCACAAAATAGTTAAACTGTTGTAATAACAGTACTAAAAATTTTGCTTTCCCCAATACCTACCGATCTGGTCTAACTGGGAACTTCTGCACTTTATAAAATCGCTTAATTGATAGATATTTAACGATATTGTAGCCTGATTGAGTTCGGTTTAACTTCAGAATATAACTGACCGTGCGCAACTTTACTCCGTTTCGTGTTTCGAAAAAAACGCCGATACGTTTATTCCGCCCTTCAGTCAACGAAACTTAGAGACACCCTTTTCTAGTTTTGGGGGGGGGGAGGCACGTTTGGGGGAAAGTCTGGGATTTCGGTAATGGGGTAGTTTCAGGTCGGAGGGACTGGAGGGGGTCTAAATCTCGAAGGCAATATATATATATATATATATATATATATATATATATATATATATATATATATATATATGTGTATGTGTGTGTGTGTGGCCCGGATTCTCAAACCCATTCCAGGATTTTATTCCCGGGTCCCATTTTAGGCGGCGACGGATCTCCTGGGCGATATTATCGAACCGGTGGGGGGGAGGGGGGTGAAAAAAGAAAAAAAAACTTCAATTTTGTTTTCGCAGTCATTTTACAAAATTCCAGAATTGACAGTGAATCTGAACCGTAATGAAAAAAGAAAAAGCCGATTCCCAGTTAATCGACGGACAGAGAACGACCAGTGAGAAAAAAACAGAATCTCAAAACTGAGGTTGTATATTTAAATTAAAAGTATATACCTGTCCAGAAAACATGGGAAAATTTAAAGATTGATAGGATAATTGTGAGATACATAATGGGCACTTGAAGAGAATGGGGCCTGCCGATGATATTTAGGGCATTTTGAGGGAATACATATTTTGTCATTGGGGTTGGAAATTAAATACATTTTTGGACATATCAGTAGTTTACATGACTGCAATACGCCATGAAATATCTTACATATTGCGTCAATACTTTAACGGAATATAAGAACGGATTATTTCATTCATTCAGTTCTGAAATTCATTCATGTTATGTATGTTAAACCTTATGCGGTACCTTATTGGGAATTTTCAAATATTGGTTTTTCTGAGTCTGAGAGTAGTATATATATATATATATATATATATATATATATATATATATATATATATATATATTTTGAGTGGGTTATTATTACTTTAAGGCGGTGGTTCTAATGCCAAAACTAATAATAAAGTAAACAAAAAAAATATGCCAATGGAATATTTGTTGTGAAATGGGGTTTTCATCACTTTTGTATATAGAAACTAAAGCGAGAAATCGCTCAAATGCTTAAGTGATGACTTACGTTTGTCTCTTTCAAAAAAAAAAAAAAAGAGCCTCGCTTCACAAATATTACAATAAACAGGCAACAACAGTCTAGTCATTAATAAAAAAAAAAGTCTTTTATGTGCAAAAAAAATGTATTTTCTGGGGGTGCAGAGACCTATTTTCAGATTTAAAGGGGTGCCGGACACACTTGAAAAGGTTAAGAAAGACTGCTTTAAGGGAATGTAAAAGCAGTTGTAGCGCCAAGAGTGTATCTCTATTTTCAACTTGTAAGGGCAAGAAATTCGGTCGTCCCAGTTGTGGGACTAATCTGAACGGGGTGGGGGTGGGGGGGGGGTGGTTTAGTCGACTACCAACTATCGTTATCTCTCATTTGCTAGTCCCCCCCCCGACCGGGAGAAACTTAGGGTTGGAGATGGTCCGGGTGGGGTGGGGGCGCTATCTATATTAGCGGCCGACTATTAGTCAACCCCAAGGGCGGGGCGGTAACGCCGCCGCCGATAATCCTATCGGGGTTGAAGGGCCGAGGGGTGTAATTGGTGGGGGCGGGAGCGGGGGGGTTCCTGTACTAATTCGGAGGATCCTTTAAGGGCCCAGGAACCAATTAAACTTAAGCAACACACACACACACACACACACGCACAGACCGTAGGGCCAGTGTGTGGCCCATAGCAATTAGCATTTGTATTGGACTTTTAAGCGTAAACTTAATTTTAAACTCGGGCCAAATTGGCCCGCCTAGCCTCTAGGCGTCGAAAATTTAACGGCGCTATCGCCATTTCGGCTAAATCCGCATTAAATTTCCGGCACTTTTTCAAAAAGCCACCCCCCCCCGCCAAGGCCGGCGTTTTCGGTTTACGCAAATTCTAATGACGGCTCAGCATATTACGGCATCGTTTTATATAAATATGCCGCCGTTTCAGAGCAAAATAGGCGAAATTAACGCGCGTTAATATTTCACCAATATTTTTCAATCGCTACCCTATATGGGCGTCTGAAAGTCGAGGAATTTCGTGAATATTTTTTTTTTGCATCGCCATTTTCGAGAGACTGAAATTTGGGAAAATTTCAACCAACAAAAAGTCTCAATCTAATTCAAATATAATTATAAATACAACCAACAGAATAAAGAAATAAAAAAACTCGCATCAAACCATAACCACCTAACTTCAATAAAATACCAGCAAGAATTATAGAACCAGAAATAGGAGCTTCAACATGTGCCTTAGGAAGCCAAAAATGAAAAAAAATCATAGGCATTTTAACAAAAAAAGCAAAAGTTAATCTAAGATATAAAAAAAATGAAGAATCAACCGAAATTAAAAAATAAAACACAGTATTACAAAAATAATAAGTGTAAAAAATACCAATTAATATAGGAAGAGAAGCAAATAAAGTATAAAAAAGTAATAAAACCCAGCTCTAATACGCTCAGGCTGATAACCTCAACCAAAAATTAAAATTAACGTAGGAATCAAACTAGACTCAAAAAAAATATAAAATATAAAAATATTAGTTGTACAAAAATATTTATATAAAGTTTTCAAATTATGATACATTTTTTTGTTGTCCGGCCGAGGGCTAGGGGATGAAATTGGCGGGGAGTGGGGCTTAGAGCGAAGTTGGGCTTTTCCTATAAAAATGCGCGCGCGTTTTCTTATCCTTAATAAAAGCTCTCTACGTCGGCGGGGGTGGCGGTCGTCATGGCGACAGCCTCAAGGCGAAAACTCTCCCCTTTTTGAATGTTTCCTCCCCTTGTTCGCCGCCCCCCCCTGCCTCCCCGACCGGCAACTCAAGGTTTTCCTCGTCGTTTTACGGCTTTCCCTCCCTCCCTCTCACCCTCTCGCTCTGTCTATCTTTTATGACTTTATCTCACTTTCTCCCAGTACTCCACCGCCCCCCCCCCATCATCCACTTTAACTTCACTTTCTTTTCCTCCCGGTCCTTTCCCTTCTCCCGCCCAGAGAAGACCTCTTCTTCTTCTTCTTCTTCTTCTTCTTCTTCTTCTTCTTGTTGCCCGAGCAACGAAAAACAAAGTCATAATTTCTGGGCCTAACGTTTTCGATCGGAGGGCCCTTTCCACCTCCTCCTCCTCCTCCTCCTCCTCCTCCTCCTTCCTAGGGGGAATTTAATAGGCCAATAAACCTACAAAAAGGATAATATAATATTTTTTCTTACTGCCTGCAGGAGTTGGGGTGGGGGGGAGATTGAGTTTTTATTGTAGATTATAAAAATTGTTTTGAGAACAAGGTAGTTTCGAATTTTGGCCTAGATCGTTAGTAATTTATTGTTCCCGTCGTTCACCGGGGCCCCTTTCATTTTTTTTTTAGGGCCTAGAAAGACGGGTTTATTAGACCAAGTTAGTCCCAGTTACGGTTATTACGCCCTTATTAACATTGTTGACAGCGTTGTTTAAGTTTGTAATTTAAAAAGTTTCTCCCAACCGCGGATCATGGAGATGAATACAAATATATATATATATTAAATGTGTCGCGATTTGAAGTTTTCCACTATTAGGTCTTAATATAAACCGTCTTCCTTCGATTGTTGGATAATTAAGGTAATTAAAGCTACAAAGTGTACGACCCGGGTTCGAATCCCGCAGGCATTCTGACTAGAATTTCCCTTCGCGACGTTACTAACTGACGTTTATTAGAAGTCTAAGGATAATTATATAAATCGCCTACGGAGTCATATCTCGTCGTAGACAGTATCTAGAATGAAGAAATAACTATTGAAATTAATTATCTGCTCCAGGTTAGAATTAACGGCCGTCTGCATTCCGTCCCGAATTAGAAACAGATAAATCTATGAAATTCGCGACGAGCTTATTATCGGACGGCGGGAGGGAGATTTGAAGATTTACGACCGTAACTTATGATCCTAATACTGTCTTTATCTAGACCGGTTTTTTTTTATCGCCTCTATCGTAATTTTACGCGTCGAGACCGGCTGAAAAATTGATATGTGACGGGGGCGCCGAATAAATAAAAATTTTTTTCGGACGTTTCGTAACTGTTTCCGGTTCCGTCGTCAGGTTCCCCCGAATGGGCGCTTCGCGCTTCGAAAATCGTTTATAATTCGTCAGCAACGTTGAAAAAATTATATCGGAGCGTTACACTTGGTGTAATTTTCACAGGGCAAATTCGTGATGTTTAACTCTCTCCTCTCGCCGCTGTTCGGTCTTTCGCCAGACCGGTTTCGGCCGCTCGCCGTCTTCAGTAGCGATGTTTTTCGGGGCATCCTCGCCGCCCCCCACCGTGTCACTTTGACACGTACTTCGGTAGTACACGTCTAGTTTGAGGAGACTAACGGGAGGAGACAGAAACACCACGAACCTACAGTATATTCCACAACCCCTAGATATTTTGTATCGTTTTTTTAATAGTATACGGAATCGGAAAAGTGCGATATTTTTTCCACTTTTTTTTCCACTTCATCTTCCTGGCAGATGTGCCCGCTTAGCGGTGTTTACTACGGGTTTAAAAACTATAAACAGGTTTCGGTCTACAGCGGTTTCGGATCCTAGCGCTATTTTGGCAGGTTTTCACCCCGTGTAGTTGGCAGCGGACGGACCGGGGGCGCACTATTTTAAAATCAGTGCGTCGGGCACACGGTTAGTGGAACGCCGCGCCTACCTCTCTAATTGCCATCCCCCCTCATCCCCTCCTCCCCTTCATCCCTCGACGATTTTTCAACCCAACAAGCGTGTACAATGTCATGCGCGCACTTGACACAACCTTCTCTATTTCTGGTCACCCACCTCCCGCCCCCCAAAGACGGTATTTCAGTACGTGGCACAAGTTATTGAAGTGCACAGCTCAGCAGATTTACAATCCGCTGAGACTGGCGAATAACTCGCTATAAAATTTGAATACGGCTAATGAATGACCGATAAGTCCTGATAAGGAATAGAGGGCGAGAGGAAATTTAACTATCGCAGTTAATTAGCTCCAAGTTGTTTAATCAGTTTAAATTTGTAATTTGGGGGGGGAAACCGGTCAATTTATTTTATAAATTTTACAGTTCCACCTGTCTGTATACGTCTGTTAAAATATAAATTGTTAGATCGGTTAAAGTATTTAAATTGAAGGATTCTCGTTTTCGGT
The DNA here is from genome assembly GCA_019843655.1 of Lethocerus indicus. Lineage (NCBI taxonomy): Eukaryota > Metazoa > Arthropoda > Insecta > Hemiptera > Belostomatidae > Lethocerus > Lethocerus indicus. The sequence goes on from JACDQD010000011.1 coordinate 18,828,771, forward strand.
CCTAATTAAGCACTGTTTAACACGAGTCCCGTAGGATACTTGGCTTATCCTAATTATTGGATACAATAATTCAATTAGGGTAAAAGAATATATTGGAGTTGACGACGCTTCGTTTAATCATTTCAAATTTTCTGTTAAAAATAAAGTCCGGTCTCGTATTTCAACTGAAACTTTCGGTCCCAACACTCTACTTGGTATTATAAATTTATTAATTTATCAAAAATACTCGTAAAATTACCCGGAAATTTCGATTTCGTATCATGAATGTATAAGAATTTAGGCAAAAGTTTTGATTATTAGCACAAATCTTGTGTTACTCTCCGTTTCCACTTTGGTAGATAAATGTCAACTTTCCTTCGAGAAGATTTTAAATATTTCTGTTAAAATAAAACGAGAAAATTCACTGTCATTATCCGTCTGGAATTGTTATATCTCGTTTTGTCGTGCTCATAATTGACTGGACGCTAATAAGGTATACTCGAAATATAGTTTTTTTTTTTATCTTCGGTCTCTAATTGACGAAGTGCCGATAGAAAAGTCCAATTTGGGTGTTAAACTTTCTTTTCGTTGTTGTTGTGTTATCATCGGGCGGTCCAATTTGGTCGACGAAATATTCGAATATCGCTAAAAATATATCAAAAAAAAAATAATAATAATAATAATAGAAACGCGCCTATCGAATTCCGCCCGACGGGGGACCCTGAAACCGGATTCAATTCTCGGTATTTTTAACTACCGGCGTTGGCGGAAAGCCGAATTGAGTATCGAGAACGACGGCCGACAGGTTCAGAGAGCGATGACCCGAATAATTAGGGGTGGGGGGTGTTGGGGTGGAAAAAAAAATTATTTACCCCAATAAAATAATTTATTACGACAGTTTTTATACAATTTTACATTTGAGCTCAGGGGCCCGATTATTAGTTTGGGCCGCCGGTGCGAAATAAATTCGGGTAATAGAAATAAATTTTACGCTATATCCTCGTCTATTCGGGCAATTAATAATAATAACCCAAAAAATTACCGATATGTGTATCTCTGCTCTGTAGATTTATTTGATGAAAATAATAGGGGAGGAAAATAATTGGACGAGCCCTTGTTGAACACTTTACCGTCTCGATCTAATAAAAAAAAAAACCTCTATAGAAACTGGAATATGACGATATTCCGATACTCAAAACCGGTATACCAAATTGGGACAAATTCTCGGACTCCCAGTTTATATAAAAGCTGTGGTATATAATTTTTATTCTTCGTAGCGATATTGCGAAAGTGAACAGTTTCGGCGGAGTTGACGCTATGTTGTCGGGAAGTTTTTAAAGTTTCCAATTATATCCAGCGGGAATCGCGTCGGAAGAGCGATTCTTCTTGCGCTTATTATGAACTTAACGTTTCCGAGTAGTACGGTCTCTCTCTCTCTCTCTCGGTTTTTCCTCTCTCTCTCTCTCTGAAATAAATTATGAAAGTTACCGATGATGTGGGGGGGAGGGGGAGTATAAAAGTTACGTTTCGACTAATTGTTTATGTGCTGCGAAATTGTACTGAGTTTTCGCCACGGACCGGCCATTGTTCCTGGCCACGGTACCGTCGACGAAAACGACAGTTTTCACCCCGGCGGAAAGTCGAAAACGAGAGCGGAAAAACGGGGACGAATAGCGATCCAATTATCGAACCGGGGTGAGGGGTTTTCATTTTTCCTCCAACGCTTGTCTCACAGCAATTAAGGAAAATAAAACCGATAAGGGCCGAAAAATAATCGAAAGAGGAAAAGTGACACGGCACGTGTCAACTTCAACTTCAACTTCGTTGTACAATTAACCCCCAAAAACTCTAAGACTAATTTCCTGAATTTAGTTTTTCGTTCGGCTTCGATACGCGAAACAGATTCTCCTGTAAAGGACCGAATTATCTCCTAAAAATTTAAATACAGGGTGGTCCAAAAAAATGTATCCACCGTTTAAGAGTCCATAACTCGAAAACTGATTGACGGAGTTGCGTCTCGTTTTTGGCGAAAGTGTAGCTTAAAGTCCGACTAAAAAATAAACCAACACCTAAAGGACCAAAGCACATTGGTACATTGGATGAACTTCGAGAATCCATCGTAAATATTCTCATGGTGCTGCAGTTGGGCGGCATCGTTTCTGTCTGTGGATGTTAATAATGTGACAATTTCGAACGCCTACAGCTGTATATATCTTTAAGTCGGACTTTAAGCTACACTTTCACCAAAATGAGACACAATTCCGTCAATCAGTCTGCAAGTTATGGACTGTTGAACGGTGGATACATTTTTTGGACCACCCCACTGTACAACACAAATCTGTTGGTGGTCACGCGCCAAAATACCAATCGGTAATATCATATCGGGGAATTGGGCAGTTTCAAATTTTGTTAACAAAATTGAGGAACCCCCAGATCGATAAAAATCTGATTTTTAATTTAAAAACCCAGTCACTAAAATTCCTTCTACAGTAGGCCCAACCCTGTATAAAAGTATGGGTTTTCCTCGCGTTTGATTCACGACCGAAACACCGATTCGGAAGAAAACCGTTGAATTGTTCTCTTATAGAATTTTTACACGCTTCTTTTGAATTATGAAAAATTCGCATTCCGCACGACATCCAACACTGCCGGTAGTATTTTATACCGCCAGTACGTTATGTATTTAATTTCAGGAAAAAATATCCACCTTTAAATGTTACGCTTATTGTATTTATCATAACTGATGCGGTTTTTCTCTCAATTGTCCGTAAAAATTCCCAGTCTCTCTTTCTCTGTGTCGGAGAAGAAGACCTTTTAAGTGAAGATTCGAAATTATCCGCCTTTCGTCTCCTTGACACAGATTCAATGTTCTCCGGCTTCCTTGGTCGCCTTTCAATCCGCCCGAACGAACAACAAGATAAAGGTATTTTCAGTACCGGCGTTGCGACGCCGCGCGGCTCTGAATAATTACCAGGTTTTTACGAACCAATTGGAGAATAATAAATGTGAATATTATCGCCGGCGATAAGTGAAAATGTCCCATTTTCAGAACGACCCGTTTCGACCGAATTCCGAGACACTCGTAGACGATTATTGTACAAATAGCGCAACCTCAAAAACACTGTTGTCGGCAGAAGTTGGGAGCTTAAAAACGGTCTTAAATCACTTGAAAACGGTTTTACATCCTTCTCGTTATCTCCTGTCACGGCTTGTAGCCCTTTGGACTGATACAATTTTAAATCCGCTACATCTAGAATAAAATGGATGGTGAAGAGGGAAAACTTTTCAGTGGGCGAGGACAAGAAAGAAAATACTCGAAAACTCAACTTTCAATTTCTGCATATTCATTATCGTTACGCAGCCCTCCCTCCCACCCCTCACCCCCTCACCCTCTCTCTCTTCCAGGCTAACGGAAATCGCGCTTCGCTGGACACAACCACTTGTAACAGCCGTGGACTTCGTGAAGTTCATCCTCCAATTGGTGGCCTTCTAATTAACAGATTAACGAGCAATAAATATGAACTTGGGGCCGGAAGCGGAGCATACGACGCTCGTGAAAAGCAAAAGTTATAAACAGCGACGTTTCTCTCCCCGTGCGATATTTGCTCTACAACTTCATTTCATTTAATGACAGCCCCCCCCCCACTTTAATTGGAAATCGTTACTGTACGATGTTTAGGATATCGTAAAAATCAATTAATTAAGCCGGATGAACTTCTGACGAATCGGGAAATAATCGGTCTAGAAATCTCCCTTTTTTCTCCTGTTCGATAAACGGAATCTCCTCGTCGATTCCACAATAAATATAATACGGATATAGTGTCGAAACAAGCGGGTGGTCGAGTATCGAAACGGGTATTATCGATTGTACAATGTGTGCATGCGGACTTTAGTGGTCATTGCACTTGTGAAGTGGAGAAATGTGACGTAGACAGTCGAGAATTCCAATGTTCCACTCCGCGTTTCTGAATTACTCGGTTGAAATATCGAAACCATTTGGGTCGGCATCGAAACTAATATTTAAGTGGGAATCGATTGGATTAAGCAACAGGCACTTTGGCGAATCCGTTGAAACAAGTTGAAGTCTTAAAGGAAGAGTTGTCTTTCGTTGATTGAATAAATATCAAATAAATAATTAGGGATATTTCGTTCGGGATCTACCAATATATCGAAACGCTGCTCGCATCCAGAAATTCCAATCGGATATTCTCTGTCTAGAATAAAAAGTCGTGAAAATCAGGACAATAATGTCCTAAGTCTTTACTTCGTAGGGGTAGAAGAAAATTTTCCCTTGTCAACAGTTTCGAAATTCTACGCTAGTGCCCATAGGACGGTATACGACCGAGTTTCGCGAGCAGTGTAGTGATGAACCCAAGTGGCAAGTGCAAAGTGCGGTGCGAAGTGCGGCGCAAAGTGCAGTGAAAGGTGCGGCGCGAAGTGCGGCGCAAAGTGCGGTGCAAGGTGCGGCGCAAGGTGCGGCGCAAAGTGCGGTGCAATGTGCGGCGCAAGGTGCGGCGCAATGTGCGGCGCAAAGTGCAGCGCAAAGTGCGGCGCAAAGTGCGGCGCAAAGTGCAGCGCAAAGTGCAGTGTTTTTATTGTAACTTTTCCCGATTATTACACCAATATTGCAAACAGTTCAAGATTAATGTATCTATGTAGATAGGCCCGTAGGCCTATATAGTATTATCGACGTTATATCCGTATTTATTGTAAAATAAAATTATTTGTATCCTGTATCTCGAAATTCTAATTGAAGAACAGTTGTGTTAAAAACACGTCTAGATGCAGGTTTCGAATCCCGGCGGCCGCAAGGGCTGAACAGATATTTTCGAACCTTTTTCGTTTTTTTTCTTTCCCCGAAAACAAAATTGTGGCGTATTTGTCGTTTGACGTTTCTTGTTTCTGCAATTTGCAATTAGTCCAATCGGTTGGAAAGGGAAAATGGATCTCTCTCTTCGGCCGGCGTTGTTGAACTTTAACGAGAGCAAGGCCGGAAGCAAAGCCGCACCGCCAGAAGGTGTAAAATGAAAGTGGAACTGTACCTGGCCTCCTGTTAAATCCTGCCAAGTTGTAGAAGACGGTTTCGAACGATTCGAAACTAATAGATAGGAACGAAATGAGGAATTCGTCCCCGGGCAAGGGAAGCCCGGGAGGTACTGAAGTTAGAAATTTGAAAGCGATTTTTAAAACGCCAGGAAAATAAATGAAATTTTATAAAAAGCCATGTGGTACTAGTGCTACTTTCACGCCGATACATCTAATTGTAACACAATTTATCCGGTTCGAGTTATTTATAAACCCAACAGTCCCAAATAGGGGAGGTCTAGATTCAAATTTACAATTGCTCGAGTAGAGCCATTTATTCCCCCTAATATTCTATCGTAATTTCGTAGTATTTCTAGTAATTTTTTTCAAGAAAAACACTATACGGCTATACGATCCGGGGTCTATTTATGTCTGTTGAACAATTCGAAATATGCACGCCATAAGGCGGAAATCGATTATGACCGTGGAAAATAGTATTGCGTTGAAAAAATAGAACAATTCTGCATGGGCTGTAAAATTCAGATTAATTTTTTTTTTTTCATTTTGTTTCAGGTAAGTGACATTGAGTTTTTCTACACGCCCAGTCTGCGAAAGTAGTAAGTCCCAATTTATTTCTAATTTTTTTTTTAAATTGTAAGCAAACGTAATTATCATTTTCGGTCTTTAAGTAAAAGAGTTGTCGGTTAATTGCACTCTTCCTTTCCCAAGTTCTAGACACCAAAAATACTTTGAATACAGAAAAAGCTTGTATTTGTTCAATTTTTTTGGTGTTAGTCCCACGTTCTGGTCATTGTATTCTTTCGTTTCCTCTCGAATATTTCAATATTCTCCAGAGATTTTTTTGATTTTTCGGTTTCTCGGCCCATCGTTGTATGGGATAATTTGGTCGGCGAAGTTGGACTTTGTATTTATATATTTCGGGATTTTAGCTGTGCTCTCTCTTTTGTAGACTGCGCTCTGACCGCCTCGTGTTTTTGGTCTGTTTTTCAAGTGTAACTACTTTCCCGTCAATACCGCTCTGTCAATTATAGAGTGGTCCAAAAAAATGTATCCACCGTTTAACAGTCCATAACTTGCAAACTAATTGACGGAGTTGTGTCTCATTTTTGGTGAGAGTGTAGCTTAAAGTCCGACTTAAAGATATATACAGCTGTAGGTGTTCGAAATTGTCACAATTATTAACATCCACAGACAGAAACGATGCCGTCCAACTGCAGCACCAACTACTGACTGCAACGTGTCCAGTCGGATATTGGATATTCATTAATGTTTTCGTACTTAAAATACCAGTTCAAAACTGACTTCCTTTCATCCAATTCTAAGCCTTGCGCCAGCCACGTTTAGTCGAGTACAACAAGGTACAACTGACAACAGAACACTGACTATCCGGCGACTGTGTCAACTGACAAAACGAAACAAAGCAATACAACGTATTGTATGGCGCGATCGGCCGAACTACAACACTATAACACGTACCGAAAATGAGACAATTCCATCAATTAGTCTGTAAGTTATGGACTTTTAAACGGTGGATTTTTTTGGACCACTCTATAGTCGAAGAGCCGAATGAAAAAACTCTCTCTCGAGCGTTGATCGAAGAAAGGTTCGATCGGTAATCGATCACGAACAATCCCCAGGGATGAAAAGGGCAAGAAGTCGCAACGTGTGAACCAAAGTGTGCCCCGGGGGCGAAGTGCAACGCGGGCGCTCAAGTAGCTCAAGTCCTCTCGTTTTTATTGTGCAACTTACCCGATTACCGCGTCAACATTGTACAGAGAATCTTTCCTATTGATCAAGTGCACAGATGCAGGTGAGGCCCGCGGACTTGAACGCGTAAGTAAAATTCGATTATCTGGTCTGTGTGCGAGGAAATTTTCAAAGAGAAAATGTGTCGGGTTTACGAATCCTTCGATGATTTCGCGGTCTCTAAAGGGTGAGGAAGGGGGGTGGGGCGAACGTTTTCTTCAGCGAATATGAGCCCTTTCGGTCGGTTTATAGGCGCTTGGGGGGGCTTCGCCGCGTGCTTAAACTCCAACGCGGCTTTTTGTTGTTGTTGTTGTTGTTAAAACGCTTTGTTTCTGGAGCGTCGGCGCCGGCTGAGGACGCTACGTCCTCGCGGCGTCGCCTCTCCGGCCGGTGAGAACCCGAACGAGGTCGTAAATGGGGGAGGAGAACTGTAAAATGGGGGAACAACAGAAATAGGGGATAGTTTCAGTTTTCAGTCGTTAGCATGACCAGCCGAGCGAGTCCAGCGCCAGCCCACTTCCTCCTCTTCTCCTCCCCGTGACCTTTTCGAAACTCCCTTCCGGTTTAGCCGCCCGTTGTTCCATCTAACGTTTCTCACTCCCTCTTTCGTTTCCGACGATAAAAAAAGATTTTTCAATGATTCCCCCCCCCCCCCCGCCCCCCACAAAAAGGCCCATTGTTTCCCATTATTTCGGCGGCACGTTCCCATATCCAGTATCCGAACCTACGAACAGTTCATCTGTAAGTGAAATTGACTACCCTAAACGTGGAACAGTAAACTTAAAAAAATGTTTAATATACCTGTTTTGTGGTCTGCGAAGGTGTGGGGGGGTTTGGTCTCTTCCGTCTCCTCTCGCCGGTTTGGACCGGTTTCGGCCGCTCGCCATCTTCAGTAGCTTTTGATATCAAACCGATGTACGACTGGCAGACACTACAAGACAAGTGCAGTGAGGATGCCCAAAAAAAAACATCCAAAGTGCCACAACAGCGACTGACAGAGCGCTACTGAAGATGGCGAGCGGCCGAAACCGGTCTAGCGAAAGACCAAACAGCGGCGAGAGGAGACGGAAACATCACGAAACTACAGTTGAAAAACGTTGCTCTTTTCAATTGTCCGAAAATTGGTTCATTTATGATCTCAATGTTGGGGGGCGAATCCTTCCGCTGCGAATGAAACACATAGGTAATAAAGGTAATTACAGTGGACTTTAATTTAAAAAAAAAAAATCTTCTGAAGGCTTCATTAAACTTATATCTCAACTACAGGTGCTACAGCCGGCCTAAATATCAGTTGCGTCCTTCTCAATTTCGGCCCAGATTTGCCGTTGGCAATAAAAAACCTTATCGTAGATGCTAATAAAAAAATCGGGTAACAGCTGGGAACCGGGTAAGGTCCCCCCAACCCCCAAAAATTTGCGATAAGTTTCCTATCGTCAGAATCTTTCCGCCGGTTAATTCTCCGCTGTCGTTACACTGTTAAATTGAAATCCCTACAATAGTTTTTTATGTACGCCTATATATCATTTATAGGTCTATTTAATACACCTGTTTTGTGGTCTGCGAGGGGTTGGAATATACTGTAGGTTCGTGATGTTTCCGTCTCCTCTCGCCGCTGTTCGGTCTCTTGCTAGACCGGTTTGTCGGCCGCTCGCGTCTTCAGTAGCGCTGGTGTCAGTCACTGTTGTGGCACTTTGGATGTTTTTTGGACGTCCTCACCGCCCACTGTCACTTTCACATGTACAACAACAGTAAAACATGTAAAAGTGACTAAGACTTAAGCGCTACTGAAGATGGCGAGCGGCCGACAAACCGGTCTAGCGAAAGACCGAACAGCGGCGAGATAGGAGACGGAAACATCACGAACCTACAGTATTTAATGATTTAAAGAGTAAATACAGTGGGGTACAAGAAAATGTATCCACCAATAACTTGCGTGACATATACGCACATATGTTTGTGACGGTTGTACAGAATTGTACAGTTCTGAATGAATTGCCCCCTCTCCCCCACCCCCACTGTCCAGAGTCTTTAACGCGTAGACTGGTATAAATCTATTTTTTTTTTTATTCATATCCGTCGGCGAGTGCCAACGTCGGGGCCCGGGCACTTTAGCGGCCCGGCACGTGTTCGTGTTGCCCGGGGAGGGGGGGGAGGGGGGTTGGACGCGTAGTGTTGCGGAAGACGTTTTCTGTTGGGAAAGTTGCGCCGACGGACGAGTAAGAGGAGGAGGAGGAGGAGGTAGGAGGAGGAAGAGTGGTTGTAGTAGTAGGAGGAGGAGGAGGAGGAGGAGGATGAGGCGGAGGACGAGGACGAGGACGTGGCGGGAGGAGAAGTGAGAGTGGCGCGTTGGCGGTGGGGAGGTCCGAGAGACCTTGAGATATGCCTCTGTGTGCGTGTGTATATGTGTGTATATGTGTGTATATGTGTGTGTGTGTGTGTGTGTGTGTGGAGGGAGTCGTCTGGAGGTACTAGCGAGTATTGAGGTCGGGCAGAGTAGTAGACGGGAGGTATAGGCGGAGGGTGAGATAAAGCCCGGGAGAGAGAGAGAGAGAGAGAGAGAGAGAGAGAGGAGAGAGAGAGTGAGAAGAGCGATATGGTGGGGGAACCCAGACGGTGTGTACGACCTCGCCAAGGACTTTTCTCCCTCCCTCTCTTATCCCTCTCTTCCTCAGGCCTCTGTCTTACGCCCAATAGCGCATTCCCTCCCTCCCTCCCTCCCTCTCTCTCTCTCTTCCTCGTAGCTGCGCGCTACCCTCCCTCCCTCCCTCCCTCCCTCCGTCACCTTCATCTCCTTGGAACTTTTAATTTGATTTCACCCCCCCGATCCCGCCTCATCCCTTTCCCCCACCCCCTTGTAAAACACCCACACCCCGCTTATTTATTTTTTTAAATACAGTCCGATATACAGCTCGATATACAGACGCGCTACGATAGCGATGAAATCGATTTAACATTTTTAAGGCGTTCAATAGTGAATGAAGTCCGACGGCGGCACACTTTCAATTCAGGGGTCTATTTAAATTTTGTAGTTGGTCTTTACAACTCTTCAAGTTCTACAATTAACTAAACGCTACTGAAGACGGCGAGAAATCGAAACATCATCGTCTCCGCGAGCTATTGATCAACACGTTCTCTCGCCTGGCTGGCTTCTTGTTGTATCAACATTGTATTTATTAGTATAAAAAATTTCCCAATTTTCTTACGTTTTCCCTGCGTTTTCCGTGCTCCTAAAATATATAATAGCCGTTACTTCGCGTTTTCGATAAACTTTTCTCGGAAGAAGGAGAAAAAACCGAATTTTTTCCTTCGTCCATTCAACGTTCTGTTATCGTTACTCGGCCGACGGGTTTTCCTCCTTTCCTCGGCTGGTTAGATTTTCCCGGCTCGGAAATTAGAGAGATATCGTTTCAATGCACAGTAAAAAGTGTAAAATACTCGGAAACACGTCCTGTAACGAACTGCAACCTTTTCCTGGTGGCCAAAATTAAAAAAAAAATTAAAAAAAAGTCTCGAACAATAAAACGTTGACTGAGTCAACTTCAATAACAATTAACACTGGAGTATTCCAGTATTACAATCGAATCGAATATATCATTATTTTTTTACCATAGATTTCGTGTTTTTCTTTCTCTCCTCGCAGACCACAAAACGGTTATTCTAAATTAAGTTGTAGACAGTAATATAAATGAACAAAATGTATTTATAGGGTAGTAATCCCAATAATCTGTTGAGGAAATTGATGGTCTTTGAATTCTAGTCGGATAAACACTAGTTTGTTTTATTATTTCCCAATAAATTTAATGATAGAATTTTCATTTTACTGTAAATATTTCAAGCCGTTGTTTCAAGCGCCCGATTCTTATACCGCCGGTAACGGGAAGCTCTTCCGCCTACAAATGTCTCAGCGTTTCCGGTATGCCCCGGTACCTTCCCCTACCCCCAAGTATCGTAACTCCTCTCTCTCTCTATTCTCTTGGCCAACACTGAAAAACTTCAATTTTTTCTATTTTCCCAACGAAATTTCGCAACAGAAAGCAGTGTTTCGTCGCCGAGAGAACTTACGAGAAAATACGATCTCTTCTTTCGACTCGATCCAAACTTTTAAGTCGTATCCCCGTCACAAAAGATATCAGTAGGTTCCGTGATGTTTCTGTCTCCTCTCGCCGGTTCCCTCTTTCGCTGGACCGGTTCCGGCCGCTCGCCATCTTCAGTAGTCACTGTCGGCATTCTGGTCGTCCTCACCGCACCGTCACTTCCACTTGTACTGCAGCGTTTGTCGGTCTGTACACCGGTTTGATATCAAAAGCGGCAGTGACGCGGCGCTACTGAAGACGGGGCGAGCGGCCGAAACCGGTCCAGCGAAAGACCGAACCGGCGAGAGGAGACATGACGAACCTACGGTATTCCAACCCTTTGCAGGCCACAAAACGGGTATATTAAATATAGGCATTGGGTAATTTCTATCATTGATTTACGAATCACTCCGTTCGTTTTTCTACTCCTCTGAACACAGTTTTACGGAAAAATTTTTTTAATATCGCGCCAATGCACATATATTTGGGAACGAAATTTCGACACTAATTCGGAAATTGGAAATTGTGGGCTTAAACTGGACAACTCCTGGGAATCGTCGTCGAACACCGGAAGCTGGACGATCCATCGGTGATGATCTTGGACTCCTCAAGAGTCGTCTTCCGGTTTTCTATTCACGAGTTTAATATTTCCAGCCGTGCACCTTTTTCTTCTGTGCACCATTTCTTTGGGGGTGGGGTGGGGTTGATTGTACAATAAATTAAAAAAAAATAAAAAACCATTCTGAGTACTCACAAAATGCGCCTCAAAGGCTGATGCACCGTTTTGTTTCGGAACATTTTCCCGGAACAATTTCTAAACAAATATTTTCTCTGCAGATTGTTGAAATCACTATTACTTACTAATGAAGTTCATGTGGGAAATATTTCTGTAATGACCGTTTTGTAGAAAAGAAGCAATTCATCGTGTTATTTGGGGGAGGGGTAGGCGGACCTGATGCCCCTAACGGGTCCGATTAGCAGGAATACCGGCATTTTTCTTTTTGTTTTCTTTTGTTTTTAATAAACCTGACTTGCTGTTTTCCGCCCGCCGTTGTACTCCCGGCGGGGAGTTATTTAATGCTAATTTGAAACAAAAAAAAAAAATGTTCTGTGAGAGTTGAGAGGCAGGTGAGAGTGTCCGCGGTGCGTAAGAGGAGCGCGTGGCCACGCACTCACGCACTCACGCCCGTCTTCCATATCATTATATTAGCATGGAAATTGGCGCTACGCCATCCGCTACCCTAATTGGGCATTTATTATAGGGAATAATACGCCAACTGTACTTGGAACGGGGCGAACACGGGGCTTGGCCCACCGTACCGTCTTGAATTTTAGACTCTGAAAGTCTTCAGTGAAATATCAATAACATAAGGCGGTATCGCTCGTTTCCCTCCATAAAAAAAAGGAGCCCAATTATGGGGTATATCAGGGCTACTGATGATCACTGGAACGGCGCTGTTTAAGCCGATAATCGGCTGGATTCGAAGAGTAAATTGTGATTAGGGGTGAGACGGGGATGAAACTTCGGGCAAAACGGGACTTTATAGCTTCGTCAACATCAATTACCGTTCGACTTTTCCTCTTCTCCAGGGCGGGGGAAGTTTCAACCCCAGCCAACTGAGATTCCCCCGAGTTCACGAGATATTACCCGTTAAAAATTAATTATTCCAAGATATCAATTCCACTTATACTATTGCTAGTCAAAAGTGATATTCGTTCGACACACCCGTTTTGTGGCCTGCGAAGGGTTGGAATAGCGTAGGTTTTTGTTGTGTTTCCGTCTCCCCCGTTTGCTGGACCGGTTTCGGCCGCTCGCCCCATCTTCAGTAGCGGTGTCGGTCACTCTGTTGTCGGTCTGACAAAACTGACAGGTTGGCGGCGACAGTGCACTGAGGACGCCCGAGAAAAACGTCCAAAGCGCCAGCGGCGACTGGCGCAGCGCCTACTGAAGACGGCGAACGGCCGAAACCGGTCCCAAGACCGGCGAGAGGAGACGTAAAACGCGGCGCAAACCCACTTGGGTTTGGGTGGCGCAGCTCGCCACCTTCAGTAGCGCTGTCACTGACGTCGAATGACACGTGAAATAGCGCCGAAACCGGTCTGGCGAAGGGCCGAACCGGCGACGGGTGACACGCGGCTTATAAAATAGTCTTGTAGAAGGAATTGGAAATGATGGTTAACCGTAATTTTCGTTAATTTCGCCCATCGGTTCACTTTAGGTCTACCGGCCGGACGGGGCGAACCCGACAGTGGCATTTCGCTCGCCATTTATGAATTTATGTTAACTCTCGTCGTCCAATATTTAGGTATGATTTTGAGGCTCCAAGTAGGAGGGCGTAAGGTGTCGGCCCGCGTTACGTAAGCTAATTATTGTACACCATCATTTCCGCCCGAATTATTACGAGCTGGCGCTCTCAACTATTCGTTTAAAAACTGATTTTTTTTTACTCTGTTTCCTCAACATCTTCTCTCCACGAATTCCCCACATATATATATTTTATTAGGTACAATTTACATGACCTGAAAATCGCACAACCGAGCTAGCAAAAGTTCTGCCTAATTGCCGGCTTTTCAACTTGGCTGTCGGCGGCAGATGGAGGATTTTCCTTTTGAATTTTCCCCTTTCTACCCCCTATTATCTTAAAATTAAATACCCTTTTTTTTTTAAACCCGGCCACGTCTAATACGGTCTACACTTTACGCTCTTCTGACTGTTTTCGGTGGAAACGTTGAAATTACAAATTAGATCGCACCCCATTTCAGCCGGTATATAATTTACGAGGGTGTCTGTCTTGGCAATTTCATTAACCAATTTGATATTCAAAAAAAAAAAAAAAAAGGGTAGAAACGGTGTGAAATTCAAATTTGTAGTTATTCCTTATTTATTTACGAAATTGACCACCGAGCCGACCCCCCAACAAAATACAATCGTTGCTGTCTATTTTCGTGAAATTCAAACTCAAGTTTGTACAACACTATTGTAATAAGCCCAGAGGGCGTTGGGAATTAAGAATAATTGGTAGGAAATCTGCTTAAAACAATATGTGTATTAAGCTCTCTTATTGGGAGAATTCAATCATTTCAATCTGTTACTTATGTTTCGAACAGTTCCGATTTGAAATACCCTTGAAAATTCCTTTAATTCCATAAGGTTAGTGCCGTAAAAAAAAGTAAATTCGCTCCAACTTTAAAAATCGTTGTCGTCCCTTAAAATGTCCTTATGTTTCTAAGATCGGTCAATTCGTCATGACCTCCTCAACATACCAATCGGGCGGTCGTCTTTACCTGTTGATTGTACGGTAAATAAAAAATGAGAAAGGACATTAATTAGGAGGACAGATTTTCACCCCTTCATTCAGGTGTTCATTTGAAATTGAATCCGATTCGAGTCCTCCGTACTCAAGAATTCAACGGTCCGAGTCCTCTTTATTTCCTCCTTCCCGTTCCTTCCTCCTTCTATTTTTTTTTCCCCCCCTTTCGTATTCAGTCCCTGAACAACCCCCCCCCCCGACGATAACGGAACGTTCGGGTAATAAATTAGAGACATTAACACCGAGAGAGAGAGAGCGGATGGGGGAAAAGATTGAAACGGGCCTAACCGATTTTCCGCCTACCGGAATATATTTACAACCACCCCGCAGGTTATTTATTATACAACCTGTCGGTCCTTGTCCGGGGGTGGGGTTGATCCGGGGGTTGCGACCGGAGTGATGTCGCAACCTCCGGAGCATCCACTCCAAACGGGGGTCTGGTTAAACGACTTAGTTTCCTAACGAATATTTCCGTTTTTTTTTTTTTCTTTTCCTCCCTCCCTCTTTTACCCCTTCCCGGAACGCCTCTCGACGCGGAAGTCGTTGAATAAAAAAAAAAATTCGAGTTTCATCGAATTTTTCCCCATTAAATAAGTAATGTTCGGCCAACGTCCGTCCCATACATAATTTGCCATAAATATTTATCGTCTAAAACATTGGGTACACGCCCTATTAACTTAATCGAATATATTCTATACAAGTCGGGAATTTTTCAGTTTCCTCTGTATGCAGTAAAAAGCTGTGCGCTATACGTTCATATACACGAATTCATATTTTAATGTTCGTTAATATAATTCCTCACAGTAATTGTAAAAAATTTTTTTAATACGCTTTTATGGCTATATTACCTGTACATTTCGTTACGAGGGTGTGTAGGAATCTGAAGGATTTTTGTGGCGACGTTTGTTGAGCGAATTTTTTTTTTGAGCGAGAACCGAATTAATTTTAATTTTAACGGCCTCATTTTATATATTTTTCTCCTTTGTTCGGTGACGCCCGAACTCAACGTGAACTACCGACACCTGTTTCCTGTTAACACTTTTTCTTTTTTTGTTTTTTTATTGTCAAAAAGTACAAATTACATTTCGCCGTAATTAGTGAAAGCGGCTATTAGATTTTACGATGGCCAGCAGGTGGGGCGATTACGTCGGCTGGGTTGGGGTTCATCCTCCACCGAGTGAATTTTTAATTCCTCTTACCTACGCCCCTCGGGGTACACGCCGGTGGTACATACAGGTACCGCGTTCGGTACCGGTCATCGCTTCAATTCGACAATTACTTCAGAGCCACGGCGAAGGAGGAAAGAATGAAATTTTATGGTGGCGAAGCGTTGAGTTGTCCGACTTTCGATTGCAATTTCACGCCGTCCTGTCAGTTGGTCGCAACACAGATTCACGACCATTCACGAATGATATTGTTATTTGTTATTCGGTGAATGGAACAATTAATGGGATTTTTCGTTGGCAACCGAACCGGGCGGGAAAAAAAGCGCTATTTTTTTACTCTCGTTCCGCCTTCAGAGAACCGTCCATCTTACCATTTTTTTTTTCTGTACAACCCTTTTATTATTTTCGTTTCTCCTGTTCCAAATTTCCCTCGTTTCCCCCGGTTTTTATTTTTTGTAAATATAAATTTAGCATTTTTCGTTAGGCTCAAAATTTATGCCCCTCCCGTCCCGTTCTTGTCCGTGGACAAAATTTATCCTCTTCACGTCATTTTTTGTTTTCGTTTTTTTTTTTTTTTTTATTTTTTGTCGTTGCATCGACCCACATTCGTGGACTGGGCAATGGCCGTTGAATCGTCTCCGAATAAATTACACCTTTTCCAGTCTAGAGAGCTTATTTTTATCCGGGCTTATTTTTAGAAAATCGTTTATTGAAATTGTATTGTATTCATTCATTTCCTAACTGAATAGTTCAGTGAGGTATTTAATAAATTCGGTTGTAGGCGGAATATATATATATATATATATATATATATATATATATATATATATATATATATATATACGCACGTGTGCATTCCAAATGAAGAGTGGGAGAATTTTTTTTTTTTTAGTTTCAACAAAAAATATATTCGTTTATGGGATATTACTCCAGCTCGAATTGGATGGGAGAAAATAAAACGTTTAAATTGAAAATAATTTTATTGAATCCGTTGCACTGAGAATTCCGTCATAAATATATTTTTTTTTTATCTCATTTTTGAAACACTAAAATTCAATATCGTTTCATCCTGTGTTGAGCCATTTTTACCCTCACGATCGTCACCCCCCATTGGTTAATTTGGCCCCCACCCCTGCTGTTCTGGGATAATATTCTTGGATATAATCGGTGAAATCCCATTTGATTGATCTTGAATAGCGCCAGGGCTCCCGATGGGGTCGTTATGAAAATTGAATCTTTCGAACCTTAAACCCACCCCTGTGACGATTCGCATGACACGGATCGTGTTTTAAGTTGGGGGGGTTGGCAAAAACAGGAGGACGTCGGCCCTCTAAAACCCTGCCAGTTATCTGTAATCGAAACGCGGGGGTTTAAGCTCCCTCCACACTCACCCCCGCCACCCCCCTGTTCTGGAGATAAGAGGTCCCGAATGGCGGGTCCTCTCGGGCCAAGATGGGGTCCCTCCCTCCCTCTCCCTTCTTATATGGGGGTCCTCTCCATGGGGTTTCCCTGGAATCGTCGGGGTGCACACACTTTCCCCCCAATTCCAGGACAACCCCCCACCACCAACCCTTACTTAATGGCAACCCTCCCGACTATTCTCTACACGCCGTGTATCCATTTCTCTCTATTGTCCATAACGAATACAAGAGCCGAGCCGTCGGAAAACATCGAATTTCATTGTATTTTCTTTCCCGTGGAATTCGATATCAGTTCTCTACTGGGCGCTAGAAATGCTGGATTTTATTTTGCTACTAAAAGTTCTAAAAGTGTAAAATGTATGTAAAAGTCTGTACTCGGTCCGCTCTCGCTTTAGATTATTTAGAGTCTTAGCGGGGTTAGTGAAATTAACGGGCAATAAGTTAAGATTTTGCGAAGCAAAATTATTAAAATTGTTACCCAAGTAGCTAGATATAAGCCAGCTATAAAAATTATTATTACATTTAATATTTTTCAACGGAAACATAACTCTCGACAAAGTGACGAATTTTCGTAAAATAAAACGAATTTCCTGTCGATAAATTGTATTTATATTTCTTATAATCAATTTCTTCTTAATTTAATGCGACACATATATGTGACACGTGGGCTACAGCGTCTAATTTTTATCTATAGCCCGGCGTCACATATTTTGTGTCAGTTTAAAATAATACTTATTTTACTCTTTTAGACTGTTCTAAATACACACGTAAAATATATTCGAATTTATTTCATATAATCGCGAAAAAAATCGATGGATGTTTTCTCCAGAAAACCCTAGTTATCGACAACTCTCCGGCCACTTTTTCCGGCGAATTTTCCCCACGATTCCCCCTATTGAAGAACTCCTCAAGACCAAAATATAATCGTGAAAATTAATTAAAGGTTGTGAAGAATGTTCCATTTTGGGGGTTCGGTTTTAGTGTTCGATGTAGTAGCCCCCCCCATTCGGTCGATCCTCGGTGCGTCGTCTTTGGAAACCGTTTTATGACAAATCCTGTCTTTAATTACATTTGCCGCCGCGTAAATTCCGCTCGAAATATCGCCAATTCTGAGAATTGCGATTCGTGAATTTGTGTCATGTGCCGCGCGCGCGAATCTCCGTTCGCTGTGTGAAGACATTTACGATGTCATGAGAGGTACACACCAACTGGTTCTCTACCGGTTCGACGACTGAACCCCCGAACAAACTGCATTCTTTTAACGAGGAAAACCTGCCTTTATATATATATATATATATATATATATATATATATATGTCAGAATTAACAGGGAGAAGTAGATTGTGTTAAATGTCTTGTAATGAAGATCGGTTAATGAGACACCGAAAGTAACATATTTGTTTCACCAATCTGTGTCGGTTCTCAGTTAACTTCCGCAGTTAACTTCGGTTGAATCTACTTCTACCCGCGACGGCGAGAAGCCGGACAATAATTATACGTTCGGAATTATTTCTACGTCAGAAACAGTGTCGATATTCGGCCGAAACGTCCGTCTGCGAACCGACAACGCCTGGGAAAATATGCAAATCCGCATCCGGGAAACGTGAAATTGTTTAATTCCTGTTGCTCCGACTCGCGCCCCTGCCTAGGCCTAAACGTTAGTTCAACCGATTGAAAGACAGAAGTAAAAATGAATTATTGAAAATAATTATAGATAAGAGGATACAAAGTGGGGTTACAACAGATCGAAATCTGCGAGGGGTTGGAATATACTGTAGGTTCGTGATGTTTCTGTCTCCTCTCTCGCCGCTGTTCGGTCTTTTGCCAGACCGGTTTCGGCCGCTCGCCATCTTCAGTTTGACGGGGGTGACTCGCCAACGTGCTGACAGAGAAGACGTGCTACTGAAGAGGGCGATTTCTGGAGGGTTGTTAAATATCCGAAAGTCGTAGGTTCGTGATGTTTCTGTCTCCTCTCGCCGCTGTTCGGTTGCTCGCCATCTTCAGTAGCGCTGTGTCAGTCACTGTTGCGGCACTTTGGATGTTTTTTGGGGCATCCTCACTTTCACGTGTACTGTGAACCCCCGTTTTGACGGGGGGTGACAGTGCCGACGTGCTGACAGAAAAGAGCTACTGAAGACGGCGATTTCTGGAGGGTTGTTAAATGTCACTGTCGTCGAATGACACGTGAAATAGTGCCGAAACCGGTCTGGCGAAGGACCGAACTGGCGGCAGGTGACACGCGGCTTATAAAATAGTCTGTAGAAGGAATTGGAAATGATCGTTAACCATAATTTTCGTTAATTTTGCCCATCGGTTCTGTCTCCTCTCGCCGGTTTCGGCCGCTCGCCATCTTCAGTAGCGCTGTGTTAGTCACTGTCGGCACTTTAGTAGATGTGAAAGTGACAGTGGGCAGTGAGGATGGCCCAAAAACGTCCAAAGTGCTGACAGTGACTACTAACACAGCGCTACTGAAGACGGCGAGCGGCCGAAACCGGTCTGGCAAAAGACCGAACAGCGGCGAGAGGAGACAGAAACATCACGAACCTACAGTACTGTACTTAAACTTACGGAAAGTGTCGACAGAATTCAAACTTTACAGTCCGAAAATACCTTTACTTTGTTACTCCAACCCTCCGTTTTGTAAAGAGTGTCCGTTAGATCTGAAAGTGCTGAAAAAATAGAAAAATAAAATTTTTAGAAAAAAGCGCGAAAGTCCTGGGTGGGTTTCTCCACCGCTTTTGACTGCATCAATATCGCTCATTGTAATTTACAGTCGTGACAAAACCGACGGCTAATTAATTGTGTTGTCTGTAATTGTTTTAAAAATGAAACCTAAAAAATACTATTTAAAATGTGGACCTTGTGGCTGGCCGGTGCACTTCGCTAACTCGAACCGGTCCCGAAAAAAAAAAGACCTTTCCAATAAAACTTTCTGTGTCAAAAGCGTGCCGAAATTTCGAGATATTCGCGCGAAACTCAATCACTTTCTCGTGTTGGGGCCGCCGGCCGTCCCAAAAAAGACAAGGTTTCATTTTCCGGACAATTATTATTTCGGCTATTCTAGGACGGGTATGCGGGGGTTCGGAAAACTCGGTCGAAATGTCACTTTATTTTACGAATTGAAAATTCGCGCTGAAAACTGCTCGTTAATGTCGAAAATAACTGGTATAACACTGAGGAAGAACTTGGCTAGCCTCCGAAACGCCGTCAATTCAACTTTTACACCTAAAAGTGCCATTAAAAGTGTACAAGAAATTAGATATTTATGAGGAAATTATGACCGATTTTTCACACGAATACCTCGCAGTTTTCGGTAAGCTCGCTGGAAGCGGACGGGTTATACCCTACAGTACTATTATACTATTTCTTATAACGAAAACTGTTGGGGAAACTGTAGTAAGCCGTTATAGTTGTAAATTGGAATTGAATCGAGAGGAAAAAGACCGCCGAAGGTGTGTAAGGAAGACGGTAGCGGATGTGCCGACCTTGGGGCCGCTTCCGGCACATCTTATACCGCGTGTTATAACCCGGCCGTTGTTATTATAGGCCTAAACGTTGTCCAACCGATTGAAAGACTTAATTGTAAAAAGGAATTATTGAAAATAATTATAGATAAGACGGATACAAAGTGGGGTACAACAGATCGAAATCTGCGAGGGGTTGGAATATACTGTAGGTCCGTGATGTTTCTGTCTCCTCTCTCGCCGCTGTTCGGTCTTTTGCCAGACCGGTTTCGGCCGCTCGCCATCTTCAGTTTGACGGGGGTGACTCGCCAACGTGCTGACAGAGAAGACGTGCTACTGAAGAGGGCGATTTCTGGAGGGTTGTTAAATATCCGAAAGTCGTAGGTCCGTGATGTTTCTGTCTCCTCTCTCGCCGCTGTTCGGTCTTTTGCCAGACCGGTTTGTCGGCCGCTCGCCATCTTCAGTAGCGCTGTGTCAGTAGTCACTGTTGTGGCACTTTGGACAGTACATGGGGAAAGTGACACAGTGGGCAGTGAGGATGCCCCCCAAAAAACATCCAAAGTGCCACAACAGTGACAGTAACACAGCGCTACTGAAGATGGCGAGCGGCCGATAAACCGGTCTAGCAAAAGACTCAACTAGCAGCGAGAGAGGAGACAGAAACATCACGAATCTACAGACGGACAAAATGTTACAGTCTGTACAGCCTCGTCACTCATCAAAATGTGCCCACAGTTATTGACAGTGTAACAAGTAAAACAATTAATATTTATAGACATTATCGGTATATCCGGGATTTTATTGAAAGAATAAAGAAATAGACACGAAACGAGCCGCCGTAATTTACAAAGAATTTATGCCTTTAATAGACGTTACAGTTAGCTATTGGAAGTCCTCTAAAACTGGACATTACTTACGTCTCATGTATCGAAAATTCGATACATAAAGTCCCGTTCGTTCACGAATTAAAAACGTCTTCACGATATGAACTTTTTGAACATTGTATTCTATTATTATATAATGTCGTCCAATGTCCATTTATATACAGTTTGACTTGTAAAATAGTCCAGAAGTATGTAGGTAAATGGACAATTAGGTATGATTCGAGTGCGGTATGATGAAAGTGTTCCCAGACGGGGGATCACGACCGTTCGTGATATCGTATTCCACTTCGTGATATTGCTCAAGAATGAGGAAATACAGACTGAGGGGGACAGACATTTGACTTTGGACGAGGTGTCGCGGAAAAAAAAAAAATAGAAAAAACAGATAATAACAAATAATTGAGATTAAAAATACAAAAAAAAAAAAAAATTGCGTCGAGTGGCCGCCAGTATCTCGTTTCGGCCATAAGAGAGAGAGAGAGAGAGAGAGAGAGAGAGAGAGAGAGAGAGAGAGAGAGAGAGAGAACTCGCTTATCACTACTGATAAGGGAAAAATCTACCTGGCAACAATGCCCTGCGTTCTTTAGCACTGGGTACGTGATTTTATAAATTAATTTCAGGCCAGTTTAAAGTGGGGGAAAAAAACGCCCGAATATCGGGGGTGTAACGAATGCACTTTTGGGGGAACCGCGAAGGGATGAGAAAGGGATTGTTTACCGTAGAAACACAGTCGGCGCTCATATCAATGGGAACGACAGGACTTAAAATTCGTGATAAGTAGCTCGGCAATTGGTGAATCGTTAAAAATGTTAACAATTTGCAGTCGTAATTATAGCACGAGAATGTCCCCTCGGGGGATATTCAGGTCTATTAGTGATTACGGGGGGAAAATTGAGTCATTTCAGCGCAACGTTTCGAGACATACGCTAAGTTTTCACTTGAAATGGGGCAAGAAATCAAATTAAAATATCGTAAAATTACTATAAGATATATACATAAGAAAGAGTTTGTAGGAGACGCACTGTATATGCGATAAACTCGTACATAATATATCGTATATACAATCCGCAATGTGTAGGTTCGTGATGTTTCTGTCTCCTCTCTCGCTGCTGGTCTGGTCTATTGCTAGACCGGTTTCGGCCGCTCGCCCCATCTTCAGTAGCGCTGTGTTACTGTCACTGTTAGCACTTTGGATGTTTTTTTTTGGGGGGCATCCTCACTGCCCACTGTCACTTTCACGTGAAGATGGCGAGCGGCCGAAACCGGTCTAGCAAATCAGCGGTTTGGAATATATATTCCAACCCCTCGCAGACCACAAAAGTCGGTATATTAAATTTTTTTTTTTTTCAAATATACATTCCTCGATCTCGACCGTATTATAAATACTTCGCTTGGTTCAAAAATTATAATAGATAATACGAATTGGGTCTGTAAATGTCCGTTTAATCTCATCGCGGGCTGACATTGACCAAACGACTCGACGGGGTTTCGATTGTCCCCGAATAAAAATACTCGAGTCGATTTTCGAAATCCAATCGACTGCAGTTTCTGAACAGTCCTGAAAGTGGATTTTATTTGTTTGAAAAAAAAAATTCCAAATAATTTCGTATCTATGAAAATTCGATTTAAAAAAATTTGGTACCCGTCCTATGGTTTTTTTAACCAAAAAAAAAAAATCAAGCAGTAGAATCTGGAAAAGTGCAATGTGTAAACCTTTTCATAAGAATTCTTGCATTGATAAATTTTTTTTGGATCGCGAAACGAGAAGCTAGTTTAATTATGAAGTGAATTATTCGATCGATATCCTCCCTCGTCCCGCTCGTCGTTAGTGTCGTAAAACTGTTCGCTTTTATGTTTGATGATCGTCAGATCGTGAGCCGAGAGGGCGGTTCGGTTGTAGTTCGGATATTGGGGTTGGTTTTAAATGGCGGCCGCTTTCAGCCGGGGGGGTTGAAAGGGGGCGGAATAATGTGATTGTTGAGGGGGCGGCGGCGGCGGCGGCGGCGGCCACTGGCCTTGGCAGTGAGCTCCCTCCCTCCCTCCCACCCTCTCCATCCCTCCTTCTCTATCCCTCTCTCTCCCTCTCCCTCTGCCCCCAACCCCCCGCTGCCGCCCCCGCTCTTACCTCCTCGGCCTTGGCCAGGTCGTTACTTCCAACATGGAGGACCGTACCCCACCCTCCCGCCCTTCACCTCCATCCCTCCCTCCCTCCGACACACTACCGTGTTACTCCTTCTAGTCTTCCTTCTCCCCTATCTTCATCTCTCTCTCTCTCTCTATTGCACTTTCCGTTTCTAGAGACAGGTTCCTGCCGCACCCCCGCCCCCGCCACTGAACTGTGTCTGCACTTTCCCCGCCAGCCGCCGACAATAGGACGTCCTATTTTGCACAACTTCTCTTACAATCGTTACACTGTCCGTGAAATTTTCGAAACCCCGATTCGAAACAGTGGGGAAAGACGGCGGTCGACATACCGCTTATCTCTTCCTGAAATTTTTACAAAACGCTAATAAAAACCGTATTGAACGTTCCCAAAAATCCACAAAACGGACATCACGAGACAAGTATGAAAAACACGTAGTAACAGTTTGTTACTTACATTAGACTAACAATATTTATAAGCCTTCTAGTATAATTTTTATTTCTACGTTTATTAACCCATTCGAGACGACGATGTTTTTCGAACACGTTCCCCAGAAGGTAGCGAAATTTTTTTTCTTTGTATTGTTCATTTTTAATAAAAAAAACATGTTTACTGTATGGAAATCACCCAATCCGTAAATGAATTCACATAAATAAGATCATTGCACACCGGGAAAATTTTTATCGCTAATTGTGTGCACCGTCTGTGCAATGTAAGGTAAAATGAAAATGCATCATGTATAAACATTTATTATCAAAAATAGTTAAATAATATTAAAATCGTTATTTCGCTTCTTGCATTCCTGATGTTCATCCCTTAGGATCTGACATTTTAGGGGCTAAGTATAGAACTGTCTATCGCTTGAGAATTTTCCTGTAAGACTTAACTATTGCGTCGTTGCCGGTCGGGTTTATGTCTCGGTTAAGAAACTATAGACTGGCGGAAGCAAATTACTTATTTATTCGCTGATAAAGATGTGTGTCAAAGAAGAGAAAAATTTATTATCTTAAGCCTTCGCCGCATCTAGGAAAGGCTTCGGATAATTTTTTTTTTGGTACACAGTAAAACCGATGCCAAATTTCGTTTTCCTGCACTTTACAGATTTCGATTAGTTTACTCAGAATAACTGATAATTGTACAACATTACTGTTATTGCACGGACGGTCTCGAATTGGTCAACGAATAACATTGAATACAGTTAATTCTCGACAGAAAATCGTATATTTTTTTGGTGGTGGCGGCGGTGGGGGTTTAGAAAGGATAATATTATGAAAACGGTTTTGGCGCCTTGAAATGATGAAAAAAACAAAAAAAACCGATTAATCGAGAGAAGATCCCGCTCGTTGGATCGTGTGGTTGCGGTTGCTTACGAAGATCCTTAAGACATTTTTTTTTTTAGAAAGAAAAAAATCTTTCCTGACTCATCGCCATATTTCCCCCAAAGCGCCTTTCACTATTAGTTCACGCGCTGTTTAGGCAATTTTTATCCGCTAATAGCGATCAATTGTTCGCCGTTTTTTTTCCCGTCTAGTGTACCGTAAATGTGTACCAATGTTCCAATGTACCAATGTCTTCGGTGTACCGGTACAATTCCGCCGAGTATTGTGTTGGTGGATGGGATGCCCTGACGGTTGGAAGAGAGCCGCTGGTACCTGTGTCCTTGGGGAGGTACAATAGCCCGTTAGACTGTGCTCCCACTCTGCTCCCCGCCTCCCTCTACCCTACCACCGCTGCTTACCTAAAGGTAATTTCCTGTTCGCTCCCGTTCCGCCGATTCTCGCGGTGTCCCCGCCCCCCCCTGGCTTACCTTAACTTACCGATTGGACACTTGGCGATTTGACCTTTGTACGTTTTGCTCGCCGCGTTTTCCTGATTCAACGTTTTTGCCGTCCATTTCGCGAATTTTTCTCGCCGGTGTCAAATTTTCATTTCCCGTTTTTCCGTCTTCCATCTCCTCTCCTAAGTTTTGGGTGAAGGTTTCGTGACAACAGAATCGCCACTAGTTTTCAATGACTCGATCGTCTCTTGATGTGGAAAAATATCGGTTAGCCGGGGTTGGCACCCCCACCCCTCAAAAGTTTTCCAAAAACAGTAGTTTTCCTCTACTGTTTCGCTGGACCCGTATCGGCCGGTCGCCACCTTCGGTAGTTCTTTTCCTCGAGCGCCGGCCTAAAAAGTATCGTCATTTTTAATATGTATCGCGATTGAGGAAGAATTTCACATCAATTTACTGTAGGCTGGCTCTAAGGCAGAAATGGTTCCCGGGCTCCAACTATCAGTCCAACTTTAATATTTCCTATTTTGTCATGATTTTGCCATTCAATCGGGCTTATTGATCAGTTTCACTCGACAAAGACGCCGTCCAGTGACGGCCTACAGAAAGTCTCTGGGCCGGAATTTAAGGGAATTTCCGGGAATGGAATTTAAGGAACAGGGATTTTGCGACTTCGTCGACTGTCGGTATATTGAGGGATTGTTCGGAGAGAGAGAGAGAGAGAGAGAGAGAGAGAGAGAGAGAGAGAGAGAGAGAGAGAGAGAGAGAGAGAGAGAGAGAGAGAGAGAGAGAGAGAGGGAGAGAGAGAGAGAGAGAGAGATGGGAGAGAGAGAGAGAGAGAAAAAAAAAATTCTCGGCTGTCTATTTATAATTTTCGCGGCGCATGAACCTACTATAATTGTCGGTTAGGCCGTCGGTTTTGGCAGTCGCTGCCGAGTTCCTAGCACACACCTAGGTGTGTGTACACCAATAAGCCCCTCTATACTACACCCGCCCCGCTGTCATTTCACGTCAGTAGCCAACATTCTGTTTGTGTCTGTCTGTGTCAGCGGGCACAATTAGGAAAACGTCTACAAAAGTTTCGAGTATCGAATTCCTTTGATACTCGACACCCCATCCCCCTAACTACAATAGACAGGTTTACGTTCCTCTGATATTTGTTCGTGTATCATACTATCGCCTAATCATATTTTAATATGAAATTATAAAGTCGTAACAGGTCCAGAAATATGTATCCACCGTTTAAAAGTCCATAACTTGCAGACTAATTGACGAAGTTGTCTCATTTTTGGTACCTGTTATAGTGTTGTAGTGTCCGGCAAGCGTTCTATTGCTTTGTTTCGTTTTGTCAGTTGACAGTCAGCCGGATAAGTCAGTGTTCTGTTGTGTCAGTTGTACCTCGTTGTACTCGAGAGTGAACGTGGCCGGCGCAAGGCTTAGAATTGGATGAAAGGAAGTCCAGTTTTGAAGTGGGTATATCAAGTACGAAATTAATTGTGACAGTGTGATATATCTTTAAGTCGGACTTTAAGCTACACTTTCACCAAAAATGAGACACAACTACGTCAATTAGTCTGCAAGTTGTGTGGACTTTTAAACGGTGGATACATTTTTTTTTGGGACCCCTCTGTATATAACAACAAACAACGGTTAGAACGACTATTAATTGGGGAAAAATCCCCGTGTCAAGTAAACCGTTACTTACTGCAGTATCGTTTTGACCAACAGGTTCAGTTTTTCAAGGTGAAATTTAAAATTTCACTTCGTATATTGTGGTGCGTTGAAAAGGTTGCGAAATAGCCGAGAGCGTCTTGTGGGGCGGTTTTCGTTCGTAAATTTTGAATAAACAGCTAGCAAAAATTGAATTTTTATAGGGCATTGCGGGCGTTATAATAGAAGCTCGGTTGAACGGTGCCACCGCACTGTAGATTCAGTATGTTGTTATTTTTCTTGGGGGGGGGCCTTTAATTTCTGTTTAACGGGAGAATGGCAGTCGGAACGGCGTCTCTCCGTCCATTTCTAGACCGGTTCAGTTCAGTTTGACCGTTGTCAGGTCCGGCGTCTTCTTCGGTTACGGCCGACTGTCGAAGAATTCGAGGAGTGGTAAATAGCTGACTTCTCTTCTGTTGTTGTGGACCTTGGACGGGTGCGTCCACCCCCAACCCAACCCCCACCCCGGTACTCCGTCCGTTATATTCCAGACACTCTTATTATAAAATATATCCGCCCGAATATATCCCGGCTCGCGCCCTCTCGATTTACGGTCTGGAAAAAATATTTTCCTTAACCCTTCGCACTCGGGACCGTCCCTCGGCTACCCCTCATCGGTGGTTGGCCGACGATCACTGTCACTGCTATCGTTTCGGTCTAGATTCAGTCTTTCTAGACATCCGAAACTCATCTCCACTACTACTAGTATCATGAGAATGAATCCTGTTTGAACGTTTTGCCGTTGTTCTAATAAAAAAAAAAAAAAATGAATAATTCCGGGGGTAGAAAATTTCTAATTGTCATTACTAGATCTGTCACAAAATGATATTTACCGAGAGATATACCGTTCGGCGCTTCAAACGTGCACGCCTCAAAATAATAACTTAATTCCCCCGTAATTGGTAATAAATTTTAATGTCCCCCCTCGGAGGGGGTACATCGGAGTGCAAAGGGTTAAACTAGGCCAAACTGCACGCGGTCCTTATCACCTGCAGAATCAAGCAGTTTCTCAAGAAGAATTTTTTTTGAAAAGTTATAGTTGGTAATACCTGTTTTGTGGTCTAGTTGTATCGAGCCCCTCGGCCGCTAAGAGGCGGAAGGGGGTTAAAACCGGGATATATTTTTAATATTTATTTCTGGACGTCGTTTTTCCGCCGGTATTCTTGTAGGCGAACTGGCCCAGAAGTGGGGAACTGTGACAAGCTCTGTCACGGCTTAGAGCGCTGAAACCGAAAGTTTAAAGCGGGCGTATATCTCCATGACCGTTTTATCGTTTGGGCCCACCAACTCCTCCCTCCCTCCCTCTCTCTCCCTCTCTCTCCCTCACCCTCTTTTAAGTTGCAAGACCGTCTTCCTCGTCCTGGCAAAAAAATACCAGCATCTATATTACCCCCCTTGTTAACCCTACAGGGGGGGGGTCCAAAAAAAAAATGTATCCACCGTTTAAAAAAGTCCATAACTTGCAAACTAATTGACTGAGTTGTGTCTCATTTTTGGTACGTCTTATAGTGTTGTAGTTCGGGCAATCGCGCCATACAATAGTCAGTGTTCTGTTGTGTCAGTTGTACCTTGTTGTACTCCGAGAGTAAACGTGGCCGGGGCAAGGCTTAGAATTGGATGAAAGGAAGTCAGTTTTGAACTGGTATTTTAAGTACGAAAACACTAATTAATATCCAATATCCGACTGAATACGTTGCAGTCAGTAGTTGGTGCTGCAGTTGGGCGGCATCGTTTGTCTGTGGATGTTAATAATTGTGACCCTTTCGAACACCTACAGTGTGATATATCTTTAAGTTGGACTTTAAGCTACACTTTCATCAAAAATGAGACACAGCTCCGTCAATTAGTTTGCAAGTTATGGACTGTTAAACGGTGGATACATTTTTTTGGACCACCCTCTGTACATTAATGTCTAAAAATCTGAAGCAGCAGAAACTAAAATGATCACTCTTTATAATTTTAATTTTTTATTATCAAGCTATCAGAAACTACTTTCGAGGGCGTCCCGATAGCACAAATAAATGTTAAAATAAATCCTTACCAGCGAATATATTCGCTAAAATAAACTACTTTCAAACTATCGGGTCGGCAACTAAGTCATTGCGGGTTTCGTCCGTAGACGGAGATTTGGCGTTATCCGCGTATTTTTACGCACTTTTACATCTTCAAACCTATTAGCGTATATTCTGTAATGTGTTTATTAAGCGTACCAAAAATTCGCGACATTGGGGTGGCACACACCCCAATCCGCAATTATTTAGTTGCCAACCCCGATACATTAGATTTCTGAACGAATATTGAATTATACAGTTGTCTCGCAGTAATTTACACACAATATATACTGACAGTATCTGTATAAAATTGGCATATCAATTAATATATACCTTTTATTGTTTCAGGTAAGACGATTTTATATTCTTCCCCGTCACCGGTTTGCCAGGTATTCCAGGTAAACATTAACGTTCTATACAGCCGTAGATTTAGACCTCGCGACTGAATATTAGATCTGTACACATAGCGGTAATGCTTCAGTCAGTTTACACAGTATTTTTTCAGCTTCAATTCCATTAATGCCCCACAAGTCCCTAAGTAATTTGTGCCCTTCTTGTAGCCCTTGGAGAGGCCCAACTGCACACGCAATCTCAGCCCTGTACGATCAAAAAAAAAAAACCGATTTCGGTTTTTGGCCCATAACTCCCGTTCTATTGAAGATTGAAGGGAAAATTTGTGTGCTTTTCGTCGCCCTTTGAAAGGCCCAACTGCACACGCAATCTCAGCCCTGTACGATCGAAAAAAACCGATTTCGGTTTTTGGCCCATAACTCCCGTTCTATTGAAGATTGAAGGGAAAATTTGTGTGCTTCGTCCGGATCGGTTTCAGTAGTCTAATAATTTGTTACTTGAGCTTAGTTCAGATTGTTCGGTAATCCGTTTAACGCATGCTGTTTTACTTTTCAGCATTCTCGTATTGGCTACGTCATTTTCCTGTTGTTTTCTTCTCATTTCAGACCTACGTTGTTAGCTGCAACAAATTAGTTGCAACAAATTGAATTAACGGCTCGTCGCCAATATACCGCGATCTGCATTAGGGCTTAAGCCCCACTGGTCCAAGTTGTCTCACTGTTTCAATAATACACGCATGTATAGAGCAGATATTTCGATGTTCTATTGAAAAATAATGTAATTTTTATCCTAGTAACGATATGCATCTCTGGTGCAAGCCCCCCAAACCACCGGTTTCAGTTTCCCTCAAATCTCCTCGTCCTCGTATTCGGGGCGACGTTTCGTCCGGCCCAGACGCCCCCCCCCAGAGTGTCCCGCGGCCCCCTCCGGGACGGGAAATAAATTCGGTGTTCTCGTTGGGGTGGGGGTTGGGGGGGTGCCGCCGCCGCAACTGGAATAACTGCAGCCGGGAGTCGTAAACATGTCCCAATCATCTAGGCCCGAGGAAATAGGTTCGTTGAACCCGGTCACCGAAAATAAGGATCGAATTTCGAAAATTCTACTACCCCTTAATACCAATTATCTGGACTTGGGTGTACAGTACATCCGCGGAGATATATATGCAGATTCCCAACTGAAACCGTCTTATTGTCACGACTGTAAATTACAATAAGCGATATTTATGTAGAGAGAAAAAAGTGGAGGAGAAATTTCCCCCCAATTTTTCAAAAATTTAGACATCTGAAATTTCTGTTCGAGGTAAACATTTCGAACTGATTCCCACAGTTTTCGTTTATTCCCTTTTGAATCATCGAATTTATAAAATGCAATAAAATAAAATATACTATTTAGACTTAATAATAGATACAATGGGTTTCTCCTCGTTATTAGTGTTAATCGAACATTTAATGTTGTTTAATTTACAGTTGTGACGATAAAACAATAAAAAAAAAAAAATCGACTATATATTTACGTATTTTTAATGGTGAGACAGGGACGATAGATAATATAAATTTCATATCTCAGACTTCACTTTTCACTATAATAAAGAGATCAGACGGAACTTTAACTGTGTACGAATTTGTACTTGAACCGGCCCCGACCGTCTAATCAATTATCGCCTAATAAACGGTCGTAAAAATAATCAAATCCTGTACACGTATTAGGTAGTGAATTTTTACTAATCTCCTACAGGAGTTATCGAGTTCAAAGTACTGTTGGGGCAGTTTTTAAACCCTTTTTCAAAGGCACTACTCTCCAACACCCTGTGTCGGAGGGTTGTGGGGGAAATTTTTAAAATTTTATTACCGCCAATTTTTAACCGGGCGCTAACGTTATATGACGTGATCGTGACGATATCTACGGCTGTTATCGGCAAATTACAAACCCGGATTTTAAAAAAGGGGGAAAAAAAAAACCCCCCGAAGGTGGAAACCGGGTAAGGGAAACATTCGTACAGATTCGGATCGATCGGCTTCCAATAAAAAGAGAAAATGTGCGTTGTAAAGTTCGGAAAATTAAGTCGCGGCGGAAAAAGGTTTTATACTTAACAAAAGGGTGGAAATCAGATTTGTACAAATTTCAGTGGCTATACCACTTACTATGAGTATTGAATTCGAATTTATATTTATTTCGGATTCATTTAAGCGTTTTAAAAATTAGATCTGAAATTTCTGTTCTATAGAACATAGTTCGTGGTAAACAGTCTATTTATTACATTTTGACTCGTAGAATAAGGTGTACTATTTAGACTTCATAGTAGATACGATTTCAGAAAAAAAAGGGTTATAGAAAACGGGGTTTAATTTACAGTTCTGACAATAAAACGATGTAAAAAATCCACTGTATATAAGTCATACAGGTAGACGGAAAAGTCCCCAGAGTATTAAGATTCAGATCTCGTAAAGTCATATTTGATTCAGTCTAATTGCGTTATCCTTTTCTTTTCGTTCTCAAATAAAATTCTGTCTCAGAAAATCTGTTAATAAGCGTAATTTATACATTGATTTCACTGTTTTTTTTCAGTTTTTTTTTTCCAGAGGGGTCCAAAAAAATGTATCCACCGTTTAAAGTCTAATAACTCGCAAACTAATTGACGGAGTTGTGTCTCATTTTTGGTCAAAGTGTAGCTTAAAGTCCGACTTATCTTCTTACATAAGAGATCCCAAAGCCTATTCATTACATTTTTGGTAGTACATTTTGGTATTTGGCTATCTCGCCCGGTACAAGCGTTGTATGGGCTTATCTCGACGAAAATCTACCGAGTAGGATGAATAGGCTTCAGGATCTCTTATGGAAGAAGATAAGTTGGACTTTGAGCTACACTTTCACCGAAAATTAGACAACTCAACGTCAATTATTTTGCAAGTTATGGACTGTTGAACGGTGGATACATTTTTTTGGACCACTCTGTATATATATACAGACGGATTTTTAATGTTGATATTGGACAGGGACGATAGATACTTTAACAGATTTCATATCTCAGATTCCTCTTACCGGTAGTGTAATTCCAAGATTCATAATTTCGATATTATGAGCGTAATGAAAATTTGAAATTGGCGACAATATTTAAGGGCAGAAATTGAAAGGGATGATGGTATCGTCGACCTCTAAGTGAAAATGCCTCTTCGGCATTCCGGTATTGCCGGTAAGACCTTCCTCTGGGGGACCTTCTGGGGGGTTGAACAACCCCCGCCCAAGTTCACCAAGAGTGAACTTATCGAAAAGTCAATTGATAAAACGTAGATTTCGTCGCGTTTCTGTCCCCTCTCCAGGTGAGAGGGGTTTCGGCCGCTCGCCGTCTTCAGTAGCGCTCTGTTGTCAGTCACTCTCGGCACTTTGGACGTGTCTTTTTTCCTCCCCCAGTGGACTGTCGCTGGTACAAAACGCAGTAGAGTAGTAGGACAAGTGAAAGTGACAGGGGTGGGGTAGATGACCGCTACTGAAGATGGCGGGCGGCCGAAACCCCGGTCTGGCGAAAGACGGAAACACCCCCAACACCCCCCCGGGCAGACCACAAAACGGGTATGTTTATCCCTAATATTTCCTAGTTGATGATACCGGTACGACGCTATAATAACTAACTTATTTACCGGACTTTAATATCGTCGAGTAGATTGGGTTCTGATATCGTTTCTGGTCGTTACGGTTCGCATGTTTCGATAGGGCCAAGGTCCCGCTTTATATATACATATATAGTCGTAAATTAGTGTCAAAATCGTGCCGGCTTATTAAAGAATGGGGCGACTTCGTCTTTAAGTCTAACTCCGAAGATTTCTGAACTTTACTTACCCTTCTATCCGCCGCCTCATTGAGAAATGTACTCATGCACTTTACTAAATATGGTGGACGGGAAAAGTCTGTTTGCATAAGAGAAACTGCGTAAACAAGAATAAACCGCTTAATTTAAAGTTTTTTCCCCCCCCCCCTCCCTTTCCGTCTCGGCCTCAAATTACGGCGAAATTAACATTTATATTATATAAACCGATGCTTAAATTAAGGTCGCGATCGATTGTGCAACCGGCCAATGAAACCGTACCACTTTTTTTTTTTTTTTTCGGATGAAAACCCTAATTGGTATTGAAAATCGGAACGCCGACCATATACGGACGGGAATTCGAAATTAACGGAGGAATATTTTAAACGTCCCATTGCCGAAGCTCCGTTATACTTATCAGTCGTATAAAACGTGTAAATATTAGTAGGCAATTGAGGGGGAGGGGGGAGACGCTCCCGTGGGGTGGGGGGTGTCTCTACCGTTTCAATGCGACTGATAAGGCCCTACAAAGACAAAGAGTTGTTCTCGTTGAAATTAAAATTAAAAATTTGTTTCGTGAAATCTTTCCCCGTTGTCTACGAAATTATCGTAGCTCGGGCGTTTTTTTTGTTTTTTTTTTGGCGCAAAAAAATATTTTCCAAATTCCGATCCGTCTTCGTGTCGGTCAGCCAACGTTGAAATTTAATTTTTTCCTTCGATTCCGGATAAAAACGTGTCACGGGCGCGTCCAGAATTCCCTGTAAATAGAGTCCCTGAATTCCAGAACGTTTATCCTACTTTCGCCCGCGCGTCATCCCGTACGGAGGCGGCTTTAAAATCTCTCCCGTCTTATATATTAATACACTAATAGATAGAATGAAATTGGCGTATATTATGGAAAAACATTCGAAATTTTGGAGAAAAATTTTGAGCAAAAATTATTTTAAGAAAATACCGAAAAATTTGGCAGAAATTGTTATAGCCGGTTGTTATACGTTATATATTTCAATATAACTGTTTTTCTGGTCTGCGACGGGTCGGAATACCGTAGATTTGGTCGTGTTTCCGTCTCCTCACGCCGGTCTGGTCTTTCGCCAGACCGGTTTCGGCCGCTCGCCATCTTCAGTAGCGCTGTGTCAGTCACTGTTGTGGCGCTTTGGATGTTTTTCAGCCATCCTCACTGCACTGTCACACATGTAAAACGTCCAAAGCGCCACAACAGTGACTGACACAGCGCTACTGAAGATGGCGAGCGGCCGAAACCGGTCTAGCGAAAGACCGAACCGGCGAGATGAGACAGAAACATCACGAACCTACGACTTTCGGACATTTAACGACCCTCCAGAAATCGCCGTCTTCAGTAGCTCTTTTCTGTCGGCACGTTGGCTCAGTCACCCCCGTCGAAATGGGTGCTTCTGGGGGTAGTTGCCGGTCTTGTTTTTGATAAATTGCTATAATAATAAACGAATTTATAGTAAAATAAAACGTGAAATACTAGAAACTGGAATGTGAGAGCGACCTCTACCACACTACTGGCGAATGGAGCTACTGAAGATGGCGAACGGCCCAAAAAAAAATCCAGGACTTTCGAAAGGAGATAACTCCTTTCAAAGCAGGTATTCCAAACGTTTAAAAGTTTGGAATATTTGGTTTTTCTTGGAGGGGAATCGAATTTCCCGGACGCCCAGTCGCATTGAACATCCAAAGTGCTAACAGTGACTAACACCGCTACTGAAGATGGCGAGCGGCCGAAAACGGTCTAGCGAAAGACCGAACCGGCGAGAGGAGACAGAACACACAACAAATCTACGGTATAACTGTTTTATTGCCAAAACTGTAAAATACATTCGGCATCGTCGATGTTGTAACGCAAAGATCCGATTCGGCTTTTCCGATTTTCGTCGCCACTTCTCCGTGATACGTCCGTGTTTGAACCGCCCAATGGGGGGCGTTGTGCGAAATTTATTGGGGAAAAAAAATTCGAAAAAAATTGTCGGGTATACGCGAAATGAGTTGTAACGTTGAAAATAAAATATTGGCGCCTGTTATCCGCCAGTACCGATTACCGGCCGAGCGGTACGGGGAACGTGCCGCGGAACTTGAACCACCGGAACGGAGGGAGAGGGAGGAGAGAGAGAGAGAGAGAGGGAGGGAGAGAGGGAGAGGAGAAGAATAAGAGAGACTGGTAAAGGGGAAATGCCCATTTCCTGCCGGCTACGATGACCGTTGTTCGGCCACGGTCGGTAGCCACCCCCCCCCCGTTCCGCCCCCTCGGGGGATATTTTCTTCATTTTATTCGGCCCCGACACGCGTCCGGCGCCGGTTTTTAACTTTTACCGCCGCCACCCGAGTGACCGATAGAAATGGTCACCGCCGCCCTATAGGTGAGGAAGGTCGGACGGAACACCGTCGACAGTTTTCGAAAGCGTTCGTGATCTTCGCGTTCTTGAAAGTCCGTAACCTGTTCGGAAATTTCGATTGGGGCCGGAATGAGAATTTTTGCAATGATCCATCTTCTGACCCTCTTCTCCCCTCCCCCAAGTATAACCTAGGGTAGGGCACGCCCTACCGTAAATTTCGGCATTCTTCTTTAGACGCTTTTTGGGGGCATCCCCTTTATACAGAAAAATGTATCCACCGTTTAACAGTCCGATAAATTGCAGACTAATTGACGGAGTTGTGTCTCATTTTTGGTACCTGTTATAGTGTTGTAGTTCGGGCAATCGCGCCATACAATACGTTGTATTGCGTTGTTTCGTTTTGCACGAAAGTGCATAAAAATACGCAGATAACGCCAAATCTCCGTCTACGGACGAAACCCGCAATGACTTAGTTGCCGACCCCATAGTTTGAAAGTAGTTTATTTTAGCGAATATATTCGCTGGTAAGGATTTATTTTAACATTTATTTGTGTTATCGGGCCGCCCTCGAAAGTAGTTTCTGATAACTTGTTGATAAGAAAATTAAAATTATAAGGAGTGATTATTTTAGTTTCTGCTGCTTCAGATTTTTAGACATTCATGTACAGAGGGTGGTCCAAAAAAATGTATCCACCGTTTAACAGTCCATAACTCGCAAACTAATTGACGGAGTTGTGTCTCATTTTTGGTGAAAGTGTAGCTTAAAGTCCAACTTAAAGATATATCACACTGTAGGTGTTCGAAATGGTCCACCGTTATTAACATCCACAGACAGAAACGATGCAGCCCAACTGCAGCACCAACTACTGACTGCAACGTGTTAAAAGTGTCGGTGGCTCTGTTGAACCTCTCATTTCCGTACTTAAAATACCCACTTCAAAACTGACTTCCTTTCGTCCCAATTCTAAGCTTTGCGCCGGCCACGTTTACTCTCGGAGTACAACAAGTTACAACTGACAACGGAACACTGACTATCCGCTCGCTGAACGGAACGACGCCACGAAGTCCATAACTCGCAAACTAATTGACGTTGAGCTGTCTCATTTTCGGTGAAAGTGTAGCTTAAAGTCCAACTTAATCACACTGTAGGTGTTCGAAATGACCGCAACGTGTTCAGTCGGATATTTGCACAGGAATGTACGATGGATTGTCGAAGTTCATCCAATGTGCAATGTGCTTTGTGACGATAAACGAGGTCCTTTAGCATCCCCCTCCCAGGTAAAAGTCCAGAGGAGTTAAGTCTGGGGAACGTGGTGGATACCAATCCATCTTCCTGGTGGATTTTCGTCGAGATAAGCACGTACAACGTGCCGGAACTACAAACTATAACAGTACCAAAAATGAGACAACTCCGTCAATTGGTTTGCAAGTTATGGACTTTTAAACGGTGGATACATTTTTTTGGACTCCTCTTTATATATTCTGCCGTGAATTATGCTCCAGTCTATAATGACCCTTTAATTACAGTTCCCGATATC
Organism: Lethocerus indicus; assembly: GCA_019843655.1. Taxonomy (NCBI): domain Eukaryota; kingdom Metazoa; phylum Arthropoda; class Insecta; order Hemiptera; family Belostomatidae; genus Lethocerus; species Lethocerus indicus. The sequence goes on from JACDQD010000011.1 coordinate 18,865,587, forward strand.
TGTTGACCGGGGGCGCGAAATTATTTAATGGGTTCCTATCGCCGAGCCGCCGCCGCCACCAGTTGCGGAACCAGTTTTCCAGCAGCCCGACTTTTGGCCCGAACCCGTTTTCCGCCGGCTCCTCCGTATTTCGCGCCAAGTCCGGTGAGGGGAAAAAGAGAAGGAAACCGACGTACAGAAACGGAAGGAGAGCTAGAAAAAGAGAAAAAGCGGAGAATAAAGAATATAAAGAAGAACGTTGGGTCCGGCAGGAGGGAATAACCTTATGGTTGGGGGGTGGGGGGGTGGAGGGTGTGTGGGGGTGGGGGGGGGGCCCTCCAGACAAGTTCAAAAACTTTGCCGAAGGACGTTCGGATATCCCTCCCTCCATCAGCAAACAGCCGCACTTCTCTGAACGTTTGTTTTTTCCATTTGCATTATTTCGGTCGGCTTTCTCCTCTTTTTCTTTTTTTTGCCTTCTTTTATTTATTTCGAGGTTTTATTTCATTCCGCTTCGATTTCATTTTCGCGCCGCACGTTCCACGAGCCCTCGGCCCGGCGGCTCATTGAAACACGATTTTCGGATTAGTTTAATACGCCCGTTTTGTGGTCTGCGAGGGGTTGGAATACTGTAGATTCGCGATGTTTCCGTCTCCTCTCGCTGCCGGTCGGTCTTTCGCCAGACCGGTTTCGGCCGTTCGCCATCTTCAGTAGCGCTGTGTCAGTCACTGTTGTGGCGCTTTGGATGTTTTTCAGCCGTCCTCACTGCCCACTGTCAAACATGTAAAACATCCAAAGTGCCACAACAGTGACTGACACAGCGCTACTGAAGATGGCTAGCGGCCGAAACCGGTCTAGCGAAAGACCGAACCGGCGAGAGGAGACGGAAACATCACGAAAGTACGACTTTCGGACATTTAACGACCCTCCAGAAATCGCCGTCTTCAGTAGCTCTTTTCCGTCGGCACGTTGGCTCAGTCACCCCCGTCGAAATGGGTGCTTCTGGGGGTAGTTGCCGGTCTTGTTTTTGATAAATTGCTATCATAATTTATAGTAAAATAAACGGTTAAATACTGGAAACTGGAATGTGAGAGCGACCTCTTCTACCACACTACTGGCGAATGGAGCTACTGAAGATGGCGAACGGCCGAAAACTGTCTTCCCCCCAAAAATCCAGGACTTTCGAAAGGAGATAACTCCTTTCAAAGCAGGTATTCCAAACGTTTAAACGTTTGGAATATTTGGTTTTTCTTGGAGGGGAATCGAATTTCCCGGACGCGAAGTGCGTTACAATTATCGCTACTGTTGTATTAAAGTGCAGAATGTTGGATGCGGTCGATGTTGTGTCCGAGTGTTGGCTGTTGTATGGGCGGCTGTTGCTCGTCCTTGGCCGAGGGCGAAGCTCCCAGTCAGTGGGGCTCCCCCCTCCAACCCTCCTTCCATCCCTCTCTCCCTCCTCTCTCTCTCTCTCTCTCTCTTTCGCTCTCACTAAACTAATTAACATCCCTAATTGGCCTCTAGCGGGCCCTCTCTCTCTCTCTCCTCCTCCTCTGCAATACACAGTTTAATTCGGAATAAACTGTTTCATATTTTCTTCTTTTTTTTACAACCCCCCACCGTGTCCGTTTTGCCCCCCACTTTGGCGCCGAAACTGTTCACTGTCCCGTTTCTTACGCCCCTAAAGCGTTCTTCTCCCAAATCAGTTATTATATCCCGATCGCTCTTAGTGCGGAATTCCAGAGATCCAGAAGTCCGGAATTTCCGCTCTGGAGAGCTGTCGTCCGGACTAGCGGGTCCTTCAGATATCGCCTTCTGACGTTTCCCCGCGGAGATCTCTAGGGTTCAACCCTTTGCACTCCGGTGTCACCCCCTCCGATGGGGACATTGCAATTTATCAGCGATTGCGGGGATTTGCTGGGAATGTTTTCTCTTGAAATGAGATATACAAAAGAGATGGATTTATTCATATTTTTTTCATTAGAAAAACGGCGAAACGTCCAAACGGGGTTGAGTCTCAGGATACGAGTAGTATAGTGAAGATGAGCTCCGGATCTCCGGAAAGACTGAAAATGGACCGAAACTATAGCGGCGACAGTGACACCGGAGGAGCAACAGAAAGGTCCCTGACTGCGAAGGGTTAACCCTTTGCTTCATGAATTCGTTGATCGCGGCCCTTCGGCCTCTACCAGAGACAGGGCGCGCCTGTGTTGGTTTTTTGGTTCGGGGCGACGTTTTAAGGGTCACGTCTAAGTAGTACACAGACAGACGGTGTACAGATGAACACAGGTCTAGTTTGAACTACGGTTTCCTCTGGGAACATTTTGGAGTTGGAAAAAATTCTCGATTACCGGTATTGTACGGGGAATTTCCCTAAAATAGACGGAGTGACTGTACCGGCCAACTTCTGTAGCGGTTCCACAGTTCTAATGCCGGTACTCGTGTGTCACGGGTCTCAATGTACACGCCCTCTATTCCAATTTGTATTCCGCTTTTTTCTTAGACCGGCGTCGTCTCTCTCTCTCTCTCTCTCTGTCTCTCAGGGCCCGAGGGCCTTGATCCAGATCGGTTTGTCTGTTGGGCAATCGGAAAGTGTCAGAAAGCACCCAGTAGTCCTCCTCCTCCTCCTCCTCCTCCTCCTGCTGTTCCCTTCAGTCGACGCACTCACGGCGGAAGTGGTTCAGACCAGCGCCCCTTCGTTTGTACCAAAAGCCGGCGGGGGCCGTGACCGCCTTTTACCCGGGCCGTTTTCTGGATACGGCCCCTCGAAGAGGCCCTGCCATAATGCCTCGACGCCTCTGCGCAAAACCAGTTCTGACAGTGCCCAGCGCCTATTCAGCCGACCACTATTTAACCTACTTAGACTACAGTCTCTGAACTTTGGTTTTCGTACAATTGAAGGAAAAACGTCAACCCCCTTGTATATAGGGTAGAACCCAAAATTTTGTAAAGTACACAGGAGGGGTTGGAATACTGTAGGCCTCCTCTCGCTGGTTCGGTCTTTCGCTAGACGGGTTTCGGCCGCTCGCCGTCTTCAGTAGCTGTCTGTTAGTCACTGTTAGCACTTTCGGATGTTTTTCGGGCATCCTCACTTTCACGTCTACTGTGAACCCCCGTTTCGACGGGGGTGACAGAAAAAAAGCTACTGAAGACGGCGATGACTGGAGGGTTGTTAAATATCCGAAAGTCGTAGGTTCTGTCTCCTCTCGCCGGTTTCGGCCGCTCGCCCATCTTCAGTAGCGCTGTGTTGGTCACTGTCGGCACTTTAGTACACGTGAAAGTGGCACAGTGGGCAGTGAGGATGGCCCAAAAAACCACCAAAGTGCTGACAGTGACCGACACACCGCTACTGAAGACGGCGAGCGGCCCAAAACCGGTCTGGCGAAAGACCGAACCGGCAGCGAGAGGAGACAGAAACATCACGAACCTACAGTACTGTACTTAAACTTACGGAAAGTGTCGACAAAATTCAAACTTTACAGTCCGTACGTTTTCCGGTGTTTGCTGTCACTTGTACTGCGCTCGTTTCAGCTGTACGTACCGTCTAGAAAATGTCTGGTATTTCGCCTTTTTTTCCGGCATCTCAGTGACGATACGTGTCAATCAATTTACTGGGAATCAATAGCTACGCCGGTTCGGTCTTTTGCTACGACCACAAAACGGGTATTCAAAATTATTGTAGCGAGTTTAGCCCATCCGGCGGTGGCACTTTTACGGCCTCGTAAGAAAATTTCTTGGCCTTTAACCTTAAGTACAAAATTTTTTTTCCCGAAAATTTTGCATAAAATTTACTTATTACGATGCGTTATCATCAAATATTAACTGGAAATATGTTTTTAAAAACGGGTTTGTGTAATATTTTGTTTTTTAAATCGAGTCCAATTCGGGGGATTGGGGGCAGTACGGGGTTGAAACAACACTTGAGACCAATCGTAAGACTAATAATGATAATTACGAGTATTACTGAAAGTAATAGAGTAACAAAACTTCCTGTAAACAGGTATGTCAGATCAGAAAAAATTTTAAAAAAAATTAACTGATCCCATCTGGGGCCTACAGTGGTTAATGGGTTAAGCCGAAGTGAAAGAAGAAAGGAATTTAAAGAAACGGGGAATTTCGGTCCCGATTGTAAATGAAATTTTTCGACGAGCGATGCCCAAATCGCTATCCGTCGATAGCGCCCTCAATTTTTCTGTTCTTTTGGTCGTAAATTTATTAAAATTCGCTTCAGATACGAAAGTCGGTTAGGACCGAAAATAGAAATCCGTTAATTCTATACCAGTGTCCTTTAACCTTGGCTTTCGATTCCCAACAACCGTAATTAGATTCGGGACTGCGGCCGCTGGAGAATTCGCGGCTTCTGCGTTCGGCGGTTAGTTCCTGGTTTTTTTTTAAATCGTCCGAAGTGAGAGATAATAAAATATTACTTTTTTTCAGGAAGCAAACTTCCCTCCGCCGTATGACGGAATTATCCGCTAGGCCAGTATATATATATATATAGTAAACTTATTGAGTTTCGGCGTGCGATGTTGTTGTCAATATTTGTCAAGCAAATAGATACAACGTTGACGTAAATTTAACTTTTCTGCCGCGTATGAAATGCTATATATATATATGGCGTGAAATTCACCCCCGGGACACGTGGCTCGTCGCGATACCGGACTCGATTTACGAGCGGTTTTGAAAATGGTTTATTCACGAGGTGAAAACCAGTAAATAACCCCCCCCCCCCCACGCGATTACGGGGATTACGCGCAGTTTATTTTTGGCGTAAAAATTTCGTTTGTAATTTTGTAAAACTACAAATTTACGATGTTCTCCTCGCGAGAGCGACAGTACGGGGAAAGTTCGGGTCGCTTACGTTCAAGGAAATATATATATATATATATATATATATATATATATATATATATATACGGTTTTCGATAGGAGGTTAATAGCTGGGCAATAAATAACATAAAGGATATAATAATAAACGGTTAGGGGTAAAAGATATCGAGGCCGGCAAATAGATTGAGCAATATCCCCACAGAGAGGTATATATGGAGTGGCCCCACCTGATGGTGGCCCGCAATTCGATTTTAAATTATCCCGTTTGTCAGGATAAAGCGATAAACATTTCCTATTTTGGATTCAGAAAAAAAAATAACGTCCGATACAAAAAGTTCAGATATAATTGTCTACCGGGCGCCGAGGGAAACCCTAATCCAGGATCCGGGAATTTGTATACGGGCTTGTTTATCCGGTATCACATGGCCAAAACTAGATATACGCTTTTTAATATACCTGTTTTTCTGGTCTGCGAGGGTCTTTCGCTAGACCGGTTTCGGCCGGTCGCCATCTTCAGTAGCGGTGTCAGTGATTGTTGGCACTTTGGATGTTTATTGGATTAGACATCTCACCCAGAAAACATCCAAAGCGGCAACAGCGACTGACACAGCGCTACTGAAGACGGCGACCGGCCGAAACCGGTCTGGCGGAAGACCAGACCGGCGAGAGGAGACGGAAACATCACAGAACCTATTGATATAGGTTCATTGACAAGTGCGTCAATTTCCAATGTGTTCACATTTCGGACAGAATTATAATGGAAAACCTCTTTTTTGGTAGGTAGATTTAAAAAATTTCCGTCTCCTCTCGGCTAATTTGCCAGACCGGTTTCGGCCGATCGCCACATCTTCAGTAGCGGTGTTGGTCACTCTGGACATTTTTTCGGCGCATCCTAACTGCACTGTCGATGAAATTTCAGCGCATTAATTTCGTCCTGTAATATTTTACTCGTTCCTCGAGAAAAGCAGTGTCTACTGGCGCTGAGGGAAACCCTAATCCGGAATCCGGTAACATATAGCCGAAACTAGATAAAATTTCTAGTTTAATATACCTGTTTCGAGGTCTTCGACTGGTCGGAATACCGTAGATTTGTTGTATTTCCGCCCCCTCTCGCCGGTCTGGTCTTTTGCTAGACAGGTCTCTGTACTGTCGAGTAGTGAAGGTGGCGAGCAGCCGACACCGATCTGACTTATTATAAATATTATATACAAACTGTTTCATCGCCAAAACTGTCATATCGTTGGCGTCAACGCACTGGTCTCCTGTCGCCGGTTCGGTCATCCGCCAGACCGGTTTTCTGCCGCTAGCCCGAATCGTCAGCATTTCAGGCCGAAAAACGTTCCCAAAGTGAGTGGCGCACCGCGCTACTGAAGATCTGGCGAAATCTGGCCGAGAGGACCAACCCCTCGCAGACCACAAAACAAGTGTGTTAAACTATAAATTTCATCTGGTAAATAACCAGAAACAAGTCTGCGGCAGATAAAATTTCATATTTCATCGTATATAGCTGTGAGGAAATTCGCTGAAATTCGCAGAAATTCCTAATATTTGAAATACGGATTCCCCGTGTGGATTCGAAGGGATGGGGCCTGAATGGACCCCGCGAATGAACTACCCCCAACTCAATCCCGTATCCGGTTTCACAGGTTCTCAATAACAATAGACTTTTCGGCGTGTATATATATATATATATATATATATATATATATATGACTGTGCGCATTCCGAGCCAACAGGCACTGTTCAGTGTTATATAAATAGTGCACAGCCGGCCGTGCGCTGTGCGTTTTAGTGCGGCCCAACAGTGTCGGCAGATTGGAGACAGGTTGGAGGGGAAAAAAAACAACAAAATTAAACTCATTGAAAACTAATCTAAACTGACAATTTATCCTGTTAAATTTCATCGGTGAAAATCTAGTATTGTTTGGATGCCCTGGGGGTTGTTGCGACTTTCGGGCCTAATGGCTGGAATTATTGCGGTTAATTTATCAACAAATAATTCTCCCAATTTAATCGGATATTTCCCAACCCTCCTGTTGTCGAACGGGCACCGCGTGCTCCAATATCATCCCCAATCGCTATGCCCGGGCGCCTGAGAGATCGTTGCATCCCTTCAGGTCAAAACCCACCCCCACATATAACCGGGGGTTATCTTCGGGAATATGTTGTTCACATTTATTAGAATTTTTGCCGATAATTTAGGCACTTGTAAAAGATAATTTGTTAATCCCGGTCTATATCTAATAAACCGGCTTTCCGACCTCAAGAATTCAGTATTTTTTTTCCATTCCTAGGGGTGAAACGGTACTGAAATTAACCCAAAACCATTTTAAAATGACTACAGTTTAGGTCGTCTCGAGAGTAGTCTTGAATTGAACAATAGGCCGATTGAAATGTCTAACAGCCCCTAAAACTATAGCTGTCAATCTCGTCTATTAATTGAGCTATAAAAATTTAATTAATTTCAGTTTATTCAACTCGACGTGTCCCTTTTTCCCCGCCTCTCCCTTTCATAAAATTTCTCCAAAATCCAATTTACATCGGAAATATTTTCGGGATTTAACTTCTGACTTTCTAATATCTGTTCTAATATTGTTTTTGTTGACCGACAGCTGGCCAACAGTGCTGGGTAAACGCCCCCAACGACGGACAATGCCTTATACTATAGAATTTTCACGTTTTACAGACGTTGGACGTACAGAAAAAACTCGTTTCAAATGCGCGATTGAATTGAAGAAAACCGATCATTTCATCGGAGATAATTTCTGGAAATATGCGATTAGGCCTTTATTTTAGATTTTATTTTTTTTTATTTACGGTCGTATAAAACAATAAAACACCGATTTTCAATTAGAACGAGCAGCGAATATTGCAATAGCCGAGTAGAAACCGTTACGTTTTATTTATTTGATGTATTGAAGTCACGTGGCCACTTTGAGCGTCGTCATCTCTCGGTGCTCAATCTACAGTTTCTTCAGCTTTATAGGCAATAAAAGGAGGATGTAAAATAGGGTATTTATTGTCAAAATATTGATAAATTATTCAAGTAATAATTTCGGAACGACATCGGAATCGTACTGTTTTTCCTCTATACTACGGGGATTTTCCACAGATTTCCTGTGGTGGTGGGGGAGGGGGTGGCTTTTCCGATGAAGCATCGCGATGCTTCCGACTTTTCCGGGAATTGCGGACGGAAAACAATAATGCTTCATCGGCCTTATGACTGGCGGAATGAAAAATACACAAAAAGATTTTTCAGGATAGGATTTTGGTCGGGCCAAAAAAAGATGCGAATTTCCCAAATAATACCGGTCCAGAGTTGAGGAACTTAGTACTGAAATAAAAGCGTGAAATTGTACCTGAAACCGGTAGAAGTCGGCGGCCGCCAGTGTTCTCTCCAGCTCGTTATCAACCTGTATAAATCCTCGGCGGCTCTATTTAAAGGCTGTTTTTTGAAATTTCGAATTAATTTTCCGTTATTATCTCGCCGTGATTTCGCGGCGCCTTTTACGTGACACCGACCATTGTTTTTAGAAAATATTTTAAGTTTTTTTTTCGCCCGAAAACGACGCCTAATCGCCGATTTCTCTACACGGTTTCGAAAAACGCTATCCCGCGAACCGTGTAACGGGAACGTTATCCGGCCGTCGTCTGATTCTGATAACACTTTATCAATCAATAAAAACGTAGGACGGCCGTTGTATATAATAAATTTTTAGAAAAATTTCGGTGATAAGAAGAAACCACTCTATCTAATAGCTCCCCAGTTCGGCGGGGAAATATCAATTTCTCAATTTATCGCTACCAATTATTTCGCCGTATAAATATTTCTTCGAAAGGCGTTTGAAAACGAAAAAAGAAAGATTTTTAATAACAGAAGGAACGAGAGAGAGAGAGAGAGAGAGAGAGAGAGAGAGAGAGAGAGAAACATCTTCACAGAAAATCGGGGTCGTCGACCTTTTATAATAAATGACTCGGCCATATTTTTCTGTTTCATTGTTCGTTGCCCAAAATAATAATTATTATAACCGAAACTGATAAAAAAAAAAACTACCTATCTTCTGCTTATCTTGTACGGTGTCAAAGTGCGCCTTTTGTGTCGGGCGACTGCATTTAATTGCTATCTCCTTTCCTCTTTGCAGATTTCCTTTCGCTGCTAAGACCTTTTACGAAAATTGACACCCGAAACTGGAAATGGATCGAATCGTTTTCGCCCAATCTTCTAGTTTTATAAATTCCCGGATTCGATGACGGGATGTGAGGGTGAAGACCGCTGGGGTTGTTATCCACCGTCTAACAGTCCATAACTAATTGACGTTGAGTTTTGTCTCTCATTTTCGGTGAAAGTGCGGCTTAAAGTCCGACTTTTGAAGATATATCACACACTGTGGGTGTTCGAAACGGTCCACCGTTATTAACATCCACAGACAGAAACTGCAACGTATTCAGTTCGGATACTACGAATGCAGTCTGTGGTTGGATCTTTAAGTTGGGCTTTAAGCTACACTTTCACCGAAAATGAGACACAACTCCGTCAATCAGTTTGCAAGTTGTGGACTTTTAAACGGTGGATACATTTTTTTGGACCCCCTGCTGTTCACTGCCGCGTACCGCAGTCTTCGGCGGGGGTTGTTCAACCCCCCCCCCAGAAGGTCCCCCAGAGGAAGGTCTTACCGGCAATACCGGAATGCCGAAGAGGCATTTTCACTTAGCGCTCCACGATACCATCATCCCATTTCAATTTCTGCCTTAAATATTGTCGCCAATTTCAAATTTTCAACGCTCATAATATCGAAATTATGAATCTTGGAATTCAGTCTGAGATATGTAATTTGTTAAAGTATCTATCGTCCCTGTCCAATATCAACATTGAAAATCCGTCTGTATATATACAGAGTGGTCCAAAAAAATGTATCCACCGTTTAACAGTCCATAACTTGCAAAATAATTGACGTTGAGTTGTCTCATTTTCGGTGAAAGTGTAGCTTAAAGTCCAACTTATCTTCTTCCATAAGAGATCCTAAAGCCTATATTCATCTTACTCGGTAGATTTTCGTCGAGATAAGCCCATACAACGGTTGTACGGCGCGATTGCCAAATACCAAAATGTACTACCAAAAATGTAATGAATAGGCTTTGGGATCTCTTATGGAAGAAGATAAGTTGGACTTTAAGCTACACTTTGACCAAAAATGAGACACAACTCCGTCAATCAGTTTGCAAGTTATGGACTTTTAAACGGTGGATACATTTTTTTGGACCACTCTCTATACGTGATTTTAGCGTTTATTATCAGGTATTTTATTCGGTCGAAATCTTCAATCACCAACTGGTGTACTTTTCTTTAAATACAAAGTGAATATAGTGGACAATATAAGTTTATATACCGGAATATTATATTTTTTCCGGTTAATAATTCTTCCGTTCCGGGTGGGGTTTTGTGAAAGTTCTGCTTTCAAAAAACCAGCCCGTCGACCCGTTTCCCTTCGGCCCTGAATTCCGAACCAGTTCCCTCTCTCGGACCGAGTGAACTTTTCCTCATTCCGAACAATGCACTCTGTCCAAGTGTTGTGGGGGGGGGGGAGGATTGGAGGCACAGACTGGAAAAATTAAATATACGGAAAATCTGGAAATTTCAGACAAATCGCTCGTCGTTTCCATCATTCTTTAACACTAGATTGCCGAAGGAAGTCATTTCGACCGCTTTTCAATTTCAGAATAGGAAAATTCTCTCCTTTACAGTATATAAAAGCAAACCGAACGGAACGAGTATCTGTTCCAAGTTCCAGGCATAAATTTGAAGTAATAAAAAAAATGTTACCGGATCGAATGGCCAGAAAATATACCCTAAAATCTAGTTCTAGTAGATGGCCCTTCCGAATATTCGGCCGCTATAAATGCTCGGATCCTTTATGCTGATACAAAAAACTTTCAACGCTTTCCACCGATTTCAAAGCTGCACGAGAGAAAAAGTCCCGCCAACATCGAATACCGCATATTCTAACGGAAAACAAATTTGTCAACTGCGATTTTCCCACAATAACAGAACAGATAATATACGCGAAAAATGTCGTATGTTTGCGGAAGGTGTACACATTCATTGGCTTGAAATATTTTTTTCTCCCGAGTGAAGTAAATTTTTTTTAAATTTTAATACTTAACTAATAACTTGATTTAAAAAGTTATTGTAGGTTCCTCTCGCTGTTTGGTCTTTTGCTAGACTGCGGTTTCGGCCGGTCGCCGTCTTCAGTAGCGCTGTGTCAGTCACTGTCGCCACTTTGGAACAGTAGATGCGAAAGTGACAGTTGTCAGTGATGATGCCAATAAACATCCAAAGTGGTAACAGCGCTACTGAAGACGGCGACTGGCCGAAACCGGTCTAGCGAAAGACCGAAAACGGCGAGAGGAGACGGAAAATATAAACGAACCTACAGTATTCCCCACCAACCCTTCGCAGACCGCAAAACGGGTATATTAAATTACATTAGTTATTCTTTCAGAGTGCAGTCATTTTTGACCGCTTTCGGGCCAATTGGTCAAAGTGTCCGTCTTCTAGTGTTTTGACGCTATGGTTTTCGGTTCGCGAAAAGGAAGGGAGGAACCCGGCCTGAGAGGGCGGTAATTCAAACCGTATCCTGGTCGTATTTTAGTGGAAGTTCCGTGGAGCCCGGTATCTAAATGACGGTCGAGGGACGGTATATTCGGTGAGGAATCAATCGCTGCGCGTTGGACCCCCGGCTGCGGGTTGGTTTTAAACCGGGGCCGAAACGGTGCCAAGGTCCCCCGCGTACCCCCGGCCCCACCTACCGGTTACGCAGGAGGGTACCGAAGTTACCCGCAGGACACTATCGCAACCGGTACCTACAACCGCGTACATTCTGCTTCGGATTAACGATCAACTATCGGGTTGGCAACTAAATAATTGCGGATTTCACCAATTCAATTGTCGTTGTACATATCTTTAAGTACGCCAACTTATTCGCACAATTTTTGCACCCATAATATACATTCAGCTTCTCTCCAATGTCGAATCAATAATGGACTTTTTATTCGGCCGTCATCGCGGCTCCTCGCCTCCTAATGAAAGAATTCCCCCGGACCGGAATTACGAAGAATTTTATCTGTATCAAAAATGTTGACGTACTTAAAAATATGTACAACGCTCCACTTGTCGGTCAATTACCCCCCACCCCCCCGATTACTCAGTCGTCAACCCCACATATTTATGCTGTTTGGACGTACAGATTCTATGCTTCGGTCCACTAGAAATTTTTAATTTTGATACATAATATTTTTCAGCACGCCAATAATGCATTCTAATTATTTGTATATCGGGGGCGCGAAATTTCCAGTTTTAGAGCTGGGATCGACCGGAATTTAAGGTCGGAGATATTCGCTCGGAGTTGAAAAGGCTGTAAATACAGTATTGGGTGGCGGTAGGATTGAGGAAGAGCTGCCCAATTGGGCAATAGTTGTGCCACGGCAACGCAACAGTGTTGAGCAATAGGTACGAGTACTGGCGGAGCACGCGACCTTCCCAAGGATCACTTCCCCACTGAACGTCTTTAAACTCTTAAATCGCTAGTACTGTACTCAATACATCAATTATCTACGCGGCTTTAATATATGCATATCCGCAGTGTATAGTCATACAATTGAAACTCATTGTCTAGCAGAGGCGAGAGATCGAATATCGAAGAAACCGTCCGCCCAGCATTGCCCAAAGAAACGTTATATTGATTCGGTTGAATATATAATATATAGAAAAAAAAAAAAATTCTTAAACTTTTACCAACTTGCAACCGACTATAAGCATTCTGTGAGCACAATTCACGAGGAACTAACTGCATATTGGACGGAATTCTACCGATGATGGGGAAAAGCCGTATCCCGTCCAGTTTGTGATCAATAATTAGGTTAGTCTAAACTCCGAACCAGATTGATCTTCTTCGCCGTGAGTTCGCTCTTCGTTCATTCGTCAGTGGGAATTTTCCTGTTTTCCTGCGACGAGATATTTTATAGACCGTTTTTTTTTTTTTTTTTTGGAGGTTCGGTCTTTCGCTAGACCGGTTTCGGCCGCTCGCCATCCTCAGTAGTACTTTCGGCACTTTGGACGTTTTTTCCTGGCGGCATACTCACACTGCGCTGTCACACTTCTGCTGTTCAGTGTGAGGATGCACCTCAAAGTGCCAAAAGTGACTGGCGCCGCTACTGAAGACGGCGAGCGGCCGAAACCGGTCTGACAGAAGACCGAATCAGCGAGATGAGGCCGCTATTCCAACCCCTTGGCAGACCAAAAAACAGGTATTTTAAAATAAAAACTAGTCCTGTAGGTTCGTGGTGTTTCGGTCGCCTCGCCATGTTCGGTCTTTCGCTAGACCGGTTTCGGCCGCTCGCCATCTTCAGTAGTACTTTCGGCACTTTGGACGTTTTTTCCTGGTGGCATACTCACACTGCACTGTCACACTTCTGCTGTTCAGTGTGAGGATGCACCTCAAAGTGCCAAAAGTGACTGGCGCCGCTACTGAAGACGGCGAGCGGCCGAAACCGGTCTGACAGAAGACCGAATCAGCGAGATGAGGCCGCTATTCCAACCCCTTGGCAGACCACGAAACAGGTATTTTAAAATGAAAACAAGTCCTGTTTCTCCGAACAGTTATTCAAACGTGTACAGTAAATTCGTACACTGTACTAATCGAAGCCTGAACGCGATGACACAACGATCGTGACGACGTCAGCGTCACCCCAACTGCCGTGAATCCGTCACAATTTGATAACAGTTATCGTGTTTCTGCCAAAATCACATTCTGTATTTATTCAGCCGAGCTGTATTTATTCCGAACCGAGTTTTCGGGGCGGACAAAGTTCTTGGGGCAGATGCACTCGAGGCCGGCTTAATTTCACTTTTCCGGCGATGCGTCGGGAGCGTCTTATTTCTCTCTCTCTTTTTTTTTCTTTTTCTTTCGGTTTATTATTTTTATTCCGCGCCCCCCGCCACCGTCCGGTTTAATGGGGCGTAATAATTCTTTGATGTTAGAAAGTGCTATCCGACGATCAACTCTTACCGCCGGTCGTTGGTACGTTGGAGAGCTTTTCTCCAGCACTTTTCTCACACGGCGGCCGTCTCAAAGTTGGGACTTTGTCGTGAACTTTCGAACCGATTGTCGGCGTAATCTTGACTTTTCGCCACCGCCAGTTCAGCAGTGAATTACGCCGGGTTTTAATTGTGAAACAAACTCATCGACACTCATTTTTCATTACCCGATAGATCGATGTACACGAAGCTGAGATGTATCGATAATTTTATTTAATTTATTCCAGTTTTCTTTTTTCAAATTAAAAAATTTGACGGGTTGGAATTTTGTAGGTTCGTGATATTTTCTGTCTCCTCTCGCTGCTGTTTGCTCTTTTGCTAGACCGTTTTCGGCCGCTCGCCGTCTTCAGTAGCGCTGTGTTACTGTCACTGTTAGCACTTTGGATGTTTTTTGGGCATTTTCACATGTACTGTCCAAAGTGCTAACAGTGACAGTAACACAGCGCTACTGAAGACGGCGAGCGGCCGAAACCGGTCTAGCAAAAGACCAAACAGCAGCGAGAGGAGACAGAAACATCACGAACCTACAGTAAAAAATTTGAATCTCATAATTAATCCGATATTAATTTTACGTCCCGTGACTTAATGAACAATCCCATTACGAAATTTATACTGAAATATGAGTTTTCCTATTGTACTCGGAGCAATATCATTGTAATTGTAACTTTACTGTTCGAAGTCGTGTGAAAATCTGGAGTTTGGGGAGGAAAATCGGTGGAACAAAAAGCCTGATATTTGTACGAAATAAGTCCGTATTTCGCGTAATTTTTATCGCTCCCCTACTGCCTGTATTGGTCGGCCACCCCTATTTCGCCGCTGCCGGCCAAATTATTTAGTTTACGTCAAAACGGGGTGGGTGGGGGGGGGTAAAACTTCTTGGCGAAAATGGGGCGAAAGTGGCTTTTTGAGAGTGGTCTATTTTAAAATTCCGTGTACGCCAAACAAAAAAAAAACCAACTCCCGGCTTACGGTCCCGTTGCAGACAAATTTGGCAATATAAATAATTGGCGACATCAATATTTAATGGGTTAATATTTATTTTTCGAAATCGTAGCTGAAATTTTAAAACTAGAGTTCATTGCCCCCCCTCCCCCTATTTTTCTTGTCTGACGAAGTGCACTTGAAAAAGTTTTAAAATTATCGCCGGAGAAATATAATATAAAATTGTTCACATATAGTAGTGGAACAGAAGACTGTTATTTACCTTTATTTTATTTTCGGTCTTTGATTTTTAATTCGATACGACCTTATCCTCGTTATCGGTGTGGATTTTCGGGAATTTTCGGCCGAAACTTGAATTATCACTAACAGGTCGGCCGGCAGGGTTCGAACCCCTGCTGTTCCCGGATTATTCCCGGTTGACGGAAACCACCCTTGTGGCCTCCACTTCAGAAGGGTTTCTGCCCTTTACCTCGTAGCGGCGTTGTCCGCTTGCGAAGTTTCCGAAACTCTCTTACCGTTTCCAATCGTCACGTTTCGACCGGAGATGGTCGAACAATATTTCCGTTTCCAGGTAAAATTCTATCCGCCCGGATAATCGGACGAAAAGAAAGTCGAACATCTTTAAATATTTTATTTCAAAACAGACGAACTGGACTGGCAGGTCGTAGGTCCGGCCGAATTAGACCTCGACTGTTAAGTGCGTGAAGTAAGTGTAGAATAAGGTGATTTCCTAAACGGAGGAACAACTTAACGGCGTATCGCTAATCGCCAGACAGCGTTCGGGTATTGACAGCTCTGTCCGCGACAGAGTGCCTGCTTTCACACCGGACAGAAACCGAGAATTGAGAGCAATAAATTGGTTATTGAGAGCGAAAGTTCAGCACGTGCTAAAGGCAGATTATAATTGTCGCTTCAGGAAGTGATAACCGAAGGCCGAACGGTTATATTTGTCTTCGTGTTAAATTAAAAATAATTTCCCCTTCCCAGGTATTTCTAGCCAAGAGACCTGCGTACTCTTGACACTGTACAATAATATATCTTCGGGATAAATAGCGGAAATCTCTTGAAATTTTCGAAAACCGTTTTTATCGCTTCTTGTCCAATAACGTGGTGTCGGTCTCAATTGAGGCACGATATGAAAAAAATTTTAAATTGGCCAAAAAACTGATATGATTTCGCCTTCTCAAGGTCGTATACAAGATAGGGCTAGAGGATAGACAAAATCTCGGCATTTATCCGGATTACAGACTCGGTAAGTGTTGGAAAACCTTTCGTTCGGCGGAAACTACGGAAGAGGATATTTTGGGAAAATTTCCACTACGAGGAAGTGGATGAGCCTCTCTCTCTCTTTGGGGTTTTTTGATGATTTAAAACATTCTGGTCTGTACATTTAGCCGTGGATAGTTGGAGCCATCTGCTGACTTCCTGGCCCCCCTCATCCTCCTCCTCCTCCTCCTCCTCCTCCTCCTCCGCCTCCTCCATCGGCATTTCTGACAAATCTTCGGAAAATTAAGAGCCGGAATTTTCGACCGGAAAAAATAACGCCGACACGGTCGGGAAAATAGAAAAAAAATATTTGAAATCTGGCCAACCCTCGAGTCCGTCTACCGGGTACGAGGAGGGTGAAATTTTCCTTTGAGAAGATAGCGATGACCTTATTAAAATTCAATAAATTCTGGTCACCTGCGCGTCCTATACAGAAATTTATCTCCGTAACTACTTAATATTGTCGCATTAAGGCCGGTTTCAGGAGGCGGTTTTGATTAACCCCTTATCGCCTTATCTATTTTTCGACCGTTCGCCGTCGTCAGTAGTCGCGACAAAACCGTAGAACGGGGGGCCGGGTAGGCTCGTTTCGGCCGGTTTGGCGTAAACCGAAATTTTCCCGAATGTACGATTCGTAAATTACGGCCGTATCGAATTGCCACGTTCTAAATCCGTACCGCGAAATCTCCTCCTCCTCCTCCTCCTGGATGGATTTCCGCTATTAAAAAAAAAAAATAAAGAAAAAATTTGGCCGCGCCTCAACTCGTAGCCGCGTTTAAAGTTAGACCGACATTGAGAAATGACCGCACAATAAACTGGTTTCGGTTTCGAACTGGACGATACGTCCGCGAATATTTCGGCCCTTTTTCGGACCGATCGGCTTAGCCTTGGGGGTGGGGGTGGGGCGTAAATCGCGTTTCAACGAATTTCGTTCGTTGCTATTTCTTCATATAGTTATCAATACAATATTTATACAATAGTACAGTTATTCGGAATTTCGGAAACTAGACGTAGACGTGTGGTAACTTCGGGGTGCGTTAATTGTCACTAAATTTCGGAAGTATCGAGTAAAGTGTTTCGGCGTTTCGCAATTCTTGCTGGTTCCGTCGTCAGGTATCAACTCCTGCTGATCGAGGTTCTCGGCAGGACATCGCGTCCTGCAGGAAAACAGAGAGTACCTGAGAGGAACCCCAGAAAGAACGGGTTCTTCCCAGAGCGTTACCGACTTCAGTGATAAGTCCTGTACATCGGCGTTTAAGCTCATTTCGAATCAAACGGGGTCTCACCACAATTCCGCCCTTTCATCCCTCCTGCCCGGTCGGGCCTTTCATTTTCCCTCGGGTTAGGAATCGGATCCTTCCGGAAAGACTTTCAGGGCGGGCTCGGCGATGGGGATGGGGATGGGGTGCGGAATATTACAACGGGAGCGGGGCGGGGGTTGGGGAAACCTTTTGTCCGATAAGAGAATCGGGGATTTGTGTGGAATTTAATTCGAAGCGTTAAAATAGAGTTCGCGGCCGCATCCGAACAACCGACTCCCTTTGCTGAAGGAGAGCCCTTCAGCGGCGTCCCTGTGAACCCCGACGGGGTCCAAAGGGAAAGTTCCCAGTGAAATGAATAGTGGAAAGCGTTTGAAAAATTGGAAAAAATTAACAAAAAAAAAACACCCCGGGGCCCGGCCATTGGACCGAAATGTATCTAACTTATTTAATATACCTGTTTTGTGGTCTGCGAGGGGTTGGAATATACTGTAGGTTCGTGAAGTTTCTGTCTCCTCTCGCCGGTTTTGGTCTTTTGCTAGACCGGTTTCGGCCGCTCGCCATCTTCAGTAGCGCTGTGTCAGTCACTGTTAGCACTTTGGATATAATCCTATTAAAGGATCACACCGCACCATCCCCTTCCGACAATCTGACTCACAATTAGAAAACGGATTAACAAAATCCGAAGACAAACACAACCCCCAATAACAATAACAGAACACATATATATACATAAACGACTGACATACTGACAGACAGTACAGTACATGTGAAAGTGACAGTGGGCAGTGAGGATGCCCAAAAAACATCCAAAGTGCTAACAGTGACAGTAACAGCGCTACTGAAGATGGCGAGCGGCCGACAAACCGGTCTAGCAAAAGACCAGACAGCGGCGAGAGGAGACAGAAACATCACGAACCTACAGTATCTAACTTATCTTAACATTATTGTAGGATAAATATCGGAAATTCCGATAGGTAGGTTCGAATCCGCCCGTATTCCATGGACTTTAGCGCTCGTAAGTCGTAAGTCGGGACTTAAATAAGCGCTCAAATAAATGAAAAAAATTCATTTTGTATTCACCCATGGTCCAGTATAATAGTGTATTGACGGCCGTTACATTTACGACGATATATCGACGGATAAACGGGTATTTGTGTGGCCGTAACATCCCGAATTGACATTTAAGTTAGCCGGGATTGTGTACTGTGCGATATATAAATTGAGAAGAATATAGCCAAAAATTTTAACAAATTTTAATGCAATATGTTTCGAACTGATTACAGTATGTTAATAATGGATTTTTTTCCCTTTGTTTCAGGTAAGGAAATACTAGTTTACAGCAACTCTTCCTGTTCAGGTAATCGAAATTTGATTATACCTGTCGCATGCAGTTCTAGGCCCCAATCAATTATTTTTATATCGATTATTTTTATATTTATTAGTTGCGGTTCGTTATTTGTCTTTCACGAAAATAAAAATACCGTCAAAACAACGATATCTACTCGATCTTGTAATTTTAATTTCTTTCTCGTTTAGGGCGCTTAGCCTAGGATTTACTTAGGTGTGTCGATGGCCCGTTCGTGCGCTTTCGTTATCGTCCTTCTATTTCGAACGAGATAAAGCCGTGGAAGGCGCTTCAGATATTCGTTTCGATAATTTTTTAACTGAAATTTTTCACTTTTTCCCATATCCCGAGGTAGGATCGAGTGACGTCACGGTTCCTCTACGCGTTCGGAAACCACCCTGGAGTGGGCCCGATTTTCGCCCCTCGTCCTTCCTGGAAGGGTCCCGCTTCCGACGTTTCGTAAACTTTAACCGGTTTCCGTCGTCAGGGTCGTCGACCGGCCCCCGGTTAATTCGGGTGAAGATGCTGGACGGGAGGCCGAAACGGACGGCGGGGGACTTGAAAGAGAAACGGATTAAAGAAGTCGGAAGGGAAAGTTTGTTGTGTGATAAGGGAGGGTTTTGGAGCGCCGGAGGATGGGGGGCGGTTTTAAGTCGCCGTCTAGACTGGGTTTTCTGTAACTGGACCGCCTCCCATTTTGTCAATTGGACAAACCCACCCCACCCCCACCTTTCAACCCTTTAATACAATTCGGGAACTCTGCCTCTCCGGTACCGCCGAAAGAAAACGGGGACACTTCCTCCGCCGGCTAAATAACTCGATCTTGGTGGGGAAACAAAACCCCCCCCCAAAAAAAAAAAAAAAGAAAAACAGAAAAAATATATTCGACCACTCAACATTCATTGTCTTAACCGGGCCAGTACATTGATATGTTGTTGCACTCCACAGCCCGACGTTTAACCCTTTCCACTCGTATTTCGCCCTACAGGCGACATAATACATTTTGTCGGTATCATACATTAAAAAATTATAAAATATAATGTTTAATTTTTTGAAATATCTCACTTACGTTTATTGAGCTTCAATCAATTTAGTAATAAATAGATGCATTTGAATAGGCACTGTTATATGTGCCCATAATTATGAAAGTGGTCCAAGTCAAAATTTTTTCAAGCCCCGTTTTCAACCCTATGATGGGGCAAAATGGGTTAAATAGCGCTAATTTACTGTCTACGGGCAAAATATGAGCATTGCACGAATGCTGCTACTGTCGATGGTGAGAATCAGCTCGAGTGCGTTCCTCCCTCCCCCACCCCCTAAGAACCTACTTTGCCCCTGGTTATTTTTCCCACCCTCCCCGCCCCACCGCACTGTTATTTTCGCTGGCGGTCTACTTTATGGGCCGTTTATGCTAATTTAAGAGTCGTAAAGCAAACAGGAGAGGGAAAAAGAAATGATCGCGGCCGAAAGTATGAAAGGGATGGCGAGAGGGATATGGTGGGATACTCCTTGTTTTTTTTTTTCCCCGGAACGCAGAAAATACGGCCCGTCGGTTATTTTCCGCGCAAATAAGAGGCCTTCCCGGCGACAGACAAAACGGCCCTTTCGGCCGAAGGGCCGCGATGACGGAATGGCGACATCAATTTTAAGCCCCGTGCTTCCGTTGAGCCCGAGTTTTGTACACGCGGCGATAATCGTATACAGCCGGCGGATATTACCAAATGTACGGAGGGTCCTTACATAACAAAAAATTCTGTATCGAAGGGTTATTATTAAGGTGGATGATATTTTGCCGCAAGTGACAGTGGTTGACACGGCGCTACTGAAGGGTCCAAAAATGTATCCACCGTTTAAAAGTCCATAACTTGCAAACTAATTTTGTCTCATTTTCGGTACGTTTTATAGTGTTGTAGTTGGGGCGATCGCGCCATACAACACGTTGTATGGGCTTATCTTCAGGAAGATGGACAGGTATCCACCACGTTCCCCAGACTTAACTCCTCTGGACTTTTACCTATCTGGACGTCGTTTATCGACACAAAAGCACATTGCACATTGGATGAACTTGGAGAATCCAACGTAAATTCATGTGCAAATATCCGACTGAACACGTTGTGCAGTCAGTAGTTGCAGTCTGTGTGTGGATGTTAATAATGGTGACCATTTCGAACACCTACAGCTATATATATCTTTAAGTTGGGACTTTAAGCTACACTTTCACCGAAAATGAGACACAACTCAACGTCAATTAGTCTGCAAGTTATGGACTTTTAAACGGTGGATACATTTTTTTGGAGATCCCCCCATCCCCTCTCTGTATAACGGTGATATAACTTTGTAACACGGAAAAGGCGAGTTTAACCAATTTTACTGGAACAATCGGGCAAAAAAAAACTGTTAGGATGGCAAAATAATTGTCGTTGAGTTGTCTCATTTTTGGATGAAAGTCTAGCTTAAAGTCCAACTTAAAGATCCAACTGCAGACTGAATCGACAAAAGCCACGCACATTGGATGAACTTCGAGAATCCATCGTACGTGCTGCAGTTGGGCTGCATCGTTTCTGTGTGTGGATGTTAATAACGGTGACCATTTTGGGACACCTACAGTGTGATATATCTTTAAGTCGGACTTTAAGCTACACTTTGACCAAAAATGAGACACAGCTCCGTCAATTAATTTGCAACTTATGGTCTGTTAAACGGTGGATACATTTTTTTGGACCACTTCGGCCGCTCGCCGTCTTCAGTAGCGCGCCCTGTCAACCACTGTCACTTGCGGCAAAAATATCATCCACCTTTATAATAACCCTTCGATACAGAATTTTTGTTATGTAATATTGCCCGATTGCCAATAAAATATTGTGCAAAATCCGCACATCTTTCAGTCCTAAAATAACGTGTATCGTTTATGATAACGACCGGGAAAAAATGTTATTTATTTTTTAAGCCCTCGTTTAAAAATTAAATCCGACCCGCCACATTTGAAAGTTTTCCTTTCTTTAAGTTAGTCCAATAAAAGTTGAGCACCTTGAGCTTTCATTTAGGAAAAATTTTTTTAGTTCAATACAACTGATATGATGCACCACAAGCATGCCAGGCGTGACAAATTGGACTATTTGCTACTGAAGACGGCCGAAGAGCAAACCGAACAGAAGAGAGGGAGATTTGGACTTGGACGGTACTGAAAAATTACGATTTTGACTCAGTCCCTTTGTAGGAACTTTGTAGGAATACTGTGCACAGCAGTAACAGTAATTCTGTAGTTTGGCAATTTCTGTTGTAGTGACAGTGGTTCTTTTGGCCGCAATTTGAAATTGAGACTGAAGGCGGATATTCGGACTCCCAGTTGGGGGGGGGGGGCGGCAGGGGGGGGGGGGGGGGTGGAGGGGGCTTCTGGGACTTGACAGAAATAGAATGTAAAATTGGAGGAGCGGAAGGAGGAGGTTTACTATCTGGGTCAGACCTAAACTGTCTTTTACCCCCGTCCCCCATACCCCCATACCCCCGGCCTTATACAATCCGATGCGCAATATCCCTACAACACAATTCCCTAGACTTTTATATTTCCTTAAAAAAAGTTATTTTTTCGGAAGTTTCCTTCAATTATAAAATTCCGATCGATTGACAGCTCGAAAACTTCGCCTCCAGCCTTCCCTTCTCCAACAGAGTTCCGATACTGAACTTTGTTTTCTGTTCAAACGAAAGTGTTATATTTTTTATTCCCGGCTAATATCGACCGTATAAATAATTCAGAGGAAAATACTCGAAACGGTTTTGGTGTATATTTAGGGCTGGGGGGGGGGTCCAAAAAAATGTATCCACCGTTTAACAGTCCGTAAATTGCAAACCAATTGACGGAGTTGTGTCTCATTTTTGGTGAGAGTGTAGCTTAAAGTCCCAACTTAAAGATATATCGCACTGTGGGTGTTCGAAACGGTCCACCGTTATTAACATCCGCGCATAAACGATGCCGCCCAACTGCACCACACGAACACGTTCAGTCGGTTATTCGCACATGAATGTACGATGGATTATCGCGAAGTTCATCCAATGTTGAATCTTTAAGTCGGACTTTAAGCTACACTTTCACCGAAAATGAGACAATCCGACGTCAATCAGTTTGCAAGTTATGGACTTTCAAACGGTGGATACATTTTTTTGGACCACTCTGTATTCTCCATTGCCGTTGAACCGCCTCGTTAATGTTTTCGCACTTAGAATACCAGTTCAAAACTGACTTCCTTTCATCGAATACAACAAAGTACAACTGACAAAACGACACAATACAACGTATTGTATGGCGCGATTGCCGGAACTACAACACTATAACAGGTACCGAAAATGTGACAATTCCGTCAATTAGTTTGCAAGTTATGGACTTTTAAACGGTGGATACATTTTTGGGGGCCGCTCTGTATTTTGAGAGAGTTTTCTTCTCCGGCCGGAATTGTTATGTGGCAGAGTGTTTTACTGGTGCGTTGCCCTCATGCCGCGATTTCGGCGGTAATAAAACTAAAAAAAAAAAGTAGAAAAAAACAACACACAGAAATGAGGGGCCCCGGCGGCGTAAAACGGACGGCCGAAAGAGATATTTTCTCTTTTGAATTATCCCCGGGGTAGTTTTGCGAGACAGGACTAACGGCCGGAGGGGCCGGGCAAGGATTTGACTATTGGGGTCGGCGGGCGTAAAACCGAGGGAGGGGGAGGTCGGAAGACGAACGTGAAGACGTAGGGTAGGGCGATAAACTGGTGCAGAAGGGAGGGGGTGGAGGGAGATATAAATAAATACATAAAGAGAAAGAGTAGAAGTGGAGTTTGGCTCGACCTCTTCGAGGAATTTTCGGTCGAAGGAGGAAGAAGTGGCGGATATTTTTGGGCCGAAAAAACTCCAGAGTGGGACGAGACGCTAAAACTTGTTATTGTCGGATTCGGGTTAACGCCGGCGTTGCCGTTTCATTATTTGTCCGTTTCCTAATATAAGCCCCAGTGCCTATAAAGCACCCTGATAAAGGTATTTCGAGGGTGATCTATTTTTTTTTTTTTTATTTGTACAATCAATTATAGCATAATTATGTGTACGAGTGTTGAGTTGGCAATTTTCACAACGCATGAAATAGTTTACGGTTTTGATGATTGGGATGAGGAGAAAGGGGCGGGAGTGGAACTTTTGCGGGATTTTGCGACTTCGTCGACTGTCGGGGTATGTTGAGGTCACGGCGTGGATTGCGCGGCTACAAAACATACCCGGGGACGGCGCTAAGGACTTTTGACTGGAAATCTCTGGATGTTGGCGATGTCGGACGTCTCGGCGGAACCCCGCGGCTCAATTCCGACTGTATATCGGTTTGAGTATCGCTTTAAATTGCCTTAAGAGTCGAAATTTCCCTTTTAAGTCCTGATGTGGGTATTCCACGTGAGCCGTTTGTCCCGTCGGAGGATAGCGAATCTCCTGTCGGGACGTCCTGCCTGCACCAGGAATGGATGTTCCTGAAGGTCGGCAGTTACGGTTGCTCTAATCTGTGCAAGTATGTGCAGCGATATAGGACACTAACTTGCGCTACACCTTCTTTAACACTGAAAAAAATCCGTCCTCGAGGTAGGACTCCGAGGATGGGGTAGTACTGTACTGGAGGAACATCGAGGAAGACTCCCTCCGCCGTACTGCGTCTAACCGGGAACTATGAAACTCCCTTAGACAAACTTTAAGATAATTGTTGTAGTCTAATGCATTAAAACTCTATCCGTGTTTACCACCCTCCCACCACCCCCCGAAGACGGTGTTTATTGAAAGCTCCGTGCGTCCTTCCCGTATCGTAAATCCGGCTTTGTTTAATACTGTAAACGACGTTTTGTTTCCAATTGAACCGGCGTGGAATAGTTAAATGGCATTCTAAGAGATAACGGGTAGAGGGGGGAGGGAGGGCCTATCTATTCTGGCCAAGGTCGAACAGGAAGCCGGCCGACAATCTTCGTTTACACGATCCGTCGGTATTTTAGGCCCACGTGGTCTGTATACGGTTTGGGGAGGTTTCGAAAACTCTCGGGCCGCGTTTACGTTTCCCGGGGTATTTGACTGTAGGCCTTCGGAAGGGGAGGAAATAAATGGACAGAAAAAATACTTAGATTAGCCATATTTTCAATACCTGGACACCTGGAAAGATCCACCGATACTGCTCGTCATAAAATTTCGTTTTTCATAAATTTTCTATTCCCGCCTATCGTCGAAAATAAGTGTCATATCCCCGTTATGCCGCCGAAACGTATCTGAACCATATTGTTTTCAGGAATTACGCCTTACTGTCGGAGGGGGGTTGTCTGGCATGTATATTGATGAATTTTTCATCGACTTCTATAGAATTACATAGGCATCGGAGAGGTATTAGGAATCGGCGAGGTGTGCCGTATTTAGCGCACGTGTACCGGGCGTTAGCGGAATCTATTTGCGATCAACCGGCAGTTACGCAATAATTGATGTTGATACAGCGGCCCAACCCCCCCCAAGCCCCCTCATCTTCTCATCTGTCTTCGGTGTATCATTATAATTTTCCGCGCTATATTCGAGATCAATCGGATGCGACAGTCGGGGCCGGCTAAAGCGGACAAAACGGTTTTTTTAATGCTGCGAAGATTAGTAGGCCGGCATTAAATCTTCGGGCCGTATCCTAAGCGTTCATGATTCTCGCTGTCTCGTGTCGTCCGCCTTTCGCTAACTGACCAACTATCAGTGCACAATCGCACACCGACACCCGCACCATTATACCGCCTTAGAACAGTTCACCTTGTTGTATCCAACCCCGCCGATCCGCTCAGATTTAAAACGCCATTCATGACTTTGATAAGACAGCATTTTTCCCCTCTTATCACCTCCAGGACAACACCCCATCGAGAGGAAATGGCGATTTCCTCACTGTACACCGAGCTCCGGTGGAATTCTCCATCGAGTACAGGAATATCGCACTGAATATAATTGCAATGCCCCCACTTATCGGCCTAATACAGGTGTTTGTCGTCTGCACTTTTCTCTCGCCCTTCCCCCTCGAGAACTTGCCGTAAAGGTAAAGTTTAATAAACCGAAAATTGGCTAAAGTGTCTGCCGGACAAAGTTTTAGTTGCATTGAGAATTCTCAGGGGAGGTGGGGGTGGGGGGGTGGAGGTCTTAATAAATTGCTAATTTGAATTAAACTTTCACCAGCCCAACTTCACCATTCGGTTTAAAACGTGTCATCCCCGCTGCCGTTATCTACTCCACCCTATTTTGTTATATTTACGCTGAAATTAAATATCCGTCAATTCTATTATATTGGGTCTAATAAACCGAATTAAAAAAAAAAAAATGTACCACCCACTCTCAACAGTTGAAATAGAAATAATTTTCATCCGAATTATCCGAATCCGCTTATTTTTGAAGGATATTGATAATAAGAATATAATTTTTTTTGTGCGTTTCCGCCTCCTCTCGCCGGTTCGGTCATCCTCCAGACCGGTTTCGGACCTTTGGCCAGACCGGGGTTTCGGCCGCTCGCCATCTTCAGTAGCGCTTTGTTAGTCACTGCCGGCACTTTTTCGGTACACAATGCGGTACAAAACACAATACAGTACAACAAGCGAAAGTGACAGTGCAGTCCCCCCCAGGAAAAACGTCCAAAAGTGCCTACAGTAACTAACAAAGCGCTACTGAAGATGGCGAGCGGCCGAAACGTCGCCGGTCTAGCCAAAAGGGAACCGACGAGAAGAGACGAAATTTAACTTTATGACTCGACTTATTACTCGCTTGCATTGTGAAACTAAAACAAATTGCAATTTATTGAACTTTACTGTCCTAATGGGGCGGTCTGTGCAGATTCTATAGAATTTGTTTCACATACCTGTTTTGTGTTCTGCGTTGGGGTTGGAATATCGTAGATTTCGTGCGTGTTTCTGTCTCCTCTCGCCGGTCCGGTCTTTTGGCTAGACCGGTTTCAAAGCCGGTGTTCGCCGTCTTCAGTAGTCACTTTCGGTCCACTCTGGATTTGACTTCGGGCGACCGCGCACGGCAGAAGCGACGGCGACGCCCGAAATCGCGTCCAAAGTGACTGACGCACCGCGCTACTGAAGATGGCGAACGGCCGAAAGACCCTAACAGAAACACACAGAAGACGGGTATGTTAAACTATTTCGTGAGGGATTCTGGGCTTACCGCCGTTGTCAGTGGAATTCCGTCGATTCCCCCATTGAATGATCGGATTACAGATACGGCCTGGATTGTGGCCGAATCGCGAACAATGCGATTCCCGGCCCCCCCTAGGCCCATATTTCACCTCGAGTTATTCGCATATTTTAATCACCTGCGCCTGGGCGCATACCCCCAGGCCCCTTTCTCCCCCGCGACCCCAAAACTGGGTATCGTACGAAACGGAAACCGTCTTAACGGTACCGACCGGCCGCGCCAGATGAATCCGATTATTCGGACGTTGTTCCATGAATCGCGGATGCGTTTCTGGGATCATGTAAATTTCGTGACGACGCGTTCCGCGCACCTGGCCAGAAGAAAGTTTTGTCGCCGGGAAAAGCTCATGAAATTAACCTGAAATCGCGGGTGTTTATGCGTTCCACCGTTGGGGCCGAAAACAGGACGCCTATTCATATTTCTGGATTTGTCTGGACGCCGTATACGGAAATCGGAAAATATGTTTTCCAGTTTCGGTTATTATCATCTCTCGGCAAAAAAAAAACATTGACTGGTTCGCGTGACGTACTGCGTCACTTGTGCGTGCGCACTTGTGCGTGCGCGCTCCGAAATAACTGGGTCATGGTGAACCGGCTTTAACACTTCCTAATTATTACGAATCTCGTCGTGTGGGCGGGCGCATGACCCGTTTCGGGGGGGGGGAGGTAATTCCCTTAGTGTAGAAACCTCATTTATATTCCTATATATATATTTATTTATTAAATTAATCAATTAAAACGCCAGCAGTTGTATTTGTCCGTCGGTGACGATATCAAGTGTATTGAACCTTTCAACAATGGTAGAGTTACACTTGACTTCCTTATGACGTCAAAAGGGGGAGGGGGAATCGTATCGAGATTTACGAATCGCGTCCATATATTTTTCGAAGAAAGAAATTGTTCAGAATATCGACGAATATGACCGTTTCCGAAGTATGGCATTTCGTAACGATTCGTATATACTAAACGCACATTGATCAAACACTTAGTTTAATAGACCTGTTTTGTGGTCTGCGTGGGGTCGGAATACCGTAGGGGGTCTTTTGGTGTTTTCGTTGTGTCTCCCCTCTCGCCGGTTCGCCCATTCGCCAGACCGGTTTCACGGCCGCTCGCCGTCTTCAGTAGCGGTGCGTTTGTACAGTGCGCTTAGGACGCTAGAGACAAAACACAAGTGCCGACAGTGACCGAGACCGCTACTGGAGGTGGCGAGCGGCCGTTAAACCGGTCTAGGAAAAGAGACGAACCGACGCTACTCCGGTCCTAATTTCTGTTGGGGACCCAAATTTTGCGCATTTAGTTGGTGTGACATATTTCTAATATGTCATAACCGGGCAAAAGACGTGGAAGAAGAACCTACAGCCATATTTTTTTTTTCAAAGTTTATTTTCTGTTCCATCGAACAAAAATTGGGGTGGGGGGAAAGCGGTTGTAGCGATAACTGAAAGACTTCTCTAAGGGAGCTATACGCCCCATCGATCAAAGTATACTTCTGTATACGGTCCGTTCTTACAAGGACGGCATTTACATATCAAGTTAATGGCGCGGGTGGGGTGGGGGGGGTGGTTATGCAAGCGGGCAAAGTTCTGGGGTGAAGGGGACACGGCGGTGTTCTCTTGATAGGATCGGCTGGCAGTTGCCCCGTTCGGCAGTTTCGGGGTTGGGGGGGGGGTGCACCTTGAACTCCTGAGATAGGCGTTATAAAGCCTAATGCCGGACACATAGACCGATTTACGTAGATTACCGGGATAAGGTAATGTGCCCAGGAGATACTATCTCGGACTGCCCACTCCGATGTCCCAATCCTGTAACCGGGTTACCGGCTTCTTGCCGTAGCCGGTATCGTTCCGCAGTTTACAACCGAGGCGAGCTTATAGACTTTTATTCGTCCCCAATAAGAAAAAACTTTCAGTGAAAGATGCGCCCGTTTCGGCATCGTCCGTAGCCCCGTTCCTTCATTCACTGTTAGTTAGCACTAGTTCGGGATGTATACAAAATAGACCTTTATTGCCCCAAAAGAAACGTTACAAGGCAGACTGTAACGTCACTTAGTCACTTTGGCACTCAGGATATTTTTTCGGCGCATCCTAACTGCACTGTCGATGCAATTTCAGCGTCCTTATTTCGTCCTGAATCGCAGTCGGAGAATATTTTACTCGTTCCTCGAGAAAAGCAGCGGAGTTCGCGTTGTCTACTGGCGCTGAGGGAAACCCTAATCGGGAATTCGGTATCATATAGCCGAAACTAGATAAAATTTCCTGTTTTGTGGTCTGCGAGGGGTTGGAATACCGTAGATTTGTGGAGTTTCTCTATCCTCTCGCCGGTTTCCTCTTTCGCCAGACCGGTTTCGGCTGCTCGCCATCTTCAGTAGCGGTGTCGGCAGTCACTGTCGGCACTTTGGACCTGTTTTCGGATTGAACGTCCTAACATCTAAACCGAAAAACAAACCAAAGTGGCGACAGTGACTGCTGACACCGCTACTGAAGATGGCGAGCAGCCGAAACCGGTCTGGCGAAAGACCGAACCCCGGCGAGAGGGAGACAGAAACATAACAGATCTACGGTAAAAAGCCTTTAATTGCCACCGAAAGAAACGTTACGTTACGTTCGGACTGTAAAAAAAATCTTGAATATGAAACTAAAAATATTACTCACTTCCTTGTTTTAAATGCGTTACGACTTTTTCATCCGCCGTCTGCCCCCCCGCCCCCGGTTTGTGGCTTGTCATTGCTCAAGAGTTGATCCGGGTTATCGTCGTCCAGATAGGGAGAATTCGGTGTAGGACGTTTGACCCCCCGGGCGCGGCTTAAGTTCACGATAAACCGAAACTCGTTTCACCAGAATTCAGACTCTCCGCCACGATATAGAAGATCTTCTCTGAGCGGGAAGATTTAATTATTTAAACGATTCTCTCCGTTTTGCTGTCTGTTTTCGCTGGTTCGGCTGGTTCAGGAAAAACCGAAGTGAGGGAAGGCAAGCGGGGGCCGCTGAAGTTGGCGAAAAGTCGAAACCGGTCTAGAAAAACGCCCGTCAACGTCAACAACATGACGTCAAACTGAGTTGAGTCTGATGTATTATCTATTTTCTTTTTGTGCCGAGAAAATTTACCGGCCTACTCCTATGTCCCACTCGGTTACGGCTTCTTGCCGTAGTCAGTATCAGTCCTGTATATAAATATAGGCCAAATGATGCCCGGTTTCGGCATCGTCAGTATCATTCCGTCCCTTCCTTCACTCTTACTTGGCACTAGTTCGAGATGTATAAAAAAGAGAGACCGGTTTCGG
This sequence comes from Lethocerus indicus, assembly GCA_019843655.1. NCBI lineage: Eukaryota > Metazoa > Arthropoda > Insecta > Hemiptera > Belostomatidae > Lethocerus > Lethocerus indicus. Next base: position 18,895,787 of record JACDQD010000011.1, read on the forward strand.
CCGCTCGCCATCTTCAGTAGTCACTGTTGGCACTTTTTGTATTGATTATCTTAACATCTCAAACTGACAAACAACGCTGCAGTACAAGTGAAAGTGACGGGGCAGCGACGATGCCCAAAAAAAACAGTGACTAACACACCGCTACTGAAGATGGCGAGCAGCCGAAAGACGGTCTGGCGAAAGACGAAACCGGCGAGAGGAGACAGAAACATCACAAATCTACGGTAAAAGACGGTAGACCGGTTGGAATACCGTAGATTTGTGGAGTTTCTCATCCTCGGTTTGTCTTTCGCCAGATTTCGCTGCTCGCCATCTTCAGTCAACAGTCACTGTCGGCACTTTGGACCTGTTTTCGGATTGAACGTCTTAACATCTGAACCGAAAAACAAACCAAAGTGCCGACAGTGACTGCTGACACCGCTACTGAAGATGGCGAGCAGCCGAAAGACGGTCTGGCGAAAGACGAAACCGGCGAGAGTAGACGGAAACATAACAAATCTACGGTAAAAGAGACAGCCTTTAATTGCCCCCGAAAGAAACGTTACTTGTTGACTGTGAAAAAAATCTTGAAAGACTGTTTGGTTCCGCCTATCCGGCTTCCTGCCGTCGTCAGTATCATTCTGTATACAGCCCAGCGGACTCGTACTGTCCAAGACAAACAGTAGGATAATAGACAGTACTTGGTGACTACAGAAAAATCTTGGGCAAGGAAAATTCATTTTCACAAATCTACTGTAAAAAAAGATAGCCTTTAATCGCCCCCGAAAGAAACGTTACTGGCTGACCGTAAAAAAATCAATGAAAATGAAACTAAAAGATATATTATTTATTTTCTGTATGTTGTGAAAATTTACCGTATCTGTTGGAATGTTTGTTTTGGCTACAGGTTTTGATCCAAATCCGAGGTTCCCTAAGAGTATTATCATTTTATTGACAGTTGTCAAATTTTTACTTCAGTTTAATACATTACAGTGTCCATATTTGGTTCGATTTCAGTCTGTACGTTGAATATGACCTGTACTTGTGTTGTGTACAAAACGGACGAATAAAACCGCTTGCCGAAAGGTAAATCGTCGCGATTAGAGGATCGCTTGGCAGTTCCTCTTCGGAAATTCCGCCGGTACGTTGGGAATAAAGAAGACGTTGGGGCGTAAAGGACACAGGGGAAGAGAGGAGAGGCATAACAGGATTGGATGCGTTGTTGACCCCCCCCCTCTGGCCTTCGAACGGTGAATCAAGGCCAACATCGACCGCCCGCCATCTACGCCCCAAATATCCTCCCTATCAAACCGTCGATACGCCCTCAATACAGATACATTTATTTGTCAACACAATATAAATAGTACAGCGTTAACTGTACGCGGATGTCGATCGTTACACGCATTCCACCTTGATATCATAAGAAGAAATTAAGGGACAACAAACTTCGAGACATTTGAAACCATTAGTTATTCACCACTGGTAATGTTCCCGGGTCTGTTTTCACTCTTTGCGCTCTTTCCAAAAGAACCGTCCTCTCGCTTCCAAAGGCATTTCGCCGCCATTTAATCTGCTCTTCGGTTAGGCAAAACCGAATTCTGATCGACCGTCAGGTGATTAAAGAGTCCGTGCAACTCGTTTCGGAAATTTTCCATACCCAATTTGTGATAAGTTCTCTGGTTTTTATTATGTAACTTTCCCGATTATGATATCGGTGCCACGGGGCATTGTACTATAAAAAATATTTAGATTTTGCACAATTTCTGCCAGTTGTAAACACCCTCCATCCCGTTGTCCACTAAAACCGTGTACACATCCGGAAATGTACAGTATGCGTACTCCGCTGGTGTATACCGTTTCAGCCGACTGCGAGTTTGAAAATACAATTTCGATTCTGAGTCCGAATGGAAATTTAACCGTAACTTCTGAACTAAATATTCCTCTTCGGTCTCCTTGAGATACATTTCCTCAAATATTCAGACACTTTAGGATAGACAAAAAGACACGAAAACCCTCGTATTTCGACGCTTGAAAAGCCCTCCGAAAAACCGGTCGTATCCCGAAATGGGCCCTTCGTTATATTAGTAATGCTGGCGAGGTGCATCTCGAACAATTGATAACCGCTGTAAATGAATTGAGAATAGGGCCCTAAGGGCCTTCTCACCTGGCACTGTACGTGACCGGGATTTCCGGGCTCCGGCCCCCCGGGGAGGGGGAAATCTCTCGTCTCCTCTCTCTCTCTCTCTCTGTCTCCTCTGAGATTTTTTTTCTAATTCTACAGTCGTTCTATAGCGGGGCGCTGGACGTTAGACGAAAATATTGGGAAAAATTTTCAGATATTTCTCAACGCCGTATATCCACAAACCACTTCGACACGAAGAATACGGATGGAGGATTTTTTTTTCGGGATTTTTTTTTCTCCTCCCACCGTCCAGCCGGTTGTCCACTTCGGAAATTTTTTCGGCGATGACAGCCCGATAACAGTCACATTTAATCGGAGTCGGTGCACGTCGGAGTACGTGCGAGGTCGCGACCTCTCTCCACTGCCGAGTATTTATCTCTTCGGTATTTTGTCCGAATCGTGAAATTTCCGTAGCTCGGTACGAAACGGAGAGTGATAGAGTGATAGATAGATAAGGGATTGGACGGAGGGAGACCCCGAAAGTGTGTTAGGACGGGTTAGTCAACCTTTAGCCGGACTCGAGATAACGGAGGGTGGGGGTGGGAAGGGGGGCCGTCTCTGTCTGTCCAAGATTAAAACGGACAGAAATAGCTTAATTAAGAAAATTTCAAATTCGTTTCCCGATAACAATTGGTCAGATCGTGAAACTGTGCGTCCGGAGAGGTCCCAATGCCCGGGTCTTTTAAACTTCGCCTCTTTATATAGGTATAGGAGACCCTGAAGACGGAAAACGGTAGGAGTTGCGAAACGTCGGAAGCGGAAACAACGACCGGACAGTTGATAATAACCGGGCTCAATTCGGCCATCAATTAGAAACTAACAATCGTAACATAATTACCCATAAATATATATTTTTTTTACCCTTTCTCTTCAATCAGAAAATACTTCTATACTGCAAAATTTTCGACATGCATTCGAAAAATGCAAGCAAAACATTGTCAAATTTTTAACTCCGTAATTAAAAACAGTGCACATCCGACCAAGATCCATCTGGACGATATAGGAGTTGTTTTATGAATTTTTTCAAATTTTTTTGAATCTGATAAATTTTAGCATTAAAAAATATTCCGCTGCAAAAATAAATTATGTTATTTTTCGATTTGCGCCGATCAACTGATACTGATACGATTGTTGGCGAATTTCGAATCTAAATCTTGCTGAAATATTCTTCATCAGATTCTGATTATTAGACGTTGGTCGGATTTTCTAATTCTGAGTAAACGTCTACGAAATTCGTAGAAAAGTGAAATTTTTAATTTAGTAGTAGTTCATTCCACAGATATTAGGTTCAATTTTTGATTTCGGTTGACAGAACACTAGGAAGAGCGGCGTTAGTATAAAATTTTCCTTCAATTAGAAATTTCTATGATTTAAATCCAGTATACTATATTAGCGTGTCAATAACGTTTCCACCATTATTTCAAATTTTCCAAATTAATTTTAGAAAATTAATAATAAATATTTCAGTATAGGTCTACGAAATATAGTGAATTATCAGGTTGATAAAAGGTAATTTTCGGGGGAAAAAAATCTTCAGTTTTGTATCCGTTAGTGTAAAGTAAAACAGGAGTCGACTCTTCACCACGACCTCAACATAACTAAAAGTTGACGGAGTCATAAAATTTTCGCGTATTTCACAAATTTCATTCCACTTCTTTTCGCTTTCATCCCAATCCTCCGTTGCACGCCCTCGGACCGGCCGTAGACTCCGGTCGGTCATCCGCCAGACCGGTTTCGGCCGCTCGCCACCTTCAGCACTGCGGCTGCAGCGACAGTGACACAGTGCGGTGAGGACGGCCGGAAAAAAAATCCGAAGGGACTACTGAAGATCGGGGGCGAGCGGCCGAAATCGCCGGGCTGGCGGATGACCGGAGAGGAGACGGAAACACCACAGATACGCGATATTATTCCAACAACCCCTCGCAGACCACACAGAACAGGGGTGTTAAACGGGAGCAGTAATTAATTTGTTTTCTTTCTTAACTTCCTATATTAGACTCTCGCCTCTCGCCGGTCTGGTCTTTTGCCAGACCGCGGTTTCGGCCGCTCGCCATCTTCAGTAGCGCTTTGTTAGTCACTGTCGGCACTTTAGATGTTTTTTCCCGGGGTCATCCTCAGCGCACTGTCACTTTTTCGGTACACAAAACAATACACAGTACAACAAGTGACAGTGACACAGTGCAGTGAGGACGGCCGGAAAAAAAAAATCCGAAGTGACTACTGAAGATCGGGGGCGAGCGGCCGAAACCCCGGACCGGCGAGAGGAGACGGAAACACCACAGTTACGCGATATTATTCCAACAACCCCTCGCAGACCACACAGAACAGTGGGTGTTAAACAGTAATCAATTTCGTCAACTTCCTATATTGAACTCTTATTGAATATCCAGCCGTTCGCCCACAAAATGCCTCTATAAATAATACGTATATCTTAACAGAATTTGTAATCGGACTTGTTCTAAATCGGTCGCGGAGCTTTGGTTTTATTTTTGGGGGTCGCGGTTCGCGTCCGTTTGTCAGTGTGTCTGTGTGTCCGTCTGTTTACACTGAATATCGGACGTTCGTTTTCAATGTCAAGAGATAAGGCGGACACAGAATTCCACATCTTCATCAGACTCCGATAATGAGAGGGAACAGTGGACACAACATGCGGCTATATTTAGCAATCGGCCGACGGCTCCGGCTTTATTTCGTTGCCGGATTACACTTGAATTTGACCGAAAAGTGTGTAGCAGAAAATTGGTTACGACGGCCGTAACGGCTCGAATTACGAGAAAGCTGTTTTGTCGTATTGTCACTAGTATCACTGACCGGCCGGTCAGAGGTGCGAAAATTGTCTTTACATAACGAAATAATATACAAATTCAAATCGAGTTTGTGGTCTGCGAGGGATTTGAATATTTTAGGTTCGTGATGTTTCTGTCTCCTCTCGCCGCCCGGTTTCGGCCGCTCGCCATCTTCAGTAGCGCTGTGTTAGTCACTGTCGGCACTTTGGATGTTTTCTGGGGGGCATCCTCACTGCACTGTCACTGTCACTTGTACTGTGCTGGTTTGGTCTTTCGCCAGACCGGTCTCGGCCGCTCGCCATCTTCAGTAGCGCTGTGTTAGTCACTGTCGGCACTTTGGATGTTTTCTGGGGGCATCCTCACTGCACTGTCACTGTCACTTGTACTGTGCTGGTTTGGTCTTTCGCCAGACCGGTCTCGGCCGCTCGCCATCTTCAGTAGCGCTGTGTTAGTCACTGTCGGCACTTTGGATGTTTTCTGGGGGCATCCTCACTGCACTGTCACTGTCACTTGTACTGTGCTGGTTTGGTCTTTCGCCAGACCGGTCTCGGCCGCTCGCCATCTTCAGTAGCGCTGTGTCAGTCACTGTCGGCACTTTGGATCTTTTTTCTTGGGCTTTCTCACTGCACTGTCACTTTCACTTGTATTGTGCTGGTTTGGTCTTTCGCCAGACCGGTCTCGGCCGCTCGCCATCTTCAGTAGCGCTGTGTCAGTCACTGTCGGCACTTTGGATGTTTTCTGGGGCATCCTCACTGCACTGTCACTGTCACTTGTACTGTGCTGGTTTGGTCTTTCGCCAGACCGGTCTCGGCCGCTCGCCATCTTCAGTAGCGGTGTCAGTCACTGTCGGCACTTTGGATGTTTTCTGGGGCATCCTCACTGCACTGTCACTGTCACTTGTACTGTGCTGGTTTGGTCTTTCGCCAGACCGGTCTCGGCCGCTCGCCATCTTCAGTAGCGCTGTGTCAGTCACTGTCGGCACTTTGGATGTTTTCTGGGGCATCCTCACTGCACTGTCACTGTCACTTGTACTGTGCTGGTTTGGTCTTTCGCCAGACCGGTCTCGGCCGCTCGCCATCTTCAGTAGCGCTGTGTTAGTCACTGTCGGCACTTTGGATGTTTTCTGGGGGCATCCTCACTGCACTGTCACTGTCACTTGTACTGTGCTGGTTTGGTCTTTCGCCAGACCGGTCTCGGCCGCTCGCCATCTTCAGTAGCGCTGTGTCAGTCACTATCGGCACTTTAGTGCCGATGTTTTTCGGGCACTGTGTCACTGTCGCTGTACCGTCACAGCTACTGAAGATGGCGAGCGGCCGAAACCGGTCTAGCGAAAGGCCGAACCAGCGTCGCTATTGATTCCCAGTAAATTGATTGACACTCCGTGAATAGATATAATCACGGAGATGCCGGAATAAAAAGCCAAAATACCGAATATATATTTCTTTAACAGAAATGACAGCAGTCGCCCAATAGTGACTTACTGAAGATGGCGAGCAGCCGATACCGGTCTAGCGACGGGAGACAGAAACACCAGAAATTATAAAAATGCCCGGTAGAAACATGCATAAATTATGCACGAATACAGATTTATGATATAATGTACATAAGAGGCATGATACAAACAAATAAAGTAGGAAAATAACAATAAGATTTCTCTATAATTTTTATATTTGAAAACACAGTTCTTACAGTGATTTGACCAGGATGCTTAGCTACTTTACTGGAAAGAAAAATGTATTATTTATTTGTTCCGGGATTTTTTCCTGTTTTTTTTTGGAAACCGCTCCATTGGGGGGTTCCATTGAATTTCGGGGCGCGTTGTCCATTTAAATATTTTTTTTTTTATTTTTATTTTTATATATCGAGACTCCATTTCAGTTACACCTTCAAGTGACAGGAACCTTCCACTCGTATTCAAAAGAGGTTTCTCGTTTTTCTCGAGACGTTATTGTCGCGTACAGTAGTAATAATCGTAACCGATTGCCAACTGGTGGCGGTGGCGCGAGGCGGAAATTTGAAATCCAATTAAATTTTCCGGACATTGAAAAGACTACTGAAGCGATTGAATTTCCGAAAATTCCAACTCCCCGATGAGTAATGAACTCTAAAGTGTTTACCTCTCTTTTTGAACGATTTACTCTCCGCTCTCTGACGACTTCTCGCCGTCTTCAGTAGCAGTAGAAGTGCGGCATCAAACCAGAGAGAGAGAGAGAGAGAGGCATCAAACGATTAAATAAGCCGTTTAGAATAATAATAAGAGACGGTTGTTTCGAGGTCATGCACCTTACGCAACTGGAGAACACTATGGAAATGGGGAGAACTCGTACCTCTCGCGGTCACGTTGTCCACTGTCCACCCATTTTCACTCCTGTCCCATTTACGCCCTTCCTCCGTTAAATGCCTAAAAATTAAATTTTTTTTTCCCACGAGACAATAGACACAATTTGGGATTTCGTGATCGACGAAATTTTTGTTAATCCAATCATATCGACCGTCCGTAAACAGATGCCAAATGTACAGTCGACTTTAAACCGGAGATAGGGCGGAGATGAGGAATTCCAAAAGCCTCGATTCAAAATCAGCGAATTTCCGGCCCATTTTTTCCAATTGTCGTTCAATATTAGAGTTGAAAACACTTTCAAATGTCCGACTTCATCGACATTCGAGGGATTGTCGGGGGTGGGGGTGGGGGTTGTTGGGGGATTTTGTTATCTACAGAAAAATTCATACACGCCCTTCTTAGACATTACCTGGAAAGTAGATTTGACCAGTTCTGCTACTATATTTTCAGCACAAATATGCAAGCATTGCGTCCTTGTGCGAAGTCTTAAAGTATATTAAAACATTATTAAGTACGACATTTTATGCATGAATGCAAGAAGGTCTAGAAAGAAGGGTTCAATTGCAGAATAATCGTCTTCGGAGCAACACCACGTCGACTAATCCAAAGAACGTAGTCTGACGCTCAGTTTATCTCGTTTTATATTTTATAAAATAAAATAGGTAGATTGAGACGGCGAAACTTAGGCGGTCCCGTTAATCTCAGAAGGGTTCCCAGTTTGTAACGTAGATTTCGCGTGTTTCCCTCTCAATCTCGCCGTTTCGGCCGCTCGCCACCTTCAGTAGTCACTCCACTGTGTCACTCTCACTTGTGCACTATATACTGCGAATCTTGTTATTGTGCTGTCGGGGGTGGGGGAGAATTGTGTTTGTCTCTGCGCTGGCGAATGTGACTGACACAGCGCTACTGAAGACGGCGGTAGGCCGAATCCGGTCTGGGCAGAAGAGCGAACCGGCGAGGAATGGAGAGTAAATCTACTGTATTCCCAAAACCTTCACAGACCAAAAAACAGACATTTCACCGACGGCTACAGTTATATTTAGGGGTACTAAAAAGTGATCAACATTTTGACTTTGGAATTCATTTTATTAGGCTAAAAAAAAGAAAAACAACTCTCCGGCCACTTTTCGGGCAAATTTTCGACTGAAGAACTCCTCAAGACCGTAATACATCTTATCAAATTGTCGTATACTTTTGGGTGTACCGAATACAAAAAAAAATTTTGTATATCAACCAATTTGGAATTGTACGTCTAGATTTGACAAATTCCTCTGAAATAACTGCTCCTGTTGTGCGACATTTTGTGGCTCTACGAATATTGTAGACAGCTTCATTCGGGATTTTATCTATTGGGGATAAATTGATGTATTATTCTATCCTATTATATTATTCTATCGGCGGGAAGTGTTCCAGAAAGCCGGCCGTAAATGTGTGCTGTCGGACTCGTTTTCGAAACCACCTCGGAAAACCATTTTTTTTTTTTAGCGGAGCAGGATAATTTTTTCGTACGGAAAAATAGTGTAAAACACTCCCTATCCTGTTTCTTTTTGGGGTGGGGACGAAAATATATTCGGGACGTGACGAAGTCGAAGTAAAAACTTTAATCTCGAGCCGGCCGGCGTTTTCCCTATTGCAGTTTTAGAATTTTTATTTGGTCCTTAAAACCGAAATCGCGTTACAGGAACTGAAAATTATTAATTATTCAAAAAGGGGGCGGTGGAGGGGGGGGGGCTAAACCGGTGGGTTTCTCCTCTAATTGTTGTCTATTGTAGTCAGTGCCTGTATCAGTGTTGTAACATTTTAGAGATTTTGTCAATTATTCAAAAATAATACTCGGGATCTTTTGACCAAAAACTTACGAGACAAAATAAATGCCTCAACACTGTATATACCCAATTTTTTATATAATTATTATTATAGAGCCGAATCCGAATGTACCGGAGTCTGGAAACAAGATCGATAATAAATAATCGATAATTCATGATCGATGATTTTTCGATAAGTCCTTGCAGTCGATCCTCTAGACAAGCTGCTGTGGGCCGCTAATACTTCGTAGTTGAAAAATGCCAAAAAAAATTCTTTCTGTCTTTGATAATTTCAATTTTTTCGGAACTCTTGAGCGAGCGCCCCATCGAGGGCGTTGAACGATTAATCGCCGGCAATTTCGGATGTTGAATTCAAATTATCAAAATAGATATTGAATTTGCGTTATTTGTGTTCCATTTTGAAATTCGTTTATTAACCGCTACTCGGAACACTCGGAGAAATTACAATTTTCAGTTAATTGGAATTGAGCTGTACGGAGTTCATCAAGGAGGACCGTGAACTCCAATGAACCGATTTTCGTATTTCATACGAGATAAATCTGTCTGGATTGATACAAGAGTTACAAGTAGATACAATTGTACCCTTATTTGAATTCCATTATTAACAACAGGTATCGGTTGTTCTCCGTTTGTAATTCTGTATTCCGAGAATGATTTATGCGGTAACGACGTAGTGAATAAACGCCGCCGTATTCCGATTGTATTTACTGTATTCGTGGGAATTCCGTACACTTAAAGTTGATTTGGATTCTGAAGAAGTGTTGTAATAAACGGGCGGTGAGAATGTACGATTTGGGCGAAAATTGAAGATTTTTTTTTTAGATATAAAATGAACAGTAATGAAACCACTAATGAAACAGTAGTAGCCGGTAACAGTGTAATGGAAATTAATTAGTTTCGTTTGAAATTGTCTGTAAATGAGATCGTAGTGATGAAATTGAAACGATTATACCGTAGGTTTGTGGAGTTTCAGTCCCCTCTCGCTGGTTTCGGCCGCTCGCCATCTTCAGTAGTTAGTCACTTTTGGCACTCTGGACGTTTTTCGGGCATCCTCACTGCGCTGTGTACAAAGTACTTTAAAGGGGTGGACCACAAAACAGGCGTGTTGAACTAATTATTGGTATATTTAATTCGTGAAAGCTTGTAAAAAAATGGAGGATTCCTGTATATACAGAGTGGTCCAAAAAAATGTATCCACCGTTTAAAAGTCCATAACTCGCAAACTAATTGACTGAGTTGTGTCTCATTTTTGGTCAAAGTGTAGCTTAAAGTCCGACTTAAAGATATATATACACTGTAGGTGTTCGAAATGGTCCACCGTTATTAATATCCAGAGACAGAAACGATGCTAATTTCGCCATTGCCGTTGAACCTCATTAATGTTTTCGTACTTAAAAAACCACTTCAAAACTGACTTCGTTTCATCGAATGTAAGCCTTGCCCCGGCCACGTTTACTCGAGTACAACAAGGTACAACTGACACAACGGAACACTGACTATCCGGCGACTCTGTCATCTGACAAAACGAAACTAAGCAATACAACGTATTGTATGGCGCGATCGGCCGAACTACAAAACTATAACAGGTACCAAAAATGAGTCACAATTCCGTCAATTAGTCTGCAAGTTATCGGACTGTTAAACGGTGGATACATTTTTTCGGACCCCTCTGTATATGTATTATTGAAGCTAAATCGGTCGTAACGGTAAATCGTTTGTTGAGAAATTGACAGATCGCTGTACAAAATATTAATCGTGATAGTGATAAACATCCGGCCGAATGTAAAACTCTCGACTATCGGGTGCCGGCACCGGTTTGTTTGGAACCGCACCAAGGACGGTTCTCGGTCTCCGTCAGGTTTAACGAAAAATCGAGCGAAAAGTGTAAATAAACATTTTTTTTTTTCGTCCTCGGGAAAAAAAAAAAATCCGTTAGCCGGCGTCGGCGCCCGTCACGTTCTGTACTCTGATAGGGAGCGAAACGTTTCGGGGCGCGAAAAGAAATTGGGAAAAAGTCGTCTTTTCAATTGAAAAGAAAGGGGCGACGATAGCCGGCGTCCGGGTAAATTTCCAGCCGGCCGCTTATCTCTTATCAGTACAGGGGCGCGATTGTAAATGTCCCCATTTATCAATCGGACAATAACGATTTGTTACAATAAAACCGAGCCGAGGATCGACATTACTTTAAACGGGTTGTTTATTTTTGGAGAGAAGAAAAAAAAATGTTGTCTCTGTAATAATTTTTTCATAATTCTATTCCGAAACGAAGCTACGAACTGTGTTAGTCAGACTACTGGAGAATTGGAATCCATATATATATATATATATATATATATATATATATATATATATATATATAGTGGTCCAAAAAAATGTATCCACCGTTTAACAGTCCATAACTCGCAAACTAATTGACGGAGTTGTGTCTCATTTTTGTTGAAAGTGTAGCTTAAAGTCCGACTTAAAGATATATATATAGCTGTAGGTGTTCGAAATGGTCCACCGTTATTAATATCCAGAGACAGAAACGATGCTAATTTCGCCATTGCCGTTGAACCTCATTAATGTTTTCCTACTTGAAATACCCACTTCAAAACTGACTTCCTTTCATCCCAATTCTAAGTCGAGTACAACAAGGTACAACTGACAACTACCAAAAATGAGACAACTCCGTCAATCACAGTGTGATATATATCTTTAAGTCGGACTTTAAGCTACACTTTGACCAAAAATGAGACACAACTCCGTCAATTAGTTTGCAAGTTATGGACTCTTAAACAGTGTATATATTTTTTTGGACCCCGCTGTATATACACATATATATATATATATATATATATATATATATATAAGTCAAGAGAGGGCTAGGAGCCCAAAAGGTATTAGGGAAGTAAACACAAACAACTATAGATTTGGCAAAGCCCTTTGTCAGAACAACCCTTATATACGATGAGCCGGGCAGTTGAGTTTTGTCATTGAACGAGTGTGTATTGTAGTAGCTTTTCTGTGTAATAAAATTTGCTTTTTTTTAAAAACGCTGATTTCGACCCGGGTAGTTTGACTTATGCGTCGTTTTTAAAAATCGTCTCAAAGTTCCAAAAGTCTTAAAAATATAATTTTAAGACCCGATGTACCCAATTGACTCCGTCCCTCGGTGACTCGTTTAAGCCGGCGTTCAGCGCTATTCAATTATCAGCCCGGAGACCGGGAGTTACCGGGGTTTTTCTAAAATAAAACCGACGATTACTAAAAATAGAAACAATGTCCGCGGTAGAGCTTTGTAAGGGCTTTTTTTTTCTTTTCTTTCCTTCTTTTTTTTTTATTTATTCCCGGCGCGCGAATGTCAATGCTATTCCCGTACAGTAGGAGCGCCGTCAGAAATACACACGATTCCGTTTATATACGTTTATTTTAGGCCGGGCTACATGCCGCGTACACGGGGGTTGAGGGTAGGTGGGGGGGGGGTGGGGTTGTTGTGCGCGAGGTGCGGGGTTGAGGAAACAAATTATAAAATTAATACCGAACTGGGATAAAATGGGGTCGGACCCAATTGTTGGTGGGTGGGGGCTCACGTTTTTGAGCGCATTTTTTCCCCTAATCCTAGTTACATAAATAAGCGCCCCGTTTTACTTTTTCACTATTTTCCATGGTACCCCCATAACGTACGCGTGCACCGTCACAGCGAATAATGGGCAGTTGTGTAACGCGCAGTTTTATGTAACACCGTTGTTTTTTCCGCGGGGGCCGGGGCCGGGGGGTGAGTGTTTTATGATTTCAAAAAACCCTGTTTTCGTAGATTTCCCGTTCACCGTCTTCAGTAGTAGCTGGGGGTTGATGGGGAGCATCATGTTTGCACAGTCACTTCGGTACAAAATGACTGTAAATAGGTTGCCAAAGTGACGCCGCTACTGAAGATGGCGGACGGCCGAAACCGTTCTGGCGGAGAAGACCGAGGGGAGGAGACAGAAGGACGCGAAATCAACCCTTATTCCAAACCAAGGATATTGTTTCTATATTTCATTCCGGATTCAATTGAAACTGTGTGGAAACGTGTCTAAAAAAGAAAAGTGTTTTAAAAAGTCATCCCAACCCCTTAGGCGACAGTAGAGTTAATTTCTGAAATAACCAGTTTCAATAAATAATGACCGTTTCAGTTAGATTCATTCGAACGATTTGGTTCTATTCTAGTGATGAGACAGGTACAATTAATCCAACATTAGAGTGCTATTCAAATTATATAATTATTGTATCGCCATTTTTCCAGTCAATAGCCGATTAAGTGACGGCGAATTTCCCGGAAAATGTCTAATTGAAACGTTTGGAACGGAACCATCTACGTATGGAAATGGCTTGTTAGGTGACGTTTTAATTTTTCTAAACAACCGTTTAATATAAAACAGTGCGTACGCGCCACAATACCGAACAGTGAATGAATATTCAAAAGAAATATTGAATACTAAACAAGAACAACAACTGATGGCCCATTGGAAAACAACCGTCGAAATGTCTCAACGAAGCGAGGCTAAACAGACTGTATTCCCTGTATTTAAATAAATTGAACAAATTATACCATTATATAAGGACTATTCCAGTATCGGTCCATAGATTTTTTTTGCCACTAAAAACCGTCTGTTTTAACAGACCGGTCAACGTCCAAATTAACACTAGACACCCCCAATATATGGCAGTAGGAAATTCTAGAGTCTAAATTTTTATAATCGAAGTAGAATAAACATCATTTAAAAGGGGGATGGACTTTTCACGGTCCGTAGATTTGTTTGCCGCCAGAAACCGGTCTGTTTTAATAGACCGTTCAACGTCAAAATTAACACTAGACACCCCCAATATATCGCAGTAGGAAATTCTATAGTCTTAATTTTTTATAATCGAAGTAGAATAAACATCATTTAAAAGGGGGATGGACTTTTCACGGTCCGTAGATTTGTTTGCCGCCAGAAACCGGTCTGTTTTAATAGACCGTTCAACGTCCAAAATTAACACTAGACACCCCCCCCCCAATATATCGCAGTAGGAAATTCTAGAGTCTAAATTTTTATAATCGAAGTAGAATAAACATCATTTAAAAGGGGGATGGACTTTTCACGGTCCGTAGATTTGTTTGCCGCCAGAAACCGGTCTGTTTTAATAGACCGTTCAACGTCCAAAATTAACACTAGACACCCCCCCCCCAATATATCGCAGTAGGAAATTCTAGAGTCTAAATTTTATAATCGAAGTAGAATAAACATAATTTATAAGGGGGATGAACCTTCCTTTCACGGTCCATAGATTTTTTGCCAGATCAGAAGCCGGTCTGTTTTAATAGACCGGTCAACGCCCATAATTAACCCTCCTCCCCCCCCAATATATCGCAGTAGGAAATTCTAGAGTCTAAATTTTTATAATCGAAGTAGAATAAACATCATTTAAAAGGGGGATGGACTTTTCACGGTCCGTAGATTTGTTTGCCGCCAGAAGCCGGTCTGTTTTAACAGACCGGTCAACGTCCACAATTAACCCCTCCCCACCCCCCTTAATATATCGCAGTAGGAAATTCTAGAGTCTAAATTGTTATAATCGAAGTAGAATAAACATAAGGGTGATGGACCTTCCTTTCACGGTCAACAGATTTGTTTGCCACCAGAAGCCGGTCTGTTTTAATAGACCGGTCAACGTCCACAATTAACCGTATTAATACATAATAGACGGTCGGATAAGCGGATAGGCTGTGCAAACACTTGGAGAGAGATATGGACGTTGTGGGGCAGACAGACAGAGAGAGACCCCTATCATCATCCACTTCCCGGTTTGCTGTTGGCGACTTATCGGCATCTTTTCAAAATTGAAAAGATCGTCATCTTTTCAAATCGAAGTGTGGCTAATTTAAAAGCGTGTCCTGAACAGAATTCCGAGACAGTGCTGGAGACACTGCTCCGGAAAACGTAACGAAAAAATATGTTCATTCAGTTCTACTCAAGGCCTACTCAAGGCAATAAAAACTATGGTTGTCTTAAGAAAAAAAAATTTTCAAAAAAAAAAAAATTTCAACTTTGGAGCACTGCGCGTGTACGTAAATATCCTGTTTTTTTTTGGCCACCTATAATACACAAATATATTTATACATACTTATAAATGTTCTGAAATATTATTAGGGTGGGTTACCCAAAAGTAGTCAACATTTTGACTTTGGAATTCATTTTATTTGGTTTAAAAAAGAAACTTAGAACTTTCTCAAGACCGAAATACATCTTATCAAATTGTTGACTACTTTTTGGGGGTGGTGGGGGGTGGGTTATACGGTTTGATATATGGTCTGATGGTTTTGTCCAATTCAAATTATTTTTCAATTGCTAAGCCTCCCTTTAAAAAAAAAAACTGCTGAACATGGCGGGGTGGGTTATGTTTTTTAGCCCGACTTTAATATCAAAACCTCAAGTACAAAATTAATGGAAAAAGTGATCGCAATTAAATATTTCGGTAAAAACCCGAAACGGGGTTTACCCCAAGTCTGAATCTAGTTTTCCAAGAGGTTTGTATTCCAACCCCTCCCCAAACATACATTTATAATCCGAATTGTCATTATGTGATTTTTCAAATCGTGTGGGGGTCTTAAATTACTTTTACATTTTTATGGTTTGAGTGAGGGGTGGTCGGGGGCGGTTTCGTATCACGTAACGGGAAATGAACAAAAGCGTGTTTCGGTCGACGCGAAACCACTTTCGGAATATTTTCCGAAGGTACAGTTCAAATTCAAAAAGTGAGACGGGGGGGGAAAGAAAAATGGAAGAAAGTATTTTTTTTTCGACACTCAACACCTGGCGTCCGGTCAAAATCCGGGAGTGGGTAATGAAAGGCGACCGTTCGAAAATAACTCGACTGCAGTTTCGTCTCTTAAAAATACCCTAACCGCGATATTCCCGTACCGGTGGGTACAGAATATACGAATTGAAAAAAAAAAAAAAACTCTGTTGGGCATCAAAATCGTTCCAGAAATAATATTTCCAATATCCGATAAAGTGTACCAGATTCTTCCCGGAGGGTTCCACCAGTTTGGGTCCACAACATCTGGTACCGCGTACGCGATATTGCGCGAAATTGACGATTCGGAATTAGGTTCTCAACCGAAAAACTATTTATCTCCAAATCACCACCGATATCACCTTCCGCTGCGGGAAATTATTCACGATTGGGACGTGTCCACATATCGAGACATTTCTTGTATTGTTCCGTTACGGTTTCGCCGATAATTACGAACTTTCGGACGATTTAGAAACCCTACTGTTCGGTACCTTTTTTCTTTTTTTTTTTTATAGAAAAAATAGAATACCTATATATCGGCCTAAGGGGTGAAGTGTCGAGTCACCGGCGATCGATAGGGCCGCTTCCCGTCACAGAAACCCGTCGGTGGGGGGGGGGCTGTAATTTCGGCCGGAATTACGAGGGTGTAAATCGGTTTCAGGACGTACTCTTAAAGGTGTTTCTACTGGGTCGGGCTTTTCGGGGGAGAAGCGTCGTGTCCGTTTCCGGGACGGGGGTGGTTGGAGGAGGCGGCTCAACAACAACCAACCACCCCTCCCGGAAGGGGTTTGCGATTTGTTGCGAAACCGCCCCTAAGGGACTTTGTCGGGGGTTGTATATTGTTACTCACCTGTCTGTCCGGGTGGGTGGGGGATGGGGGGCGGGGTACGCACCCTCTACTGCGTGGTCTTCCTCCTTGCCCGGTGTCACCCTGGGATGATCGATGACGGGGGAGAGAGAGAGAGAGAGAGAGGGGGTGAGAGAGGGAGAACATCGATACCTGATGTTGTTGGGTCGTGACGGGGATTGAGCCCCCTCGGGGAGTGCATCCGGGTTGAGAATGCACGTGCGCGGACGCATGCGTCCCTCCCTCTCCGGTGCATCGCGGTGCATTGCCTACCCCCTCTACTATATCACCCCCCTCGACACCCCAATTTATATCCCATCTCTCTTTCTTCCCACCCGATTTAAACCACTTACGGGTCACTAACTTCCATTGTCAACGAAACCGCCCCGTCAATAATTTTTTCGTGGAGTTTAAAAATATACGATAAAAAATATATATATAATTATCGCTATCGTGCAAAAATTTCGGGTAGAATATCTTCCTCGAGCGTATAACAACCCTCGACACCCCAATTTATATCCCATTTCTCTTTGTTTCCACTGAATTGAAACAGCCCTATCACTAAATATAAGAACAATATTTTAGTTGTAAACTATTAAAAGAATTTATTATTTTTAAAAAATTCCGAAAAATTATTGTTTCGTGGAGTTTAAAAATACATTATTAAAAAATATATATAATTACGGCTATCGAGCAAAAATTTCGGGTAGAATATCTTCCTCGAGCATATAACAACCCCCGACGCCCCAATTTATATCCCATTTGTCTTTGTAGGTGTAAAATATTAAAAGAATTTATTATTTTAAAAAAATACTGAAAAATTCTACTTTGATTATTGTTTTATAGAATTTAAGAATTCTTTAAAATTATTTTCAGATTATTGAATTGTCTGAACTCATCGAAATTTTATTTGACTGAGGTTTTTACGAATGTTTTGCAAATATTTTTTACGGAAAATGAAATTAAATCAGTAATTTCTGTAATTTCTAGCCGGACTAATAAAAAATTTTCTGTTCGCAGGTGAGTGCCATTTGAGGACTTACGCGACTCTTCAGTGTATGAAGATACGAGGTATTTCCACAATTACGTTTATGGTTTTTTTATTTTAATTTTTTTTTTATTTACTTCGCGCAGTTTCCGTCCGGTATGATATATATTTTTAACAATTTCAATCGCGTTTTGAATAAATCACAAATCCTGTAAGAAACTTACGTGTTTTGTACGTACTGTCGGTTTTTCGGAATTTTCGTAAATTTTCGATTTTCTATCGATCACCTTTATTCTATTGGGTTTTCATTCGTTTCATCCCCTCTATTCTATATACGATGACTTGAGCGCCATTTCTTCGGTACTTTTAACTGATGAAATTCGGTCCTCCGCCACGATAATTCATCCCCTACTGGTGACGGCGAAAAGGGCGTTCCGGCAGACTGCACAACCCTCTTATTATTACAGAATGCAAGAGTTATTTAATTGCAATTTTCCCGACGTTTTCAACTATTCGCCACGGAAGCGGTCAGCGTTAGAGGATACAGCACTCGCCCCCCCCCCGAGCACATTATTTATGCTGAGCTTTCCACTCTCTCTCCAGTAACTGGAAACCGATCCTGGAGCCCGATGGACACATTCCTCACCGGTTACGGAGGAGAGGTGCCCCGTCTATATATTTTTTTTTTCGCCCCGGTTTCATATTTTCAGCGCGTACACAATTACCGGGAAATGTTGTTTCTAACATCCTGGAAAAGGAGAAAAAAAAATAATAAAATTGCCGGCTTTACTGGACGACGATTCTGCAATCTGGGCTGAATTGAAAACGGAAGCGGACGACAATTCTATAAATTAGATCGGTTCAGGAGGGACCGGTTTCTCCCGGAATTTCGCGGGGTGTAGATTTCGTCTCTTTCGCTAGACCGGTTTCTCGCACTTTGGGCGTGAGCAAAATCTACCCTATTCCAAACTCTGGCGGAAAACGGGATGCTGGGGAAAAAAAAAAAAATTCTGATACTACGAAGTCAGAAAAACGGCGATTCTGCGGTCAATTCGCTAGACCGGTTTCCGGCCCTATTGGCTAGAAAACCCTTCGGTGAAGTTCCGTCTCAAGACACCGGTTTCTCTAGCCTTGTGAAACCATTAGCAAACCGGCGGGACGGATCCGGCAGTTATATTTGGATTTTGAATGGGGGTCGTATAAATATTTTTTTTTTTTTATCCCCTCCTCCCTCCTGCGGGGTGTTCCGGTTCTAGAATGCCGGTCCGTCTTTCTGACGTCTGGCAACGTTCCTGTCCGCTAGAAACTGGGACGCGGCACAATCTAGCCGTAGGCCTAATTCTCGTCCCCATATAGATTTAGGTGATCGCTTTAAAATTAGGTCTATATAAAAGGCGCGGGGGGCCCGTTGTTCAATTCTGGAAAGCCCCTCAATGGCAACAATTGAAATAATCAATTTTACCGGTTTTTTGGACGTTTCCCTCTCAATCCCCTCTTGGTCGTGCCCCACCCTCATTGAGGATTTTTTTCCTGTTTCCGTCTCCTTCTGGAATCGATTAAATTAATTTCCCCCCCTCGTATAATTACGATATCATATTGGGTTGAGGCTCCAACCCTTACGGTAATTTTTCTATTTTAACTAATTTGTTTTCCTTATAGATCTGTAAACAATTGGGGTTTTTTGTTTTCAGTCGGAAGTAAAAAAAAAAAAACAGTTTTGGGGGTCGATCAGACGAATCTAATCGGTGAAAACCACTCCGAATGTTATTTTCCAGAGAACTGACCGATTTTCACACCGAAACTGCAACCGTCCGTCGTATTTATTCAAAACCGATGCGTCAGTGTAAAAAAAAAAAAAAGGGGGAGCCGGTCAGTTCGCCGCGGTCAGTATTTAATCGCGGTGTCATTTCTCCCCGGGCCCGGAGCTAAAATTAATTCCGCTTATTATTCCAGTGCCGGGATTACTTAGTCAGCCCGAAACAACAGGAGTCTATATATAGAAGTTGGAAATTGTTGAGGGGCGGGGGGGGTAAAAGAGAGAAAAGCGTACGGGAAAAACGCCGCGTCTCCAGAACCATTTCCTCGATTGATTGCAATTCGATCGCAAAACAATTCTTCGTTTTTTTTTTTTTACATTAACGAATACGCGATTAAAGACATTTTTTTTTTGTCTGTGCAAATCGCACTGTTGGAAGAAATGAATTACCTCGATTTTTTTTTCTAACCCAAATTCGGAAAATCGTTTGAAACTATGTATACTCGCAGGGATTATATATATTTTTCTTGAAATATATGCAGGGCCTTTATACGTCTAAATTTACTTGTATTATGCACGATTTCGGTGCTGTTATCTTGAAAGTGACAGTGGTGGAAAAACGACAGAACTCTCTTACTACTCAGGGGGAAATTTGGAACATTTTTAAAAATGAAATAGAGAAAAAACTGAGCTGGTAGAATTTAATTTTCGAATACGATCAGCGGTAAAAAGTCCGGAAAACGTTTTCGGGATTAAACGACCTTTCGCTTTCCTTTCGTTCGGCGCGTCCTCAGCGTGCTTTTCACGTCGCAACATTCCGTTAAAATACGATTTTGTTCGTAATAAAGTACCGTTGAGTGCGGTCGTCCTTGGATCGTTCCGCAACTGAGTCAACAAAATTTTTATTTTTCGACGTATTATTTTATTGGGAAAACCGGCGAAGCGCCGAAGCGGCGAAACGCTAAGCGCGAAGTGGCCGGGGAAAAACGTTTTAAAGATTTTTTTTCGTAATACGCCGGGTGCTACTGATGACGGCGGACCGCTGAACGGTTTTCCAAAGACCGTCTTTGTCCGGGTCGGAGCCCAACGGCCGGTGATCTCATCGGTCCCGGCCGGCGTTTTTAAATATTGTCCGTCATATTAACGCCGCCAATTCACGAAGTCACGATTTTCCTACCCCCCAATAACCGGCCATTCGCCGACCGTCTCCCAAATTTCTTTATCTCGTAAATTGGAAATACACTTTTTCCGCCCCTACAACACAATCGACGTGGCGTAATGGACGAGAAACACACTGGCTTCCCCAACCCCCCCTTTTTTTTTTAGTTTTATTACATTTTTCCTGTATTCTCCCTGAGGAACGTTCGGGACGTCAGGAGCCAGTCGGGAATCCGTTGAGGTGTCGCCAAAATTTACGCGAGATTTTAGGGTCAGTAACGTGTTTTCAAATTATTTCGAGAATATATGAAAATTCAGATTCAAATCTGAATCGTCAATTTTGGCGATACACCCTACAGTGGGATAACTTATTTTCCCCGATATCGATAGTTTGGCCGACAGTTCAGGTTGTTTTATCCCCCCCCCCCCCCTAATACAAAAAATAAGAGAAAAATTGAAAATATCTTATCGATCATCGCCTTTTTTTGGACGCGATCGTAAAATTTATGGGATATTTAACAAATGTCAGGTTTAAGTAGGGGTGGGGGAAGGCCGTTATCGGAGATGCCGTCGAGGCATTCACCACTCTGATCTATCACGTCCCAGGCTCACGCATATTGCACCACTGTGGATGGCCTCTCGACGCCATTTACAAGCGCATCTCGGCCCGTTTCTGCCGCCCGCCGTCGTCAGTAGTAGTGAAGGCACCGTCCGGCGGAAGGATTCGCCCCCCCCCCCCCGCCGGGGAGAAGACGGAAATTGGTTCCAAACCAGCCAGTATCGAGACTAAAACCGATAGACCTGTTTCCTACCGGACCGTTTTAAGCGCTTGAAAGGCTAAGGGCGTTGACGGCCTCCGCCTCTTAAAAAGGGAAGGTTTTTCGAACCAATAAAATTTTTCTGTGACACGCCCTGTTGTGCAACAAACTGTACAATACGCGGCCTTTGGCGCGGCCTATTTTTCGACAAATCCTGCTACGCCGACACTCCTTCATTTCCGTAGATAAAAATGTCTTTTCTTTTTTTCTCTCTTCTCTCTTTCTCCCTTTTCAACGCTCCGACACTATCAGGTGTAATAACAGGGAACAGGCGCACGTATTGTCTCTCTCTCTCTCTCTCTGGCTCTAGGCCTAGATAAGGAGGGATAAGAGAGGTGATTGAGAGGGAGGGAGGGAGAGAGAGAGGGGGAGGGATAGGGTGTGGATGTGTGAGTGTGTGACTTGCACAACATGGCGGATGTGAGCTGCCTTGACCAAGTTACGAAACGGTCTAGCGGCACCTCCCCACCTTCTTTACCTATCTCTCTATCCCTCTCCCTCTCTCCCTCCCTCCTCCCTCCCATCCTCCCTCTTCTTCTTTTCGGTTTCGTTTAAATCTCCCCCACCGGCCCCCAACTTCAGCGGCCGTTCCGCTCGAGTAACGACAGACTGGAGAAGAAGAACAACGGCTTCCCGGTCCAAATTAAGGTCTAAATTTAACTCCATACATAAATTCAGGTTCAATTACGAAAAAAAAAATGTATAAATAATGTCGCAAATAACAAGAAATGTGCACTAAGTAATTGCGGATTTCACCGACAAGTGGAGTTGTGCATATTTTCAATTAGGTCAACGTCTTTGCGCAGATAAGATTTCTTCGGATGCGTCGATTATTTGGTCCTTTATGAAACGTGTCAGTGTCAAGCGTTGACAAATTGAATTGAATTGCGGTGAACCGAAGTGAGCGTTTGCGTCGCATTTCGATTTTTTATTTTCGCGAAGGTTTTTTTTGAACGCCTCGCGGGCTCATAAAAAAAACATTGCAGAGAAGCCGAATGCATCTTATAAGTCCATTAGAAACAATCTACTTATCTGTGCAAAGGTGTCGGCGAAATCCTCGAAATTACTTAGTTGCCGACACAATTAAATAGATACAAAGTATTGTGAGTTTCTGTATGAAAATTATATTCGGAGGGAGAAAATGAATGCGACCAGATTCATTTAGTTTAGAGAAAGTTGAAATGAACAACAGGATAATTGTAGTTTCGTGATGTTTCTGTCGCCTCTCGCTGCTGTTCGGTCTTTCGCTAGACCGGTTTCGGCCGCTCGCCGTCTCTTCAGTAGTTACTGTGTTAGTGACACAGTGACACAGTGCCACGAAAAAGAAGATTCAAAGAAGTGCCGACACAGCGCTACTGAAGACGGCCGAAACCGGTCTAGAAAAAAGACCGAACAGCAGCGAGAGGAGAGAGAGAAACACCGCGAACCCTACAGTATATTTCAACCCCTCGCAGGTTGGCACAAAACGGTTATACTAAATTAACGGGATAATTCGCTATTTATCGTCCGTATCGGTCAAGAAGTCCGTGTAATCGTACAGTAACAGTTGTAACACCTGTACTGTGTTGGCGCCGCCTCAGTGTCACTTTCACTCTGAGAAGTGCAACAACTTCTTTCCTCCTATTTTCCTGGAACTTACTGTTGGAAATCAAGCGCCTGGGACTGCACCACTTAGACAGAACATTGTCACGACGACTACAGACCTAAACTATCCCACAAATTATTAGTTTACAAACATTACTTATATGTCTTAAGTCCAGAGTATCCTCAGATCAGACAACTACACTCGATTCCTTAAAATCCCGAACCTAAAGCTGAAGAATTGGTAGCGGCCGTAACTCCCTTTCACGTTTTTTTCGCGGCCGTTTTCGTATAATTAAAAAAAATAAAAATAACTGTAGCGCCGTATAAATGAATGCACGAAATGAAATGGGGTATACGTGAAAATGGTGACGTGATAGTGTGAACGGACGGCTGAAGGCCGCGACCCAGATAGTTAATGTCCGACCACTTGGCGCACATTTCCTCCTACCGCCGTCTCGCACCAGTTTTCTCTTTCCGTCCACTTCCAGGCTTAGGGCACTATCGAGGACGGGGATAATTCGCGGAAATCGGAGATCATCGAAGAGCGAAACTTGCAGCGATGGCGCAGTCGCAAAACGACTTTTGGGCCCAAGTCCGTTTTATAATTACTGTTTTGCGTCCCGGCAAAAGACAGAGATGAGGGGTGGATTTCGTCTGTTTATATGGTCTTTCGCCAGACCGGTCTCGGCCGCTCGCCATCTTCAGTAGCGGTGTGTCAGTCACTGTCGGCACTTTCGATGTTTTCTGGGGGGCATCCTCACTGCACTGTCACTGTCACTTGTACTGTGCTGGTTTGGTCTTTCGCCAGACCGGTCTCGGCCGCTCGCCATCTTCAGTAGCGCTGTGTCAGTCACTGTCGGCACTTTCGATGTTTTCTGGGGGGCATCCTCACTGCACTGTCACTGTCACTTGTACTGTGCTGGTTTGGTCTTTCGCCAGACCGGTCTCGGCCGCTCGCCATCTTCAGTAGCGCTGTGTCAGTCACTGTCGGCACTTTGGATCTTTTTTCTTGGGCTTTCTCACTGCACTGTCACTTTCACTTGTATTGTCACAGCTACTGAAGATGGCGAGCGGCCGAAACCGGTCTGGCAAAAGACCGAACCGGCGGCACTTTGGACGTTTTTCGTCCCCACTGCACTGTCACTGTCACTTGTATAAGAAAGACAAAATCCCCCCAAAAACACAATAACGAGACGCCTATGTATGTACACACGATAAACAGTACGTGTGCCAATAGAGACTGACACCGCTACTGAAGACGGCGAGCGGCAGAAACCGGTCTAGCGAAAGACCAAACCAAAGGAGTGAGTACCGTAGGTCTGCGGTGTTTCCGTCTCCTATCGCCGGTTCGGTCGTCCGCCAGACCGGTTTCGGCCGCTCGCCACCTTCAGTACTGCGACTGCAGTGACAGTGACACAGTGCGGTGAGGGTGCCCGATCCAAAGGGACTACTGAAGATGGCGGGCGGCCGAAACCGGTCTGGCGAAAGACCGAAACGGCGAGGGGAGACAGAAACGCACGAAATCTACGGCATTCCAACCCCTCGCAGACCACAAAGCGTTAAACGAAAAAAGTATGTTATGACGCCTGAAAGGGTAGTGGTCACGTGATCTAAATATTCCAGAAAAATGGATTTATGCCAGTGGGTTTCTCCTCCGCCATTGTCCGCTCTTCAATAGTGCTATTCGAAAATCAATGTCACTTATTTTATTTTACAGTTGTGATAATGAAACGGAGGGTGGAGACGTTTCTATTCTAGTTCCTTAGCCCTAATTAACATTTTGGCTTTCAATACTGCCTTCTATTTTGTCTATAAGTAGAATTATAATAAGGCCAGGAACTTAAAAACTGGTCTTGTACAACAGGCGAGAGCCTCTGAAACAGATCTAGAAAATTACGAAACTGGATATTATTTTTATTTCAATTCTTAAACCTGTCTTCATATTGAGCGTCCTCCTTCCGGGAAATTTGTCCTACTGAGTTATTTAAGAAAAAAAACCCATCCGATCATGGAAAAAACCCATAATTTTGTTGCCAAGAAATTCCTAGCCCCGCCAAATATTGTAAGACATAAGATATTGTAATGCGTTTCCCTATTGAACCCGATCGATTTCAGGCTTATCCTGTGAATTATTTAATTGTACACCCCAGCTGGGAGGGGTGGAGGGGGGCGCTAATTAATCTATTCGAATTTAACTCGCCAATTATCGGACGCATTAATTATTAGAAAAAGGCCGACCGTTCGTCTTAATTTTGGCCCGACTTCGCAACCCCTTTCGGTTTATGTAACGCCCCTCCGAATTATACCTTTTACGTGGAACGTTTTTCGAAATAAAAATATTTCGGCGGCCGACTATTCAACGGGAAAAACACTGAGAATATATTTATAGCGCCGGCAATACCGAATAAATATGCGGTATTTCATGTCCGGTAAATCACGTTGGATTACGTCGCGCCAGTAGCAGCGGTAGTAACACGTCAGTAACACTGTTTTTTCAGAGGCCTACAATCGGACCGTTGTAACAGAACGGCGTGTTTTTGGAGTAACACTCTCGTGGCGAATAGCCTAAAATATCCGGGACAGTCGGTTTTTAGACATTAAATTATCGATACATAAAATTAGCCATGATATTGTTCCCAATAACGCTCCCTATTACGCTCATTATTATTATTACGCACATTATTACGCTCATTATTAACGCACTGTTACTTATAAAACTGTAGTGCAGCGATTTTCAATTTGTGCTGAAAAACAAGCCCAATCTTCGTATCAATGGTGTATTATATATTTTTTAACTTTGTGTAATGTGTCTAATAAAACAAGAATATATTACGACTATATCTATACGGAATATTTGTTTGTAGTCCATTAAATTGATTGTAGTGTAAGAACGAATTTATTGTGGAAATTGAGGATGCAATTT
The DNA here is from genome assembly GCA_019843655.1 of Lethocerus indicus. Classification (NCBI taxonomy): domain Eukaryota; kingdom Metazoa; phylum Arthropoda; class Insecta; order Hemiptera; family Belostomatidae; genus Lethocerus; species Lethocerus indicus. The sequence continues at coordinate 18,921,773 of JACDQD010000011.1, forward strand.
TTTACTGATTTAAGCTCGGTCAATCGGATAATCAGAGCTTTATATAAATAAAAGTTAACAAACTTTAATCCCGTCGTCGGTTCCGGAAAGACCCCCTAATTCCCTCCCTCTTGTCGCGTTTCGTAACGTGTTTTTCCTCTTTTTCGAGCCCTTATCACTCGTCGTCCGAAGTGCTAAATCATCGGTTATAAGGTCGTATCAATCTGAAGAATTCCATTTAAGTGATAAGAATTCTTATCAGATGACGAGGATTTCGCTTCGTAACAGGAAGCGCCGCAGAGAAGGGCCCGCTTCCTGTGCTACGCCCTACGATCCTATACAAATAGATTTATTAGAAATATATACTCCGTTAACATTTATTTATTATTCCTCGCACGTAATTTTACTGTTTTTATTAGGGATTTTTTCTTCCCTATCGTTCCTGCACGGCGATCCGCCGACACGTCCAGAACGATGATCCAGAGATTCCGATCCTGGAAAAATCCTTCTTACGTCCCCCGATATTTCCCAGTCATACTCTTCACCATGACCCCAACACATGACCCGCAGAATGACTGGGTCCATTACCATCCCCCTCGTCGAATACCTTTTGCTCCGTTAACCGGTCATTTTGAAATTGATCTAGATTGATCTTCCTTAGCCCGGAAACGCGTCAAAAGTGTCATAAATTCGTGGTTGTGGCTTCTCAATCAATTGCTATTTATAACTGTATAGAGTCCGATTGTACGCTGTATAATAAAAAAAAAAAAAATGATAGAAATTCAGTATCGCCCGACGCTGCCGACAATAAGGGCCTGTAATCGCTGATATATTTAAAGAAAAATAATAATTTAAAATGTAAGGACGCCTTGAAAAATTCACAGTGTTCTACCCCTTTGAAAATACTCCACCCCGACCCTTTTGAATATTTCACGAACAGAAGTCGAGTTTTGTCGGAAACAACCCGACCATAAAACAGATCGTGAGTACACACAACCACATGTGTGTCGGAGGTAACGCCGCGCCCTTTAAGGGCGGTGCCGGGAAATCTTCGGAAAGCCCTAGAAACTTTATTACTGATTAATCGTTTATTGCGATATACTGACGGGCGACACGTAATAATCTCCTAGATTGAGCTGAAGAGAAGAGATAATTTTTTAATGTCGAATCTGGAGTACAAATATAAAAAATATAATAAAAAAAAAAATATATATTTGAAAGTGTTTAATTTCGAATTTTCGCACAACACTCTTTTATGTCGGGTTCGACCAGGTTCCAGGTACGATTCCAAATCCGTGACTTAGGTTCGGCCTATTGGCGATAATTATTTTTAATCTATAGACGCTATGAAAAAGCTGTTTCCACAAAAGACAGCCCTTGTTAAGGGCCGAAAACAAAAACTGAAGCGCTCTATCGGAAAGTGGCTCGAAGTTTTTCTAAAATTGAAAAGACTATGACTTTTTTTTGTACCGCAAAAAACAACCCCGTCGGTGGTACGCGTACCGCGCGTTCCCGAACTGCTTTTAAGCACCTGAGCTTTTCGAACCTTTTCACGTCTTTTCTTTTCAGCCAAACTGACGGCATATTCCCTTATCGCCCAGTGCGAAGGCGCGACTGCGCGCGAACTATCGCTATTTTTAAGCCCCTTTAGAGATTAGCCGGCTAACCCAAATTCTAGCCGGGTTCGCTGATAACCGAACCGTTTTTTTTAAAAAAAAACAACAATTTCGCCTTACAACGCGCCCCTTTTAATATTCGGACACCCTTCAATTTGGTCACCGATATCGGTCATGAAATTCTAATAATTAACGCCTCAATTGAAATTTACAGGTGGTAGGACGACCTGTAAACTTGAGTGCGCACTTTTTAAAAGCCAGCAAGTGATTATTGTATTACTCCAAAAAATTATCCTTTCCAGGGTTCGGTATAACACGTTTTATTCAGCTTTCGCAGGATAAATTGGGGGTCCTTCTTCAGAAGGTTGGCCAGTTGAAGCATCGTGTACGCACTGTAAATTTCCTTCTTCGGTCGGAGACGGCCGGTCTGCATTCAGTCAGACCTTGTCTCTTTGTCCCGAAATTGCGTTGGTAATCGAAAACCAAAGTCAGTTCTTAGGGATAATCCTTAGGGGAATTTAGTAAAACCGTTGAAGGCTTCGTATCGAAACGGTATTGACGCAGGTATCAGGGGAACCGGGATATTTTAAAATTCCGGAGGAAGTGGCCGGCTCCAGCCATTTCCTGCCTGGATTGGGGGGGGGAATAGACTCTTCGCCGGCCCGATAATACCGAACGGAATATCCGTCCAGAGATCGAAAATTACTTCCTCAGTTTCGAGAATTTTTACAGTTTCTCTCGCTGAAAGACGAAAACAGATCGTCGACTATATGTGAGAACTCGTAGTCAAATTTTTGCCAAGTGTACATTGTTCATAAAGCCCGGAATTTCATTGGCAATCTCGTAATTAGAGTAATTTATATCGCTTTAGCCGAATTACGGTCGACATTTACCTTGGCGCTTTTGGCGTTAGCTGAAAATTTTCGTTATCACGAAAATTAAAAAAAAATAAACTGCTATTATTATTTTTTTTTCGTTCGTCTAACGGTACCTCTGAGTACGTACCTAATTCTCGTTACCGTTTCGACGGTCTCGGCTCGAATTTTTCGCGTATACCTTTCCGTCGATCGGTGTCGAAATGTAAGTTTAAATAAAATCCTGAGAGTTGGGTCGACGTTCACAGTGGGTAAGTTGATAGGGGGCCCCGCCCCCCCCAAGATATTGCCCCACGCAGCGCTCTGTTTGGCCTCCTTTCTCCAATCTTGGCGATACCGTCGTCGTCGTCGTCGTCGTCGTCGTCGTCGTCGTCGTCAATCAATTAATAATCAGGTTGATAGATAATCAGTACTTTCGAATGCGTAGAGGGGGACCTCACAAGACTCGAAAGAGTTTTGTTGGCAACAACATTGAAGAAAGAGGGTACAACAACATTCGACACTGAGATGGCCCAAACAGCGCCGGACAACCAATTGGCGATAAATGGGGAGAAATGAAAATAATTTTAAACTTTTCAGATCACGAAGCGATTTCCCCGTTCAGGGGACGTTCCGGAATATCGGAGTACGGTGGGACTTTGTACCGATGGTATTAGGACGATGGGACTGGACTTTAGTACATTTCTGTGCTGTATGGCTAAGTCGAGGAGAAACGGGACTTTGACAACTGTCCAAGTTGGAGAGATATCGGCCGGTGAATGGTACAGTAATTTGTACCATCTTTTAAACTTTATGCCTGGATTCTGTCTCTACAGAGGCCCGGGTTTCGTACCTTATTCGCCTTGTGTTCGGTCAAGTTTCGAAAGCGAATACAATAAATCCAGCCGTACAGAAATAGAACCGGTGAGAATTTCAAAAATAGAATTCCCGGAACGATACTCAGCTATAATTCTATAATAATGGGGTACGTTCAACCGACTATTGTTATAATATTTTCGTAAGAAATCGGCTACTATCTGAAACAATTGAAGGGATAATAATTGAAACGCCGAGTCGATTTTAATTTAAAAACGAGTGGCCACATTTTATGAATAAATTTTAACTTTTCCTCGTCCCGTTTTTGTTGAACAATCAATGCCACGATTTTCTCTGATAAAGCATTAAGTACGGAGCGATGGAGCGCTACTTTTGGTGCGGGAAATCGTTTTTTTTTTTAAATTGATAATGGCTGGGGGGGGGTGGTGGTGGTTAATAGGGAAGAGAAATAGTAGTAAGTTTAACTTTAAATGGTTTTAAGCAGCGTGTCGGCCCTTGCCGGCTATATCCAATTAAAGTAGGCGGCTGGCGGCTCAAACGGCCGTACGAAACAAGATTTCCTCGTTTTTCCTAGGGCTTCCTTCGTACACGGTTTTTCCAGTCGGCACAGGAATTTTCTTCGTCTGTTCAACTAGGCGCTGTTTCAAGTGCCCCTGTGGCACTTTATCGCCCCTGTCACTCGGTCTAAGCTGTCGCCGCTTGGCGTCCCCATAAAGAAGTCTACCCTTTCCTGGAGCGCAGCAATCCTCCTCCCTGAATGCCCGGATGAAAATCCGAACAATTTTCCTTTTCGTTTCAAATGGGCGCAGTCTAGAGAAAAGCGCCATTTCCTGGCGAAACTCTGTGTCGGACGCCGACGTAAGAGGCGTCACGATGACGCCACCGTCGGATACCGGTTGACCGAAGTGTCCGTGACTCATCCGCGGATTATTGCGACGATTTTTCCGGGACGAGTTATTCACTTATTTATGGCGTCGCGAGCTCAGAGAGATTCCCAATCCCGACATTATTATGTGTCATCCTGAGAAAAGTGGCAAACCGGTCTATTTTCGGAAGACAGATCGGAGAGAATTTGCATTTTTGTGGTCTATGTCTGATTGTGTACACTGGGCCGTCTTGGGAAAAATTCGAATTTTTATTATTAATTCTCGACCCTTCCACCCTTCCCGCGCCAGACGACAAACCTGTACTCTCTACAGAACTAATCATCCCTTAGTTAGCGTCAGATTTCCTGCAAAAACACCTCCCCCCCCGTAGAAAGCCGGATGATTAAGTTCAATTGCCCAAAAAAGTCTTCCTGAACCGATCCCAATTTCCTATTGAAAATCGTGTCCTGTACCTGGGACGACTCTTAAGACAGTGGACTAACAAGTACTGCGACTCCTCGACTACAGATCTAAACTATAGACTCTCGAACAAATTATTAATTTACAACCGCCTACTGGGCCTAAGGAATAGAACTGTGGTGATCCACTCTTATAGATTCCGATCCTCGCAATCCGTAATCCTTCGAAAAATTACCAAAGCCCCAAAGTAAGTCTCTAAAGGAATAATCCGCAATGAACTAAAAGTTCTTTCGAGAATTAGCGGCTTCCCGGTGTAAATCCTTCAGTTCCAAATTATCCCTTAGTTCCTAGATTCGACAACTTTCCTCCTCTTCGCCTTCCCGAAAATCCCGAAAGGACTTCGAGAGTTCACTGAGTCACCGTAAAGAACTGTCACTGAAAAATTGTAGTTGTGACTATAAAATAAATGAAAAAAAAAAAAAATAATAAAATAATTCTCGACGTTTCGACTCTTTGTATTCGAATTGATCTTCGAAGATTAAGATACGGGGTTCAGTTTTGTGGTGAAGAAGTTAGCGGTATCGTTTCCTGTCTTCACGGACACATTAAAACAAGGACGAACAACCGACAAAAAAAATGTCCACCTATAAATATTCATAGAGTTTCCCTCTTATATCTCTCCCTCAATCACTCTCACTCCATCCCTTCCTCCCTCCCTCCATCCCTCTTATCTCTAAGCTCCTTTCTAAAACGGCAAAAGTGGATTTTAATTTGTTCCTATCCCCCCAAACAAGAATTCATTGTAGTCGATGACGCGCGCATTGTTTTTTATTTTTTTTTTCATTATTTATCACCGTGTACAAATCTAATGGATTATGAGTTAAGGGGTATCGTAAGAATGCGGAAATTCCGTACGAAAAACGGGCGAATATTAATCGAATATTGGACCGGTTTCGGTTGATTTCAGACGGGCCTAAGTGCAGCGTAACTAGCCGCCGAACTATATATTTAATTTATTTATTTTTACCGCGCATTTAATTCACAGTGAATATCTATCTAATCGCACGATTTTGTCCATAAACCGCCTGCAATAAACCTTCAAAATAACACTGCTGGGGCCGGCCATTAGTCAACTCAGTGTACCGATTTCGCTTTGCCGATTAATAAATGTAATTAACGATGTGTACCTTCGCCCCCGCCCCCGCCCCCAAATATGGCGGGCCCTTTTAATAGCGTTCGATAACTATTAAAATATTAATATTTATAATTTGGCCTTTGTAAATTGGGCTGAAGCGGAATTTATTTCCTGTGGCCGAATTTTCGTACCGCTGGGGTTCGTGGGATTGTTTCGGTGGATTTAAAATTTTTTTTTTTGCTAATCGTTCATAAAATAGAAATACACGTAGTTTTCATGGTCTTCAGCGAGAAGAACTGCAAATAATCGCAGACCGCAAAAACGTATATAAAACGTATTAAATACATGACGCGTTGGTCGCGAAGGTAATCCGTCAATGGCTTCGACTCTGCTCCTGTACAGTGAAATGAAATTGGGAAAATTTCGTGCCATGAAATTTTTCTTATTCTGTAAATACAATTGGGACCAATAAATGGTGCCGTTGCGTCCCTGTCTCATGACTAAGTCGTGCTCATTTCGAGGAAAACTCGAGTTGTGACGCAATTTTCAAAATGGGAAAAAGGCGTTTCGGAATAAAACGCCGCTGTACTTCAAGTTGAGCCTTCGATTCCGAGTACAGGAGAACTTAAGGCGAAGCTCTCTGTAGACGAAGTTCAGAGAGATTATTCGTCCTTTGGCCTGTCATGGAAATTGTCTATCCGTCCGGACGTATCCGGGTCACACCGTGGGGGGGGGAAGGGGCGGCTCTTTTTTTTTTCTTTTTCTTTTTCTTTTCCGCCCAGGGAAATGTCACTCTCCGAAGGTAAAGGACGCCCAAGGTAGAGGGACTGACCCAGAACTACCTGCCAATTTTACACCGCCGGCAGAGCCCTTTTGCGGCTTTTCCTAAATACCAGAAGGAAAAAAAATCCCCGCCAACCTCCCCTATTTATTTATAGGGTGTCCAACATTAACCGAGATTATGAGCGAGATATTTGCGCCCTTAACTGTCTCTCAGCAGTTAGTCGCAAATCGAACTTTTTAATTTCATTCATTTTCTTACATAACGTGGGCTAACGGACACTTCAAGAATTAAGTTTAAAATGAATCTTTATTAAATTCCGCAATTTCTTTACTACCCCAATTAAATATCATAAGACGAGAATGTCATACTTTAGGTTCGCGATGTTCCTGTTGATGGTTCGCGGTTTCGGCTGCTCGCCGTCTTCAGTAGCGGCGTTAGTAGTAGTCAATTTTGGATGTTTTTCGGGCATCCTCACCGCACTGCCACCGTCGCTTGTACTGTCAAGTACTTTGTACTTTAAAAGTACAAGCGAAAGCGACAGTGCGGTGGGGATGCAGCGACCGACACGGCGCTACTGAAGACGGCGCGGGGGCCGAAACCGGTCTAGCGAAAGACCACTGAACCCACAGTATTCCAAACTCTCGCAGACCGCAAAACGGGTATATTAAAACAAGAATAATGCAAGAAAATGAACTATAACAATATGAAAACTCACCACTAGAATGTCAAGAACTATAATACTCGTCGAATCTAAAATTTTTTTTTTACTATCACCGATGTTATTAGTTATCCGTAGCATAATTCACAGTGCCAAATGAAACTATGTTGCGGACCGTAGTTTCAGCATCCCCTGATGAACCCGGTCCGTGGAACTGAAGACGTTCTACTGCTGCAATGTTTAGCGATTAACCTTCGCCCCCAATTATATCCACCTTGAAGGTCGCCTTTCCCGGTAATACCGATGACGTTGTCAGCCTCTCGTCCTGTTATCCCTTCTAGGACGAGAGCCCGGGTATGAGTCATGCTGTCGGCTCGACCGCCATGACTTTCCACAGCCCCGAGCTTCTCTCCCTTTCCGCCTTACGCCCGTTCCTATTTACCTTTTCTTATTTTCATTCCTTTGTCCGTGGGGGGGGGGCGTTCATTCGGACCGTTATTAAGTTGAGGCGGCTCGGTCAGGTAGATCTTGTGTGTGCACTTTTTGGGGGCCTGAAAGTTGAGCCGTTCTCAACTTTGAAATTGGACCTTAGAAGGAGGAATTCGGCGTAGTGTCTCCTTTTGTAAAAATTATTTTTTTTTACCCCCAAACATTTTTTAATCCCTGTTCATTCCCTACCAGGTTTAATGGGTGGCGGGGGGGGGCGAAGCATTTTTTCAGTAGGGGCGGAAAAAAACCCGTGACTCGACAGGGCAAACAGAAATATTCCTTCGGCCAACCCCAATATAATTTCGCACACAGTTTCGGCCCTGACTTTTTTTTTTCAAGAAATTGCTGTTTTCCTGATATCTGGACGTCGAATCATTTCTAAGCGATGATTTCAGCCGAGATAGCGCCAATCTGAAAATAAATGGCGCTTTAGATTACAAGCTTTTTATTGTCATAAAGCCAGAAAGCTGTAGTAAATTATATATAAGTCTTTATTAACAGGCTTAGTGTGTATTTAAAATAAGCCGCTAATTCCAGTGAAACAAAGTATAATACTTTCGTTTTGTTTTTTTCAGGTGAGTACTACAAAAATTGCAGTTCGGTCGGTGAGTTCTATCACACTATTCTAATTAATCCTACAAAAATTCCATTATTCTAATTTCTGAGTTTCAGTTTTTATTATTTCTCGGTAAAACAATATATTCGGGCATTATGATTTAGTAGATTTTTATTTCCCTGTAGGGATAGGATACCCAGTGAAAGTAGGAAGTTTTTCCAATTTTTGTTGAATTTTTATTAACAGAGGCCCAACCAAAGAAAAGCGTTGTACCGAATATTCGATCGAAGAACTATAGTTTTAACAGAAATTCTGTCCAATTGAGGTCTCCGAAACCGGCGTCCTTCGAGAACTCCGAAACGGCCTCGATTTTCCATTCATGACGAGATTTCCCTATCTGAGCACTTTTCTCGTCGAAAATTTAAGTTTAGGCCCCTATCGGGCCTGGAGGCCCTAATTGGGCGGTTAGATTCGTCCGAACAATATCTAATTCCATATTACGGGAAATAAATAATGACGGCCACTGTACATTTGTTAATATTAATAGTAAGTTGACCACTCTAGAAGTGAAATATTTTCAAAGTCTGAAATTTTAAGTCGATCCAGGGACTTGGGTGGTGAAAGCTCATGTATCCCGATAGTACATAAATACATCTGAATGGTATTTATCAGGGCGTTGACTCCTCTATATGCCTTACTGAGTTTTATGGGATATTAAAATAAATTATTGCATAGTTTTCGCCATTTAACCCCCCCCCGACGATAAATTTCTAAATTTATTTAAACTTTAACCTAAGGTCTACATCAAATTTGGTTAATTCTCGGCCTAACACCCGAATTTGGGATTTTTCACGCCCCTCGCTATTTATTTCACGGCTAAATTGTTAGGAAGCTCCGTGCGAAGCCGGACCGTGACTCGAAAGAAAAAAAAAGAAAAAGAAAAAAAAATAAGTAGGACGATTTTATAAGTGCCCGGCCCCAGTTAACCGGCGCTAAATTATGTAACACAGGAAATCAATGGCCCATTTCCACCTCGTGTCCGGACCTGCTGGACACATTTAGAATTCCGAAAATAAATTTGTGGGACGAAAATTCAATAATAGGCTCTCTTATTTCGGCTGTTCGCCGCCTTCAGTAGGCCGAAATGGCCTCAACTCGCAGGAGAGTAACTTTCAGAAAAAAATTTCCGGAATTTTTCCAGAGTATTCGGACCATTTCCTTCCCCGGTATCGTCCTCTTCAATCCTCCGAAAACCGATCTATTTATTGGCACAACATCGTTCGGCAATTCGATGAAAAACCTTAGCTCGTCAATTTTTGTTGTAATAAAATTGAAACGGCTATAATAATCACCTTCATCCAAATATATTCTGTCGGCCGATAAATTGCCCTAAACGGCAGTTTCAGCGATTATCTCGTTACGACTAACTGTCGTTCGAAAGTCTCACACGTCAGTTTGAATAACGCGCCTCAATCGTCAACTCGACCTCAGTTCAGATAGTGGCGAACGACCGAATGATTTACGGCGTGAAGTCAGACGTTCAATAATAGCTAGCCATTCGAGTGTAAAGTGTTGCGCCAAGTGTTGGAAACGTCCGCGATTACGATTGTTTCGCGGTCGCGTACATTTTTTTTTTATTATAGTCGTATAAAATACAGAGAAATTAGTCCAATCGATAGATCGACAGAATGCCTCCGATCTCACTACCGGCTTCCGGTAACGTCGCATTCTTTGCAGCCGTAGACGGTTTCGAATGCAGTTATAAGATAGATTCGGCTTCTCCGCAATGTCCCTAATGTCCAACTATCGAATCAATAATGTCCTTTTATTTGGTCATCGTCGACCTCCACCGGACGTCCGGTTCGCTCATCGTCTTTTAACGAAAAATCCCCCGACCGGAATTTCGCGAACCGGTACAGTCACTGCCGTCCTTTTAGGGCCCGCGAGGCGTTTACAACTTTTGGGAAATTAAAAAGCGAAATGTGACGTTAATTCTCACTTCGTTTCACCTTTTTATAGCTTTTATACTACACGCGCACACACAATTCTGATAACGAGTGTTTCAGAATGGACCGAGTAATAAAGTATCAGAGAATGGCGAAAATGTTGACGCGCTTAAAAATATGTACAACGCCACTTGTCGACGAATTCCTCAATTGCTTAATTAGCGACAGATTCGTGTTCTGCTCCTCTATTTTCGTTCATACATTTCACCTGAAAACGAACCTGATAACAAAATACCCGATAGATATATTATATCGTCGTCGTATTGGCCAATGTGTTATTGAATATCACGCGGCCTGTAAGTTCTGTTTTCTGTAAGCGCCGGTCGTTGTCTACAAAATTTGGGACTTTCCAGGAACCGC